>CM076579.1:647150220-647615091 GCA_034641835.2 Pinus albicaulis
TGACAGTTGTAGTTATCACATTTCCATTCATAATATTCTAACATTTTAAAAAGTCAGTTTGCAAAACTAGTCTGCAAAGAGGCTCATTTTTTCAAGACAACACTTAACCTATCTTCTAAAGTCACTGTTACCGTAAAACTATTATAAAAGTCTAAATCAAAATCAATGGGTTGAATATCTTCAAAATTAGAGAAATTTCAAGCATAAATTGTAAATAAAAAAATAAAAGGAGAGATCCATCACGACATCAAATTTCCCCTTCTACAAGCCTGCTTTCTCTCCTTATCTTGCGATATAGGTATAGATATTGTTTACAAAGGGAAAATTTAGACAACAATATCTTGCTCACATAAACTTCAATTCATAGGCTATCTTACCCAATTATACAAACATGGATATTTCCCCAAGTCTAACTTTGATGGAAAATCAAAGGATAGCCCTGCTCTATTATGGGAAGGAATCATCCTAGAAACCAAAACACCCACATTGTAGCACCGACCTTCAAATTTTTAGACAGAAGACCAAATAAAAAAGAAGAACTCAAGCCCGCAAAGAAAACAGGGTGCTTGAGGCAGATAATGTCTTTGGTAAGATGTTGGGGGAAGGGTTAGCTCCCTCCCTGGTGAATTATACCACACTTGTTGATGGACTATGTAGAGTCGGTGCCATTGATCTCGCATATAAAGTATTAGACAAAATGGTAAAGCAGGGCTGTTCTCCAAATGTCTACACTTACAGTGCACTGATCTATGGACTTTGCAAGGAAGGAAAACTATAAGAGGCTGAAATGTTCATTGATAAAATGAAGGAGAAAGGCTTACAGCCTAACCAAGTAACATGCACATCATTGATTGATGGCAACGTCAAATCAGGTAGGGTGAATCATGCTTTTGATCTATTAAGTAAGATGATAAATGAAGGATGCCGACCTAATTATCGAACTTATTGTGAGCATATGAATGGTATAGTTCAAGAAAACAAGATACAAAAAGAACACTTGATTCCTGATGAGGATGTAGTAGGTAGTTCAGATCCTGATAACTTGGATGAAATTCATGACCTGGATGGAATGCCACTTGAAATAAACAGTGTTCTTGCATTTAAACTTCTTGAAAAAATTATGGAGAAGCATTGTCAGCCTACTGTAGATACTTATAGTGCCTTAATTGCAGAATTATGCAAATCAGTGAGACTCCTTGAGGCAAACCAGCTGATAAAAAATATGTTAGAGAGAGGCTTCTGTCCCAATGAAGCAATTTATACAGCTCTTATTAATGGGCACTGTAAACAAGGAAACTACGTCTATTTTCTAGAGATTTTGGATAGAATTGTTGAAAATGGTTATGAACCACAATTATCTTTGTACAATTTTGTGATTCCTGGACTTTATAAAGAAGGCAAGGTGCAAGAAGCGGAAAGGTTGTTTGGCAATGCATTTCAAGGTGGAAATAACCCTAAAGAAGGGATTTGGACAATGCTAATTGATGGCCCTCTTAAGGATAAGTTCCTTGGCAAGTTATGAATACAAATGATCAGTTTTATGTCGTTGTTCTTTTTTGCAAAGAATGAATTGTAACTGAGCTTCTTTGTGACTGATTTTCTTGCAAAGAGGGGCAATTTTCATGGGATTAATTTGATTTACTCTCACAAAAGGAGGATTCTTTGTGCTAAATCCAACAAAGAAGGCACCACTCCTAAGCCTAATTTTCATGTGACAGGGACGATGCCTTTAAGGCTAAATGTTTCCTTGTTTTTGTGCCTAGAGTGGTACTGTTTGGAAAATACATAATGTAAAACAGGTGTTTTTAAACACTGAGTGTTGTTGACAGAGACAACAGTATGAACCAGCATTCAAATACAATATTACCAGTTGTTATAACATGAAGATATCCATATTTTTATGCAAAAAAAGTTATGTATGGATGACATGAAATCAAGTTTTATTGTGAAGATTGCGCAACATAATCTCTTTTCACCTAAGTTTTGGACAACACAAAGGAAAGGAATTAATATTAATAGATACTAGCATTGCAGGGTTGTTTTCCAGTAAATGGGTGTTGTTGTTTGTGTTAAATTCTGAACCTAGCACCTGGAAATTAATTCCTAGTAGATTTATAACTGATATACTGAAAAAAAGCACAACACTAGGTTCAGAATTTCACACATCGATAACCCGACCAAAAATACCAATTGGAGACACGGCTCGATGACTGTTGGGGAGTTGGGATTAGAAGAAGCTTTTCATGAATCATGGAATGCATATGTAAATGCTCTGAATTCTCGTCAAATTTGATTAACTGACAAAGAGGACAAGCTTCTCTGGAGTTCCTCTCCTTTCGGTGAATATGTCCCCAAGCTTGGATACATCACAGTGATTGTAGTTCGAGTCCCTGCAGAGTTAAAGTGGTGGAGGAAAATTCTTTGGAAATCTAAGTGCACAGCCAAGGAAAAAAAATTTATGTGGTGCCGAAAGAAAGATCTCAACCTTGGATGTGCTTCAAAGAAGGTATGTGATTGGGCCTGGTTGATGCCCCTTGTACAAGAAAAGTGAGGAAATGATCATTCACGTTTTCCAGGAATTCCCTTTCATCAAACAAATCTGGGCAGTATGCCGAGCGATTGTAGGCTAGATAGGACAGTGGGATGGATCATCTATCGAAGAAAATTGGAGAAGGTGGTTTGCATTATAGTTAGTAGTAGGCATAAATAATATTTTTAAGATTTGTGGTTTGTGTGGTCCTTAAGCGGGGACATCGCAGGCATGGAAACTTGTTTCCAGTTACATTAGGATTATTTGGACTTTCATCAAGAATGGTATGGCTACACATTCAATTTGGACCTTCTTTAATTGAAATATGACAGGTGGGGTTTTCTTTCTACCTTCATTGGCAGATGGCATGCCAAAATACCCTTTTCATCAAGGATTGATGTGGGATTAATGTACAAGAGAATGGTTTTCTTCATGTGATGTTAATTGTACTCAAAATCTTCAAGCTTTTGGTCATTATACATTCATGGCATTGTGCCAGATGATTCTTGATGAGTGTTCGATGTTCGCTTATGTTACATCGTGATTATTCTATACCTATTTGGAAGACTTGGAGATGATTTTAGCGGAAACCTATCCATTGGTTACCAATAAAAGGAATTATTTTATAAGGTTTGGCCATGTTGATCAATATCCAATAACTTCAATTGGAAATGTAATGTTCATGATCATGAACTAGGATGTATTCAGAGATGTCAAGGCATCTCACACTTCTAAAATTCAATTCATTGGGTGTCTAGTCCTTCAAAATGTCCTAGCAGTTAAAAATCATGTTCATTGAACTATATTTATAGAGGTTGTTGTTTAATTTTTAACAGATAAACATGCAATGTGGTAATGCAAGGTTTTTGAGATTTTTAAAAACTATATAACAACTAAAAATAATCTTCTTGTTGTTGGTCCAACTCATTGGCATGGGGCTTGTTAGAGGAAAAATGATGATTTGGAAAGTGGGTAGGCAAATTTGGAATGAATTCAGATTAGCTGGAATTTCCTTCTTATAGAATAGACATTGTCACATAGTCAGCTTTGCAAGAGTCAAATAAGCCATTTGGATAATATTTGGCTATCAAGATGTTAACCAGGATGCCTATTTTGTTAGAAATATAGAGATAGTGTTAAAATTAGCAACTAGGGCCAAATTCCACTCACGTATGCTTAGTTGATGAAGATAATCATTCCATTCAATCCCTCTTTTCGAGAGGACCAAAATCAATATAAAGATCATCAAATTTGGTCAAGAAAATATTTGTTTATTCAAAAATAAATTCTATAAGTTATGATTGTGTTTATGTGGGAAAAATTGAAAATTCAAATTTCAAATTTGCCTCCAAATTTTAAGGTCGGCCTTTCCTCCATATTGTCTATAAAGAGGAGCCTTCTTCCTCATTCAAATCATCCTATCTCTCTCATATGATGGTCGCAGGAGAAAGGTGTCTCCATCAAAGAATGTGGGGCTTCTTGGGTGTAATGTGAGGGTTATTTGATGGGCCAAGTCCCTTGGGAAGAAGGCCGAGCTTCTAAGAGTCATATCTGGATACATATGTGGTCTGATTTGGGTGATCCATCTTCTGTTGAAGATCTGAGTTACATTTCAGGTTAACTGCAGACATAAGGATTAGTAGAAGCATATGGGTGTAATATTATAAGCAGGCCGCACTATTGGAGACCATCTCAAGTTGGTTGCATGCCTTACCTTTCTAAGTATACACCGAGAAGGGTATGCATTGAAATGAGGAAGCCTATTTCAGGGCTGGATTAAGTACTGATTTGTATCAAAGGAAGGTCAAATTATTATGAATAGAAGCTACAACTTTATAAGAGTGTTTTGGATACATTTGTATGGGCTATTGCGGTATTACTCTTACCCTAACCAGGAGCTACCATCTTCAGTAGTTACTTGGGCAGAAATGATGTGCTTGGATAATTCTGGAATTCTTGTAGGACATCCTTCAGTAGCATCTTAATGAATTGCAAGTGACCCTAACCAGTAAGGGATAATTTAGGAAGCCCTTATCAGTATTCATAACTGCAGTCTAAGGTCACATCTTCTATTTGGTAAGTCAGTCTTGTCTTTAAAGTCCATGTACTCTATTTCTCTCTGTTGAACATTTTTTTATGAATAATAAGAATAATTGATCAAGGGTTTTCTCAGTCTTAGGTTTTTTCCCTGGATTTCACCATATCCATGTGTTATCTTATCTTGGCTTGCCTTTTTCTTCAATCATCTATGTTATTTCTTCAGTTGCAGTGTATATGATAATAAGCTATGTGATTGCTAATGGTATTTTGGGACAATAAGGATCTCTGAAGTAACTTTATTTTCAAATAAAATGTTATCCTAAAGAATTAAAATGGTATCAGAGCCTAGCTGAAGGCAAGCCCAAGGCAGAGAAATAAATCACTAAACTCATGGAAAATCCTCCATGCTCTCCTCTCCCTGCAGCTTGATATGCTCAACTATCATCTCTTTCAAGTTTAGATCTTTATCGAAGATTATAAGTGACCATTAGGTGCACTATCTCAAGCATTCAACGAATTCTTGACTCTGTAATTCTCTCTGTCTTGAGGAATCTTTGAAGATCTAAGGGAAGGCATAATTGAAAGGGGTTTCTAGTTATGTTTATCTCTTATGTTATGAAATGATAAGGATTTTGTTGTTGAATATCTGCGGGAATATCAAAGAAATCAAGTAAGACCTAATTGTTTCAAGGATCAAGGGGTTTGATTTATTTGAATATGGTTGATGGAAGCTTGAATTTTGGCCCATGTCACAAACCCAATATGAGGCTCAGATCCATTAAATTTAATGGTATGTCGATAAGAAGGTTGGTTAAATTCAATTTCCACCCAATCTTCTACAACAAATCTCTAAAATATAATTATACCAGGTCAAGGTCATTTCATATCAGGGGAAGATTCAGAAAATACTCTCTTGATATTGACCTGGAGACTTGCCTTAATAGACTACTCAAGGCTTCCTTGAAGCATGTATATGCCTGTGACCCTATGGATGTCACTAAGGTGAGACTGTAAGTGAAGAATTTTTGTGGTATTGATTAACCCTTAATTAGGGGAGACTTCTCAACAATTTAAACTTTAAATATGTCTAAGACAACGTGAATTATTCGTCTCCTTAAACACAGTGAGTTGGAAACCATGTTGCAGTAGTCTGACTTTTGAATTTTTAAAATTTTGAAGGATCACAATGGTTCTTATAGTCACTGATTTATGATGTGTCATATTGCTCATATAAAGGCACAATCCCGAACAAGAAGACTAGGGACAGAGGTTTGTTTGCAGTCATATGTCACATCAAGGGCTTCATTATAAATTAAGGTATAATATGTTATAATCTCCCTTGCTTAAATATTGTGACATCTTTTGGAGATCTAATATTTGAATATCTGGAACATCATTAAGCTCCCTATCATTGAAATTTCTCTTTGACTCAAATCCGGAAATATGGTAAGATTGTTTGAGTATTCCAGAATAAAGCATTTGGAATCATAACACATTATCATTTTAAGGCAGAAAGGATTCACACAAATTTTTCTTCAGGTCTCAATAAAAGTGGATGCAACTCCAAGAGATCATTTTACTTCTAAACAAGGTTTTGTCAGTAAACGATTCAAAATTCTAATAGAGTAAGTTTGTAAAGCTGAAATTTCTACTTTATGTTGCTACTGTAAGGATTTTGAATAGTGCTAGGGCTAGTACTTATGAAATGGGAAAAAATGTGTGCTCAGATGTTACCCAAATCATAAGTCATAATCTTGAATCCTTGTAAAAGAAACATTGAATGTTCACCATGTCTATGATTCCAGTTTACAACAAGTGTTCTCAGATTCTATAGCCTATCCCTTTGTAATCTTCACTCAATTTCTCTGCCACATTTGAACCAGTCTTCATCAGTAGGACCTATCAAAAAACAAGCAGATCTACGATACCCTTTTTTCTATTGAGAGCTCATAAATGGCTTCTTGAAGCAAGCCTTTTCATCAACCCATGGAGAATGTATTGAAATAAGAAACAGAGAAGACCCTAATTATGGCTCTCCATATAAAGCCTCATCTTCACGATTCTGATCAAATAATGCAAGGCTTCAGGGGGAGCTAGAGAGTCCATGGCATTATATCTTGATGACTCTTCTTGTAGAAGGCAAGTCATAAGAGCTGATTGATGAGTTTGGCACATTGACCTAAGAGTCCATAGTAGAAAAGAGATAGGTTACAATTGGCCTAATGATTATAAAAGATCACCTTCCCTATATTCATAGGGAGCTATGGTTGAGCTATACATCTATTGAGGATTTTTGTTTCATGACCATTTCTGTTTACTAATTTATGAAGGAGGTAATTTTTTATGGAAGATGCGGCTTTGATGCTCTATTCCTTGCGCCTAAAGGTATGAAGAGAAGAATAAGTTGTTGGTCTACGCATATATAACTTGTGGGATCCCTGGTATTCCTGAAAATGACCCTATCAACCATATTCCTTGACTCAATATATGAGTGAGTCTCATGTATTAAATAGTTGCTCATTAAGATATCTTTGTGAGTCTATAATCTGAGGTACACTGCTAGAATCTAATATTCCCTGAACATCTTAATTTTGGTTCAAAAGGAGCAACATTCAATTTACATTAAGGCTTTCCAAAGAAGTTGGCGGGCATCACTATGACACTATTATAGAATTAGAAGGGAAGAGAAAGGAAAAGGCTCAGGTATCATATGAGAGAAGGAAGCAATTGGAAAAATTGAGATCAAAAGTAGTGGAGTTAGCCAAAAAGCAGCTTGCCCCAGAGATGGATGAGATAAAACTTGACAACATATTGGTCAATTTCCTTGACCCTTTATTGGTTATTCAGAAGGAGTATGAATACACCACCGTTAATATCAAGGTAACCCCTAGCATATTAAGGGCTACAAGTTGTATTTTTCGTCTGAATATCAACATACCACAAGCATGCTTACAACTAGGATATGTTTTTTGAGGAGGAAAAATCTCGTCGAGATCAACATCAAGAATCCATTGCAAAAAAAAAGTAAAACTTGTGGTGATTCGAGATGAGGATATATGAATATCTACAATAGATGTCGAATGTGTAAATTATGGGAGAAAAAGATGAAATTCATCTTCCTTTTGCATTCGAGCGAGAGGAAAATCAATCATCAATGAAAATTCAAAATTTTCAAGCTGAGCAAGAGCAACCAAATTGGGGGAAGATTTTGGGGAACCTTCATAAGTGAATGGGGCCTATGTGATATGGCTACGAGTTATCTACCCCCACACAATCCGATATGAAAACAGTAAACATTGTAGGCATAGGGTTAATTAACCCCACACATAGGGATTACATAGGTTTTGTTCCCACGCCACATGCTCATGAACTGAAATCTCTCTTCACTGTCAATATGTGCATATGCAGCAACAAGAAATCTATTCAATTTTACTGGTTGGGTGGCTCTAAGAACCATGCTCGAATGCATTTGGGCGGGCTCCCTCAACCGAAACGACCTGACCCGAACAGGTTTGAGTGGGTGCCCTCAAACGAAACGACACGGCATGCTTGACCGAACGAAGGCACAAGGGAGAATTTCACTATGGCTTGTGTAATGGTACACTCATATCAATGCTATGATTAAACAATCATACGAGATCAACTATTATATAAGCATTATCAATCAAACTGTGTTTCTACTTAAGGTTTATAAGATACACATGTTGGCATAGAGCTAGTAAGGCTATGTACTTATTACTATGATTCCGATCAGTGTTAATAATTTATGAAATGAATAGGGAAACAAATATCATTATGTCATAACAAGGAGATTAGCTTGAATATGGGGTTCTTGGACACTGTAATCTAAGACCTGTATTAAGGATATCATGTTTATACGAATATGTGTTATTCCATTACATGTAGTTACATCAAGAAAATCTTCGTCACTGATTCAATGGACTTGATTCATTATTACTAATAGCATAGTGAAATCAATAAGCTTATAGATTCAATAGAGCTTACTACTAGCTTAATTAAGGTGATATAGTGATAGTTACTAAGCTTAGGATGGGCATCATAGGTACGATATGGTCTCTTATATATACCAATATGCTTTTAGTTCCATATAGCTGTTATCATTGTAACTAATACATGGGAATCATAAAAGAGAGATAAGGGTGAATACATTACTCATCTTAAGCTAATCCAACCCTTTTCACTAATCAAAGCTGGAAAGAGCGTATTCAATGATATCGAGCTAGAACAGGAACACGCATATCTCAGTATTGAGCTTACATTACACCTATGTCCACATTAGCTATTGAAATACAAGATGATTTATTAGGTAGAATATTGTATGCTATTACTCTATCCTTAGCCTGTATGATGAATATGGACATTGTAGTATACACTAGAGTAACACTAAAACGTACTTTTTATAAAATACCAATATGAGATAATGTAGATTAGGGAAACACTATCCTCATATAAAATATACAAGCTTATGGATCTGGATATGATCTGAGCCTATACTACGATATGTATATTTTTTATCACTTTATTATGATATATTGATTGGCCTAGGATTAAGGGACATTTCAACATCCCGGAGCACTAGAAAATACACCATTGGCTTGGCACCTTGGTACAAGGGTTTTAAGGGTACAATTGAACGAACAAATATAAAGGATAATTGTGTGTCTTACACGATTAGTGGCATCATAGAGGAAATTAATGAGACAACATTAAGAATTTTAGAGTTGCTTACAATCAAATAGATGAAAAACCACATACAAAAAACCAGATAATAATCATGAACAAGCTTAATATTGAATTATGAACTGTAAATGAACTTGCAAAACGTGACACTACAAACCTGGTCAAGTGCACAAGAAAAAATATCCTGGACATGACCCTGGTTGACAAGTTGTATTTCTCATGATGCAAGAGGATTTGTACCTGCGCTACCAAGTCATTCAAAATCCATAATTATCTATACAATAAATAAAAGTAATGGATGCAGTATTTTTTACTCTAAGATGCATTCTTATGATAATGTTAGAACATATGTTGAAAATGTCAAAACATACCTGAATAAGCTCCTCTTCATTTCAAGAACAATTTATTGGAGTCGCTTGAAGTTGGAACAAGCCTCCCATGATCTGAAAGAGCAGCAACTAAGTCAAAAAAATTTGCTACGTTGGATTGAGGGAGGTTTTCTCCAAGATTAAATCACTCCAATAAATTATTCTCTACTAAACAGGGCCAACCACGTGAAGGTGAAAGTTCTTATGGCTCCTCCTCCCCCTACATCACTCTCAATTCCCCAATACCCAATCTATATTTAATTTTTTACTTTCATGAGCAGAAAAAAAATATATTCAATAACTAATAAAAAAGCAATGCAACAAAAATTATGCAAGGAAACATTGAAATTAGTGTTTGACATAAAAATAGTATGATAAATGAGTTTTTTATATAATGCAAAAAAAGTTCCAAGTATGGTAACGTTTGTCTTATAATAATACAATATTTTACATTATCAAATTTTCTTTTTCTTCTTCCTATTTCTAAAGCTCCTAATTACATCATCAATATCATCATGCTCTACTCATGTTTCATACCTTTCCCACACTGCTGACCTAGTTGCGTAGTCACGATGCCTAGTTTCATCCAGTGATGGGCCATCGCCTACAAAAATAGATAATATTAAATTTTAATTGTCAGTTTTTAAATATCATTGAACTAGTTCGGTAATATTAATAAAAAAAAATCCAATGGGACTATTTACCTAGTGCACCAGTTGTCCCCGTTGGGATCGTCGCCCTGTCTTCCTCTCCGGTGGTAAGATCCTCAAGTACAAAATTCTCTGTCATTTAAACAAAAAACTTTACAAGGACAACCATCAAGGTATAATTAGAAAAAATTATAAGTGTAAATTAATTACCGTCATGGTCCTCACTGATAGTATCATTTCCAGCCTAGTCCCCCCTACAATGATCAGGTTTCACGTTAGGAACATGTTATTCTGGCAATATTTCGCTCTCAACGCACTGCTCTGCAACTGGGTTATTTGGCTCATTGAAAGTGTTGCTCCCCTGATTTAAACAAAGTTGTTAGACATTAAATTTATGGATGAAAACAAACATATTGAAAGGTTAATGTTTTACCTTATCAGGCATTCTAGATATTGGGACCTGTCCCAAGCTTCTATGATATTCAACTACGGCTTCATAGCCGGAACGAAAAGCGATCTTTTTATCCTCCTTTGTAGTTTCCGTTCCAAATTAATCACCCTAAATTACATATGATTGTGTATTTTTAATGTTATTTGATGGGATTACAAAAACTTTGGCAGGAAATACAATTAATTATAAGATGTTTAACTACTTACAATTATTGCGGCTAATTTCAAGTAGTCGCCCTGGCCTAGCTTGTGATGGCCCTTTTTTTCAATCCTAGCTTTGGTTTCCTTCGAGGTGTCAGGCAACCTATCATCAAAATATTGAAGTCAAATATGACGTAGCACACTTTTATTTTAGACATAGAGAAAATTAAAGCTATTGAATTAAAGTTGTAATTTACCTTGTAGGTCTAGTTGGCATTTTTCCTTATTTCCTTGCCCTTTTATCTTTTTCGTCATGGATGAGTGCTCTCCACTCACTCTATGGAACTATGAGAGGACACTTGTATCTAGGGTTAAATTGTAATTGCATCATATAGGTGTCCCTGGTATATTTCAAATATTTGCCAGCTACCCGAGCCACCGATGTTCTGTAAAATGTGCCCACCCCAGAAAGGGCTTGTATATAATCTAGAAGTTCTTTTTTCAAGTTGGAATTCTAGGAATTACACCTTGTGCGTATGGTTGGGCCAAAAATTACCAACACATGGCTCTCCAAAAACCTATAGAACTCATTGTTTCGTACACAGAAAAAAGATATTATCATTAATTTAAAAATAAAAATCATGATAAAATATGTTTTAGATAGACTAGATGAAATAGTTAAAATATTAAAAATTACCTGGGAGTTGTATGTTCTCTATAGGGACACCTTCATCATTCACCAACAACGTGCCATTAATGGTCCCTGTGGAGCTGACACGTGTAGCTCCAGGAAACACAATAATATAGTTGGCCATATCAGCCTCATCACTACCAACACGTTCAACAGTTTGCTGGGTGTCTTCTTGGGCAGGGTACATTTCTCGGCTACCACCTAAAGGTGTAGAAGGTGTACGAGAGGGTGGCTCAGAAATCTCTTTCCCTTGTGTCCCACTACCACCAACACCGGGTGTAGCGGGTGTCAGATAACACTACATACAAAATAATTTTTTTGTTAGTTTAGTTAATGTAAAAATTAAAACTAAAAATATCACAATTCATCTCATGCAGAGCAAAAAAATATCCTTTTGATTTTTTATTATTACCTTATGTGTTTCTAGCTGGGTCATAAGTTGTGTTATCCTCAATGCTATTTTAGGTGTTTGAGGCAAAGCGTCTACCAAACGCTCAAATTCCAACGTTGCTTTTCGTGCCTTTTTTCACAGCAGCAACAATGGACGTGGGGATGAAGAAAGCTATTCCACATAGAGGGAATCATTAGGCTTACCATGGCTAGGTGTCTTCATATTTGAACAAAATTAATATTATTTGAATTTTGTAAATAAATAAAATACCCGAAGATAGAGAAATGCTGGCACTTTACATGTTCTTCCACTAGCCCCTTTCCACGATCATCCTGTCTCGGGGTTGTTCCTGTACTGCCCTGATCAGTCTGCCACATTAGAATAAAATTAGAGATTTTAAAACTTGAAAAAAATATCTAACTTGAAAACTCAAAATGAAAAATGATAAGTCTAATAATTCCTTGACTGAGATTGCCTGAGTTGTTGTACCTATGCACAATGAGATTGCAGCGAGAATTACTATCACATGTTGACAACTGTATGATCACTAATTTTTTTTTTACTGTAATTTGTATCATTGTGTCAATTCAATGCATACATGAGGTATGTTGTCAAATGGAAAGCACTATAACCATTGACAAGGTAAATTCATATAGGGTTTTTTTATGACAAGAACAACACCTAATGTTTATATGAAACAAAGTCATTTCACAACACCAAGTTAGAGACTATTTCAAACTTATGTTCACACATTTATTGGTTTATTTCAGTTCTATTTATGTTAACTCTTAGCTTAATTACTTGACCTTAAAGCTATGACAACTATGTAATCAAATAAAACCTTTGTCAAGGTCTTGTCAATATATAGTTCTAGAATCACCTTTGAAAAATATGCCTCCCTTTTAGTATAGGCTAATGGTGTAATTACCTTAGTGATCCATTAGTTGATTGATATCCTTATTAATGTGATACATATAGAATAGTTATAACCACATACAGAGTCTCCCTGTTTCAGTTCTGTGAGGGCCAGAACTGCCTCTAGTTGCAATTTTTGTACAAAAATTTTCCTAGATAATTATGCAGTGTTGCAACAAAGCCACATTTCAACGTAATCTCATTGTCTACCAGCCAATGCCCACTAAAATGTCCTGAAATTAAAACTGCCAAAAATTACCATTTTTACCTCCTCTTTCCAAATCACTTGTTTTACCATTTTTACCTCCTCTTTCCAAATCACTTTTTCTAACGTTTCCAAACAACTGTCGCTCTTCTAATAGGTACCTATGCACAATGAGATTGCAGTGATAATTACTTTCACATGTTGACAACTGTAGGATCACTATGTTTTTTCACTGTAATTTGTATCATTATGTCAATTCAATGCATACATGAGGTATGTTGTCAAATGGAAAGCACTCTAACCGTTGACAAGGTAAATTCATATAGGGTTTTTTTATGACAAGAACAACACCTAATCTTTATGTGAAACAAAGTCATTTCACAACACCAAGTTAGAGACTATTTCAAACTTATGTTCACACCTTTCTTGGTTTATTTCAGTTCTATTTATGCCAACTCTTAGCTTAATTACTTGACCTTAAAACTATAACAATGTCTATGTAATCAAATAAAACCTTTGTCAAGGTCTTGTCAATATATAGTTCTAGAATCACCTTTGAAAAATATGCCCCCCTTTTAGTCTAGGCTAATGGTGTAATTAGCTTAGTAATCCATTAGTTGATTGATATCCCTATTAATGTGATACATATAGAACAGATACAACCACATACAGAGTCTCCCTGTTTCAGTTCTGTGAGGGAGAGAACTACCTCTAGTTGCAATTTTTGTACAAAACTTTTCCTATATAATTCTGCAGTGTTGCAACAAAGCCACATTTCAACGTTATCTCACTGTCTACCAGCCAATGCCCCACTAAAATGTCCTGAAATTAAAATTGCCAAAAATGACCATTTTTACCTCCTCTTTCCAAATCACTTGTAGAGTATCTAAGATGAGAAAAAATTATCATAGGCTAGTGTCCTGCCAACCAAAGGGGAGATGGTTTCATGGGAACATGAGGAATGCCATTTTTGCACATCCAATGCTACCACATATTGAGTCTCAGAGGGAGTTGTCTATTGAAACCTCTTATCATATATAGAAAAATACATTCCTGCTTATGGAAGTGCATGATTGATTGATAAATTACATTCAAAGTGGATGGATTTAATGATGAGCATGTTTCTAGATGGATGCTTTGCACTCTGGAAAGACAAGCTTAGGCTTGTGGTCTACCTGATTAATATGGAGTAAGAACAGTTAAGTATTTCTGCAATAGATATGTTAGGATCAGGGGAGTGCTAAGTGCTACTAAAGATCTCTGCTAGTAGGTCTATTGAGTAGAGCTATTGAGGTTTCCATTGACAATTCAGTCAGCAATATCATTAATTTTCAGAAAGAAGCTTGGTGACTTGTTCCTATTTGGGGATTTGTTGTCTCTTGAAATAACCCTTTACTAATGCCATGGTTTGAAAAATATACTTTATGATAAATTCCATCGTGTTCAATACTGAAAAGGAAGGCCACAAAATTAGAACATGAAAATTCATCATGATAGGATACTAGAAACTAGATAAGATTGGGGCATAATATCATGATAAATCTAGCTCATGTAGAAATATTGTACAACATCACATTGAGACAAGCCTATATCACTACTAACCATCAAGGGAAATGGATCATGAGAAATTTCATCTTCTAAATTCCTTTATTTTCAAAAGACATAAATAGATACCTCAAATTTATTACAAGATCTATACGAAATCGTCTCACCCCACAATGTTTTAGAAGTACTCAAAGAATGCACTGTTCAAATCCAACTATTGACGAGTAATAATTTGAAGCAGTATCTAGAAAATTTTCACCCATGACCCTTTGATCCATAGTAGGAAACTTAATATGAATTACAATATTGAGTTTGGAAATGTAATTTGAGTCATGTAGATTTGTGCGTTCAAAGGCACATTCTGGATAATGCTTGTGACTGAATCAGACTGTGGTGTTTTTAGCAAGTCTGTGTGACATTATGTCGAACAAAGTGGTCATATTATAATGTGTGATAATTGACATAATGATTGAGTTGTTTTAATGATGAAGGCATTGGTAGTGTCCAAATATCAATCTGAAATCTTTGAGTGGCAGGGCTTGATGTTCGTTATACTTCAAGAGAACTTAATTCAAGTCTATGATTCAATGAAGGAAATAAATCGAGACTCCTATCTCATTTTCCTTTTTATTCTCTAGCCTATAAGTGACATCATCGGCGCATTCATATACACAACCTAAACTTCAGTGGAAATTATTGATGCTCGGTGGCATCATTGTTATACTCCTAAGGTATAGACATCTTGATCACACCATCAAGCAAAGGGAGTAATTAATATTCTATATCAAATGTATAGAAAAGGATTAATCCTCTTTTAGTTTTGAAGGGGCAGTCTCCTTGAAACCTTTTATATCATAATTCATCCTTGAGATCTGTAACAGTATTATTGAATCATGCTAGCAGAGTTATCATTCTTTGAAAGGGATCTAGCATAGATGATTAGATCCATCATTATTTAAGGCAATCTGGAGGAAGTTTTTTTTTTAAGCAGACAAAAGTTCAGAAAGAATATATGGGTTGCAATTTTTGAAAGTTTCTTCCTTTTTAAAGGACTGGTTTATGACCATTTGGATCATAATCTTGCAGCAGTTCTTACAATCACAAAGAACAGAAGTACCCCACCAAGGAAGCATTGATGGAGTGGACTGAATAGTCTCTAATTTTGATCGATCATTGGGAAATTTGACTTTTTGATCTTAAAATTAATTCTGCAGAAGGAGCTATTCTGTCCAATAATTATTATAAGGAAGATCATGTCAAAAGACTTGATAAAAGAAAAGTCATGACTATTGATCTAATGACTCTAAAAATGATTCCATATATCTCTGGTTGCCTGAGAAGTTGCATGAAAAATTTAAGCAAAATAATATATGAAAGATGGATCCATAATTGAGAGAAGACCAAATGATTTTTTTTTCTTGAAGGAAGATCCAGATGACCTATCAAGAGACTCTTTCTTCAGCCTCTTATCTATCACAGGAAGGTTGAAGTTATTGAGAAACTTTTTGATCATTTATGATGTGGTAAGTTTTCTCAAGCTCAACATGTTCTGATCTCATCTTCAAATCAGGTATGGTTTTGCATTCATATTATTTGTCTCTACATTAGAAGCCGAGTTTCATATGTAAGAATTCACAGTCCTAAGAATCACTTAAGTGTACCAAATCCTAGGCCGGATCATATTTCAGAAGGTGCCATTTCCTCCATCAAATTTTGGGTATAATGATCACTGATTTATTTAGCAGTTAAGCTCTAATTATCTTATCATCCCATTTTGAATCATCCAAGAGCAATCTCATCAAGAAAATACCTTTGAAATTTACAACGGAGAAGTGAGGCTAGCATGGAGCAAGAAAGACAAGTTTCTCTCTTTTTTAGGGTACGTACTTCTTGCAAGACTAAGCCGCAGGTGTGAGGAGAGGTTAAGGGTACTTCTGTGTTTTTTTTATGGTAATTATTCCTTTGTTCAATACCGTAGTGAATAGTAGCTTGTGGAGGAAGGTTAGAGGGAATTGTAATCATAACAGTGAATTGTAATCATAACAGTGGCATATTTCGCTCATTTATAAAGTATAATAGACACACAGAGTTCCTTCAAAAAAAATTCATGCAACAAAAACACTACTATTGGAGAATGAAGAAACCACATTACCTTTTTTCCGTGTAGAAATTAAGTCAAGAGTTTCTTAAATGTCGCCTTAGCAGATTAATGTTTCCTTTGACGTGGCCCTATCAGATTAATCCCTGAACTGATGCAACCCTTGCAAATCAATAGAGTGACATGGAGCAGGGTTTGGCTGTGGTGAAGGAGAATAGAATGCGTGGGAAAGAAAATAAATTGTGAAATGTATGAGAAGTGTAATAATTAGTGCAGGGAAGACCGATGAGTGCCCTTGTGTAGTAAAAAATTTAAAATTAAATTTATTAAAGAATAAACATATCTACCCCCAAAGTTGATTTTTCCTTAGTTTGGATTAAATTAGACATTAAAATCATTAGAATTAATGTTGGAGGATGATTAAAATTCTTAACTTTAATAGATTAGCTCAATTGTGAACATATATATTATTATAAACTTTGTAGTGTTTATTTCTTACTTTTACCAAAGTGGGTGAAAGGAACATATCAATGTGGGTTAAAGGAACATATTACAATACTCTTGAAGGTACATGTATTAGGGACTACATTAATGTGACAAATTTGGTGGATGCATATGTGAAGCCGTAGTTAATGTTCATCCTAGTGAAGTAGATTTATATAATGTTGGCCCTGGAAAGGGTATGCAAGATATAACTATAACATCAACTTAGGTGATTTGATATGGCCACCCTCAACCGAAACGACCCGGCCTGAACAGGTTTGGGTGAGCGCCGTCAAACGAAATGACATGGTGCGCCCGACCAAACGAAGGCACAAGGGAGCAAACGACAAACGGGCCGCATGAACGTGCATAAGGCACTCGTGCTGTCATAACTTAGAAAATTTGATACGGCCGCCCTCAAATGAAATGACCCGACTCGAATGTGTTTGGGTGGGCGCCATCACATGGCGTGACACGACGCGCATGACCAAAGGAAGGCACAAGGGAGCAACCGGCAAACAGGCTGCACGAATGTGCACAAGGCACCCATGTCGTCACAACTTAGAAAATTTAATACGGCCACCCTCAATCGAAATGACCTGACCCAAACGTGTTTGGGCGGGCGCCCTCAACCAAAACAACCCAACTAGAATGTGTTTGGGCGGGCGCCCTCAACTGAAACGACTCGACCCGAACGGGTTTGGGTGGGCGCCCTCAAGCGAAACGACATGGCATGCCCGACCGAATGAAGGCAGAAGGGAGCAAATGACAAACGGGCTACATGAACAAGCATAAGGCACTCGTGCGGTTAAAACTTAGAAAATTTGATACAGCTGCCCTCAAACGAAATGACCCAACCCGAACAGGTTTGGGTGGGTGCCCTCACAAAACACGACATGACGCACACGACCGAACAAAGGCACAAGGGAGAAAATGAAAAACGATCCACACAAATGTGGAAAAGGCACTCATGCGGTCACAACTTAGCAAATTTGATAGGACCACCCTCAAACGAAACGACCCGACCCGACCCGAACGTGTTTGGGCGGGTGCCCTCACACGACGTGCCCGACCGAATGAAGGCACAAGGGATCAGCAAATGGAAAACGGGCTGCACAAAAATGCACAAAGCACCCATTCAGTCACAACTTAGAAAATTTGAAATGGTCACCCTCAAACGAAACGACCCGACCCGAACGCATTTGGGTGGGTGCCCTCAAACGAAACGACCCGACCCAACTAGATATTCTTATAAGATGTAGTATCCCTTTCAAATTCAACAATTACAATTAAAATCTCTGCTACAAGTGTGGAACAAGATTAAAACTTAACAACAGTGGTAAGTATTACTCCTAAGAAATTGAGGAATTTTGAAAATCTTGGGGGATCGCATGCTTAAAGACAACTCCATGTGGTCTCGAGCAATATGGCCATGCTAAGAGACAAAATCAAACCTTTATAAAAAAAAATGCATGAAACATGAGAGATAATGTTCATTTAAGCAAAGGATTTTGATCTGAAGTCGTTGCTACAACTAATTATTTGATTAATATGTCACCAAGTTCAATTTTGGGTGACATGAAACTAGAGGAAGTTGGAGTGGAAAGAAGCCCTCTCTTGCACATATTAGGTTTTTGAAGTGTGAAACATGCATGTATGTGGCTAAATTCGATAAGACAAAACTTGACAACCTATCTTAAGAAAAGGATTTTGAGCTGAAGTAGTTGTTGCAAATAATTATTTAATTAATATGTCACCAAGTTCAATTTTGGGTGATATGACACTAGAGCAAGTCGAAGTGGAAAGAAGCCTTCTCTTACATGTCTTAGGTTTCTAAAGTGTGAGGATTGCATGTATGTGGCTAAGGTGGATAAAATAAAACTTGAAAACATATTGGTCAATTTCCTTGACCCTTTATTGGTTATTCAGAAGGAGTATGAATACACTACCGTTAATATCAAGGTAAACCCTAGCAGATCAAGGGCTACAAGTTGTAGTTTTCATCTGAACATCAACATACCACAACCATGCCGAACATGTAATATTTTCAGATAATGAGGATCGTAACATTGTCTTAATCTCCAGGCATTAGGGATACAGAGGTTTTGTTCACACACCTCCACCCTTTTTGATTCAACCTGCAGACATATTATGGGATTCCAGAGGAGATCTTCCTCCACCGAATAGGCATGAGGGATTCCAGAGGTTTTGGTTCCACACCTCCACCCTTATATTTAATTAGGAACCCTAGATAACCAAGAAATAGCCATGCTTAATGAAAGGCGAAGGGCTCCAAGTCTTGCAACTCTATCCCACTGTTGTCCGGGCCTAAGCTCTTCCATCAACATGCTTGATTTTTTCCCTCGATTTCTTCTCTCTTTTCAACGTTCCTCCCTATATTATTTCCTGATATCCCCTCCATTCCCACTGCGTTCTCTATACTTTTTCCCTTGGTTCATTGGAATGATACCCCTATATTATGCATTTATTGGAACAATCATTGATTCATCAACAAGCATTGTTTCATCACTATGTGTTGTTTGGTATCATAATTTTATTTCAGTGGTGCACTTCCTATGGTAGTGGCATTGCGCAATCCTTCATTGAATATGGTAAAACACCTGGCAAAGGGAAAGGTAAAGCACATTAATCTATTTATTATGTTGTGGCACATTACAACATGTCTCCATATGTGCATACATGAACATATTTGACCCCTTCCGAAATCAATAGATATCTAATTTCAAGATGAGTTGTGGAAGAAATCACTCAACTATGAGTGTACGTTTACCATTTAGATGTTGAATATGTCATGGGTACAAACATTTGTATCACCATTATTTTTTGGTAAATCAGATGAAGTCCCCTGAATCGGTGTCGGGTCAAGCAAATAATGGGTTTACAGTTGTTGAGCATAGTCATTGTAACCCTAAACATGGTTCCTTACATGAACCAGCCTGACCCAATTCACCCGAATGTGTTTCCTTGGGTACCCTCATAGTACGACACAACCCGAGCCGACCCGACCCGAACACGTTTCCTTGGGCACCATCACACAACCATACCTAACCTGACCCACCCGAACGTCGAAGGCATGAGGGAGCAAACGGAAAATGGGTTGCACGAACATGTAGTACAAGGCACACAGGTGGTCACAACTTAACATTTTTTATATGACCACCCTCACACGACCCAACCTAACCCGTCCTGACCCACCCGAACGCATTTCCCTGGGCGCCCTCACATGACCAGAATTGACTAGACTTGACCCGCCCGAATGCGTTTCCCTAGGAACCCTCACACGACCCGACCAAACCCACCTCGACCTGCCCAAACACATTTCCTTGGGCGCCCTGATCACACGGCACAACCCGACTTTACCTGACTCGACCCACCCAAACGCGTTTCCTTGGGCGCCATCACTTGACCCGACCTGACCAGACACATTCCTTGGGTAGCCTGCCATGACCCGACTTGACCCGACCCGACTTGACCCGACCCGAATGCATTTCCTTGGGCTCCATCACACAAGTACTCAACCTGACCCGGCCTGCCAGAACGTCAAAGGCACGAGGGAGAAAATAAAAAATAGGTTTCACGAACGTGCACAAGGCACACAAGCAGTGACAAATTACCATTTTTTATATGACCTCCCTTAGACGATCCAACTCGAACACGTTTCCTGTGTCACCCTCACATGATATGACACGACCATCCCGAACGAAGGGCACACGAGGGGGAAAACGAAAAAAGGATCGAACAAACGTGCACAAGAAACATTAGTGGTCACAAATTAGCATTTTTTATACGACCACCCTCACATGACCCAACCCAACTTGACCCGACCCAACCCGCCTGAATGTGTTTCCTTGGGTGTCCTCACAATATGGCACGACCCGACCTAACCCGACCCAAACGTGTTTCCTTGGGTGACATCACACAACTCGACCCAACCCACCCGAACGCGTTTCCCTGGGCTCCCTCATGACACAGCCTGACATGACCTGACATGGTCGGACATGTTCCTTGGGCGCCCTCACATGACTCGACCTGACCCAACCCTATCGAACATGTTTCCTTGGGCGTCCTCATGGTACAACATGACCCAACCAGACCCGACTCGAATGCATTTCCTTAGGTGACATCACACAACCCAACCTGACCCGACCCGCCTAAACGTCGAAGGCACAAGGGAGAAAATGAAAAATGAGTTGCATGAACGTGCACAAGGTACACGGGTGGTCACAACTTAGCATTTTTGATACGACCTCCCTCACACGATTTGACCCAAACAAGTTTCTTGTGGCGCGATACCGACACTTATCTCCAAATGTCGCAATACCGACACTAAAGCCTCATCATATAATGTATGACACCCTATAAGGAGTGGTATTGAAAATATGAATAATATGACATAGGGGATGACTGTCTAGAAGATGACTCTGCCACTAGGATAATTAATCAAGGTAAATTTGACTAGTACTAAAGGATTGTTGGAGTAGAAAATTGTCATGGGTACCACATATTTTCGAGGTAGCTAGGAATCCAATATTTATAAGTCAAATGGGTGATGCAATCATGCATATCATATTTAAGAAGGATTCATGTAAGATGATTCGTGGTGTGATGGTGTTGATAAGAGGTGTTCAGATTGGCATATTATACAAGTTTTAAGGGCATATTGACCAAAGTGGTTGCAATAGTGCAAATGTTCATAAAACTTATGGGTCAACCCTCTTGTTTAGTCAACAAGACCATGTTGTAGCATAAAAATATGTGACAAAATGGAGAGAAAATAATTTGAGTTATGCAAAGCAAAGGTATGATTAAAGTTTTGTATAGTAACTCTCTAAAAGTCGCTTTATGTGAATATTGTATTTATTGGAAACAAAATCGTGTTAAATTCCCATTTGGTACTACAAGGGAAAAGAGAATTATGGAGTTAATTAATAGTAATTTATTTGGGATAGTACTAATGCAATGACTAGGTATATCCATATATTATGTTTTCTTCATTGATAATTTCTCCAAGATGACATGGATATATTTCCTAAGGAAGAGGTCTAAGGTTTTCAATAAATTTCAAGAGTTAAAATCTCTTATGGAGAACCAAATAGATAGAAAGGTAAAGGTTATGATAATTGATAACAAATTAAGTGAATTATATGGTAAATAATTTAAGAAAATATGCAAACAACATGGGATATAAGTTCCCCAAACAACTACTCCATACACTCTTTAGAAAAATAAATTCATTGAGAGAATGAATAAGATGTTGATGGAAAAGTGATGGAGTGTGTCCAATAATGTAGAACTTGCATAAGAATTATACACAAAAAAAATCAACATTGTGTGTTACCTGGTGAATAGGTCTTCATCATCAACATTGGTGACAATACTCCACACGAAGTATGGTTTTGTAAGAAACCATCACTCGCACATCTTAGATTGTTTGGATTTGATGCATTTTTCCATGTTCTAATGGAAAAGATGAAAAAATTGGATAACAAGTAAATCAAGTATATTTTCATAGACTATAAGGATGGAATGAAATGATAAAAGATATGGAATTATGTGATAAGGAAGATAATTTGTAGTCAAAAGTGATCTTTAGGGAAGTAAGGTGTAAATATAAAACATAAGATACTTCAAAAAAGAAGGAAAATATAATTTATTATTGGACTTGCAGTTGGAGTAAAGTGACTTAGATGAGTCAACAGATTCAACCAAATATTTGGAACATCAAACTTTTATTCTGAAGAGGTCTATTCGATTAAGGAAAGATCTTGAAAGGTATACCCAACATGATTTTCAGTCTTCTTTTTGTTATCTTCCATTGAGGATGAACCTAGGACATTTGAGGAGAGAATCAACTTGATACATGGTTAACTTTGGTCAAGAGCTGTGAATGAAGAAATGGATTCTTTGCATAAGAATAAGATGTGGCAGATTTGGCCAAGTTACTTATTAGAAGGAAGAATGTTGGTTTCAAGTGGGTGTTATAGGAAAAGTTGCATTCAATAGATCAGGTTAGGAAATACAAGGCTTGAATTAGGGCAAAAGGATATTCCCACTCCCAAGTCAAGGGAGTCAAATTCACTAAGATATTTTCCCCTATTGCAAAATTAAATTTCATTAAATTACTAATGTCTTTGGTTGCATCTTTTTATCTCGAGATATGACAATTGGATGTAAAGATAATAGTTCTACATGGTGACCTAGAATAAGAATATACATGAAATGAACTGAAATTTTTGTAGTAAAGGGAAAGCCGAAGTTAGTATATAAGCTGAAAATTTTCATTTATGGTTTGATGCAATCAATTAAGATATGGTACCATAATTTTGACATGTACATCCAGGGATTGGGATTTTTGAGAAGCCAAGTTGATCACTATGTATATCTCAAGTCGAAAGGTAGGTATTTCATATATGTAGTGTTGTATTTTGATAGCATCTTACTAGTTGGAAACAACATGGGTGCGATCAGGAAAGTGAAGATGTAACTATCCTCCAAATTTGACATGAAGGATCTCAATATTGTAAGTTTCATTCTTGGAATGGATATCATCAAAAGACTACGTAGTGAAGAAACTATTGGTAAATCATAGAAAGTAAGTTGTGACAACCTTGAAGTGTTTCAACATGTATATTGTACTAAACCAGTGAAGGTACTAATTCATGTCAAGGAAATACTGATTGTTGATCGATTTCCAAAGACACAAGAAGAAAGAGAGGACATGGCTTATGTTTCATATGCATTTTTTGCATCTATTATAATTCGTGCATTGGTATGAACTTGACTGAATATTGCTCATACAATGGGAGTATTAAGCATATACATGACAAAAACTGGTAAAGATCCTTAATTTGTTGTCAAAAGATTATTAAAATATTTGTGTGGTACAAGTGATGTTCATATCTAGTACAATCGAAGACTTGAGGATGACAATAAAACAATTATACAAATATTTTTAGACGATGATTGGATTGGATATCTAAACAAAATGTGTCAACTAACTAATATGTAATCAAGTTGTTCAATGGAGCTAAAATATGGATGAGTAAGTGGCAATTGGTCCTGGCACCATCAATTATGAAAGTTGAATGCATAGTAGGAACTTATGCAAGCAAGGATGCAATTAGGTTGTAATAGTTGCATCAAAGATCAGGTTTTCTTGATAGCCCAGGGAAAATTCCCCTTCATTGTAATTATTTCATATATTTTGATTTATAATTAAAAATAATTGAGAATTTAGGAAAAATATTCCAGATTTTTAGGAAGGAGGTTTCTTGGGATTTGAAGGAAGCTTGACTTGTTTCCCAATAGCCATTGAAGGTTGGAAAGTGTGCCATAAATGGATTGGTTTTACAAATTAATGGAGTGGGAAAGAAGAACACAAGAACCATTCCTGCCTTGGACAAATATATAAGGTAGAAATGACAAAATTAAATAGAGGAAGGGTTGCATTGTTAGTTGGGGGACAGAGAAGTAAACCAACAGGAAGTGGGGAGGAAGGAAGTGCTAACACGCAACATTTTCTCCACAGTCAAACGTGAAAGAACCATTATAGCGAAGAAGGAAGAGGGGCGACAAAAATGACTAACCCACACAACCAAAGACAATTTCAATGACCTAATGAAAATATAAACATCCACGTGGAGGAGATTACCCACATGATATAATAAAGAGCATGCACACACAGAGCACTCTCACTCACGAAAAAGGTTAAAATTCTGATTGAGATAAATAAAAGAGAACACAAATAGACAAAACAAGAGAAGAACAATTTTATGTTGCTATCATAAAGTGGGGAGTAGATGCACTCTTCAGTTGAGCATTAATAGGTGGAAGATTTGACACTTCTTTCCAATATAGGAGAAGGGATAAAAGTAGCAATTTCCTCTTAGTACATGTGCATACTATAGATATGGAACATGATATGAAAAATGTTTAAATCATTAAAAAAATATCATTTCATTGTATATAAGGAATTAAATATAGAAGCCATGATGTTTGATATGATGTTAATATTATTCCTAAAGATTGGATCTTCAACCTTGATTCAAGTACAAGACATAGACCCGTATATATATGGAGGATATATTTGTGAATATATATCAGAAAGTTTGTGAAGTATATATCATTTTTTTAGTATACATGTTTCATTCGGATTATCAAACTGTTTTTACTTGAAATTTTTGTGTCTTTCATAGAAAAATATGGTTGATATTTCAATTTGATTCTCATCGTGTTAATATTTGAAATAAGTATCTTTCATATAAATATATGGTTAATAAATCAGTCAATTTATCAATGTTACAAAATAACTTCAATAATAATATATTTGGATCAATTTTATACACATACGAAATATCTACAACACTAAGATTCTTCTTAATATCCTTTTCATATTTCATTCGTTATAACCAAAAAAAAAATTATGAAGCTTATGATATAATATCAACATGAACACATAAAGTTGAAGTTAGTGATCGGTTGAGGTGAATTAAAATTACACTTTTTATTTCGGTATTGCGACACTTTTGAAAACATGTCAGAAAAGCGACGTTTTTCAAATAAAATTCGGTCTTGCGACGTTTGGCTTCAAAACATCGCAAGACCGACGTTTATTTGAGAAACGTCGCTTTTTCGACGTTTTCTCCAAAGCGTCGCAATACCGACGTGTAAGAGACGTCGCAATTCCGACGTTTCGTCCCATAAACATCGTAAGACCGATGAAGATTTTAAAACGTCACATTTCCGATGACAAACATAAACGTCGTAAAAGTGACGATGTCCCTAAATGTCGGTATAGCGACATTTTTTGGTGGGATTTGAAAAATTGATAGAATTTGGGGAAATTTTCGACAATACGACAAAATTGTCGGAACTAAAGTGTCAGAATTTCTGCCAAATGTACTAGTGTGTGGTAGTTGGGGATTAGTCAGGCTTGTTCCTACTGCTGCCATCTTGACTATATAAAAAAAAACTTCTCACTGCTGGAGAATAAGCTTCTCAAAACAACCTTTCAGCTTCTTCAGTAAAGACTCGTTCTTTCACTGAGAGCCTAAACCTGCTCTGATACCATGTTGGAATTTCCAAGGGAATGTTTTGATGCCAAGCTGGAAAATTTTCTGGTATGCTTTGATGCTATGTCGAGAAAATCCACAAAACAGAGAAGCACAAACAATTTACACACAATGCAAAATTCAAATAAATGACAACACAAAAAATAAACAGAGAGACATAAAACCAAAGAACAATTCTATATCATATTCTTCTATTGTGGAAGGTTTCACCTTTATATTCTAGTTCTTACATTTCTCTCTCTAAAAAAAAAGACAATTACATTCCTTTTTAATACAAAATGGCTGAAGCTTGTAACCTAATTCAATTCAATGCTGAGTTGGACGTATAAAAAAAAAATCTTTCTTCCGCTTGATTATTTTGTTTATACACAAAATAGGGTACAAAACACAAACTACCAGACTTGAAATATTATCAGTTTCAGCTGAAACCACATCGCATCTGCACCCTCATCGCACTTTGCATTTCGGGGATGACAAAAATTAACTGGGCGCTATTCTCCTAAGCTTGAGATTTACCATGTGGGTTGGCACAATCACATTGCATCGTTGCAAGGTTTCTGACAGAGCATAAAAAGGTAAGGGTAAAATTTTGTGATGCATGAAATGCGACGCACTAAACAACGGGAAGTATGCAATGCGTAAAGGTAAGGAAAGGTGGAAATATAAATGTTCATTTGTGGATTTGGATAATGTGTAAAGGTTTATGGGTCCCACCGATATCGCATCAACATAAACATAAGTTATGGCAAAGTCTTAAGGGTTAAGGCTAGAAACTCGCAGGTTGTGATATGCAGTCAAGGTTAAGAACTTGTGATTGTGGAGTGTGGGCACAAGGTAGGTGAATATGGTGGGTAAGAAATTAAATGCAGAGTGATGGCTGGGTACTCTATCTTTATGAACATTTACGGAAAATTGTGTGAAGTAGATTAAACGCCCACGGATTTTAATCTTGGGCTATGTCCTTCCATGCAACAAAATTCAATTGAGTTATGGGCTGCTGCCACTTTATTCATGGCAGTGTTTGGGAGTATTTCCAACATTGGATATGATTATCTTTGAGGTCATTGATCTAGTTAAAATTTACATAGTCTCACCTTATTTCTCCTTACGCATATACCATCTTGCAGAGCTATAAAAAGTGGCTTTGAAGAAATAAGAATATTTTTTTCATGCTGGTCTAAGTGTCATGGTTTTATATTTATCCTTGTTTTTCAAATTATGTTGCCTGTATAAATCTATCATTTTATTTCTTATACATATTTGAATTTATCCAATTTATATATTAGTCTCGTGGTTTCTCTCGTGGTTAATGCTTTTTAATGTTTTCTTTTATATGGAAGAAAACATACATTTTAATAGGAGCGAATGCGAAGTAGACTAGTCTCTACAAATTTTTGAACATATACATATACCAACATTCCAATGTTTCATATTACACTTTGTTTATTTTATTAGTATTAATTTTATGTTTTGTACATAACTTAACTTAAAGTACCCTTGTATTTGTTGTTCATTATATTAATTCATTTATTTTAACTATTATCTTAGCTTTTATTTCTTTTAGCCTAATTTTACATTTTTGTAAATGTTTAATATTTCATTTTTATCCTACAAATATAAAAATGAAAAAAATATAAATATGAGGTTAACGCTACAAGAATCTAAGTAACGCTAACAATAATATTTAAATTATCGATTTGTGCCCTTGACGATTATTTATTTTACATGATTATAGAGGGTTTTTCTCCTTCCTTATGTGTAAATTACATTTAGAAAGTTAGTTTCTTTCTTGTCTTATTCAAGAAAATTGATATTTATTAATACTCTCGCCTATGGATTTCGTTAATTCAAGGATTTAAGCATTTATCACCAAAGAGGGAGGGTTTTCTTTCTTTTTTCTTGCATAAGGAAGTATTGTAACATGTTCTTTTACATAGTTTCTAGGGTATTTAGGCTTAAAGTAGGTAGTTATTGCTTTGTTTTACTTTTCTTCTTTTGTCAAGTTGTAAGCTCTAGAATCATTCCTTGAGGGTTGCAACCTTTAAAAAAGATTAGATAATATGATACAAGACTCTTTCTTGTGGGATATGATTTTATCAAAAAAGGAAATAGGATTGGGTTACACCAATCTTGGGGTGGACTTTACCTTACTCGCAGGGATATAAACACAAATGAAAGTGCACCCAATGATCCTTGCAAGCCATAGAAAATTTCAAGGTGTTGATTTTAGGAGCAACCAATTTGGAAACATCAACATCTTTCTGGCGACCATAATGGGGAGTCATATTAATTTTTCTCCTTGGTTTGACATTTCGTAAAACATGCACAGTTATTTTCAAGTTTTGATTTATAGTTGACCTTGGCATGTTTGCCCCACCTTTGTTGGTCATCATACAGAGTCTTCCCCTGATACGTTGATAACTTCATAAAATTTTCCAATATATAGGGGTTCATGAAACTATTATTGCATGAGGTTTATTAACTTGAACCATTTCCAAAGTGGAAAAAAATTGGTACCTTAACATTGTTGCACCTACCCTTTTCGATAAATTTATCAATGATTTCCCCCGTTTACCCTTGCCTCCGCAACTTGAGTTTTTTTGTAACTTAATCCTCATGACCCTTTGAATTTTTGAATACTCCCTAAAGCTAAGAGGAAATACAAGCATGAATGGGAAAATCCTATCACTTCCTATGAGTGGGAGTTTGTAGATCTTGAACATGTGTCTCCTACTTGAGGCAAAGAGGCCACTCCCAATCCCTTCTTAATTAACTCAACAACCCCATGTCATGTATTCTCGTTTGGTGACTCATCCTTTTAAGAAGACCCCAAATTTCGAGCATACCATTATAATAATGAACCGCAACCTAACCCTGACCTTATTAATCCCTCGAACAATGTTACTCATGGTGATTATGATAAAGAAGGTTTGAATCTTTGTGATGAGGACACCTTTCCTAATCTTCATGATCAATCTTTATTTTCGATACTCATAAAGAGGTTTCCACTTCTGATCTTAAAAACGCCTCCCACTTCCTGGATATCAATGATGATACCTTTTTTAATGAGTTTCAAAAGGAATTTATTAATTTTGAAGATTCAAGTATTAATTGTCAAAACCCCGGTCATGACATGGAAAATGATGAATCATTCTTTAACGAACTTGAAAAATAGTTCCCCACTTTTCATCTTGGAAATTCCATGCGCTTTCTTGATATGGATGATAAGACCTTCTTTGACAAATTTGAGAAGGAAGTTATTGTTTTTAATTCCAAGGATGCTTTGCCAATTGTTATTATTGAACTTTAAATATCTAAACGTAAAATGCCTAAACACTTTGGAATGTTAATGATGTTTAGGATCACATTGATGAATTTATTAATGTGAACCTTGAACATATTGTGCATGAATATTTTTTTGCTCCAATATTGTATGTGAAAGTAAGCACAGACTTGTTTGTTAGCACATTGTACAAGATAAACAATAATATTGTTTTATTTTTGGTAAGACATTTTCACTTCCACACATGCTTAATGTTTGGCACCGTAATCATCCTTGCCTAAATGCCATCCAATAAGCCATAAAACTCACATGTAAGATTCAAGAATATTTCCTTCATGTTGAGTTTCATCTTCTATGAAAGCTAAATCTTGAATTATTAAGTTTGTATATCAACAGAACTTTTTAAAATCGAAAAATAAAAACTAATAATACTTAAAAATGCAAAAAAAAATGATTTCTTTTCTTTTCATATTTTTAAGAATGACTACCATTTCAGTTTGAAATTTACTTTCGCTTTATTTCTTATTTATTGTGGTCTTTATTTAGGATTCACCATTTGTGTTTTTGTTTTATGATTCAGTAATTAGCCAACTCTGTTTCCTTTAGTCCCACTCACTTTTGTTGTTACAAGATTGGTGAAATATAGGCATGTTTGTATGGATATATGGTAAGAAAGAAGACATATTTATGCATGATTTATCACTGACATGTTAGCTTTTGATGAGAATAGGAGATGCAATAAAACCATTAAATACCCTGAATTCCTATATTTATAGATACTCCTTGATATGACCTTGACCTTCCTATATAAAGGCTCTTGCTTTAAGGCAATCTTGCTCTTGTATTCTCATGCCTATGCCTATGCCTTCCAATCAATCCTATAGTGTTTTCTTTTATATGATCAAAGGAAAATAAGATCCAATCAATCCTAAAGTTTATCCTTTTATCCTAAAGCTTAACATTCGAGAAGTTGACCTTTGGTATTTACCCTTAACATTCAACACAAAGCCTCTCCTCAATCCTATTCTCATGCCTATGCCTTCCAATCAATCCTAAATTTGTTCCTTTTATATGATCAAAGGAAAATAAGGAGCTGAAAGTAGATCCTATAAACATAGGAAATATTCAAGAAGTTGATCATATACACCTAGGAAAACATTGAACACAAAGTCGCAAGATCACCAAAAGGCCACCAAGGATGCCTTCACTTTCGAATAACCATGTAAATAGCAGTGATATAAGTATATTTTATTGTTATTTACCACCATACATGTGGGAAATATGCCATATCTTTTCTTTAAATTACAACTATCCAACTACGGGCTTCCATGCATATGAACTTTCGGTCCAAGATTGATAAAACACCTTGAGCACAATGTTTTCATCGAATGAAAAGGATAGTGATGATGGCATATGTACAAGTGTTGAATTTTCCCATGATGCATCTGGTACATCTGTTGGAAGTAATGTTTCCATGTGATGTGTGTCACGTGTATTCCAAATTTTCGTGAGTTGTAATTGTGTGATTTCTAAGGTTAATAGTTGTACTAACCATTTTTAGTAATTTAGATCTACTATTTTTGGATCTAGAAGTATCATGTATTCCTATATATGTAATGTTTGTGAGATCACTAAAATTAGTGTGTGATTTGTGTTGTGTGAACAATATCTCACTTTCTCTCTATTTTCTAACATGGTATCAGAGCTTGTTCTGGTCTGACTCCTTCACGGGAGGGCCAGGAGGATGTGAGAGAGTCTTGAAGTTATTGATGCTATGTAAATAAATTAAGGTAGGAGAATTTTTTGTGTGTAAATTTGGATGAGAGTTGATATCTATTGTGATTTTATTGTTTTTTGTTTGAGTAGTGTGTATTGCGTGTTTAGAAAAATATTGTTGTTAGCATGTAAACTCGAGCAAGGAGTAAAATGACTATTTGGTCAAACCATTTCAGAAATATGTGTCCAAAGTAATAAAATTGAATGCTTTCGAGGTTGTGGTGATTTTTTTTTCTAGCAAGATCTAATAATATTAGATCCAATCTGAGCATCATCAAGTGCCTGCAAGGAGATGTGGTGGCAAGAGAAAATTGTTCCACGTTATTGATGGCCACGATGGAATTTGGGGGCATCACACAACGACTGTCAAAAGTAGAGGCACGTTGAATGTTGGAAAATAATTCCAACTGCAACTGAGCCGAAGGAGGAAGGAAGATCAATTCTGATGGGAATTCAAAGGACATGAGGCAACAACAATTTTCTAAGTTTTTTTTACACTCCACCTCGCATTCAAATTTCTTTTTTAAAACTTGCAAACCCCATTTTTTGTTCACAAGTCGTAGTTTTTTTACAAGGAATCCACGGTTCAATATATGCCATCCCGCTTCATAAACCTGCACCTACCGCCATTAAAACAACCCACCAACCAATGCATTTACCACGCATTTGTTTTACATTTGAACGCCCCCACGTCAACGGTTGTGGAGCTTATGTTCCATGTCAAATTCCCCTCGACCAATAGGAGTGCTATCACACCATTTGGGTGCATAGTCACCAAGCCCTCAGATGGATGTGATAAACCTTGAAGGAGTTTGCATAAATTTTTTGGACTTCGTGAGTGTGTCAAGCCTTGACCAACAACAGCGTTATCGCACCATTTCATGCACAGACAACCAGGAGCATAAATGGATGTGATAAAGTCATTGAAACATTTTGCATAAAGTGATTTTAAATCCATGAAATATGTTTCATTAAGGTTTTAAACCTTAGGTTAAAGTTGTAATGTTTTTAACATGTCGCAACAAGTTCATTTCAATTAAAGTTTTTTAGAATTTGGGTTATATATATATATATATATATATATATATATATATATATATAATAAACATTATATGTTTATAATATATATAAAAACAGCTGTGAGTGCATTGTGATATATATATGTGTGTGCCCAAAGGCAAAAAGTGTGTGTGTAATTGATTGTGAATATGCCCGAAGGCATAAGTGTGACTATTTTTTGAGAAAAATACAAAGAGAGTTAAAATAGAACAGAGAAAGTGTTGTATTGTTGTAGCAGCTGAGAGAAGCATCTAATATTTTAAATCTAGAACACAGTAGTTCTGAAGAAGATTTTTCCTTTCGTAACAATTCAAGATTTTAATGAAATAGAATTTTTATTTCATCTCTATGTGTGCACAATTTTATTGCTATCTTCTATGTGTTAGAAGAGGAACTTCTATTTCCTCTCAGTTGTTCAGAATACTCAGAAATTCCAACATGGTATCAGAGCTAGTCCAGTCTCTTTACATTTGCTAAAGAAGTTGAAGGAAGAAGGATTTGTTGAAGCTTTTGACCAACAATGTGTAGGCTCAGTAAAACAAGGTATTTACCAAAAATAAGTTTTGTGTTTCTTTTAAAGAGTGTAGTCCGGAGAAGTATTTTAAGTGACAGAGTTTATCTCTTAGTAGTGAGAAATTTTATTTAAAAAAACAATCAAGTTTTAAATCATAGTTCATTAATCTAGCCATGGCAGGAGTCAGCACAAGCACAAGTATGGGAAATACTCAACTCCCACATTTCAATGCGAATAACCATGACTATTGGGAAATCACAATGAGAGTCTTGTTTGCCTCTGAAGGTTTGTGGGAGCTAGTTGAGGATGGTCTAGAAGAACCAACAGACGAACAAGCATATAATGCCTTAACACAGGAAGAGAAGGATTTGTTGAAGTGTAACAGGAAGAAGGACTCAAAATCCCTCTTCTATCTCTATCAGGAATTACATGAAAGTATATTTACAAGAATTGTAGCAGCCAAGAGGTCTAAGGATGCATGCGATACCCTCCAGACAGCCTACCAAGGCATGGAGAAGGTAAAGACAAGAAAGCTTCAACTAATGAAAATGTATTTTGAAGTCATTTGCATGAAAGAGTCTAATACAATAGACTCATTCTTCACATTGTTGATTGGGTTGGTTACCCAAATGAGATCTCATGGAGAGACCATAGAAGAGAGAATAATAGTGGAGAAAGTATTGAGGAGCTTACGCTCAATATTTGATGTTATAGTAACAACCATTGAAGATCCAAATGATCTCTCAAAGTTTACTGTTGATGAGCTGCATGCATCATTGATGACACATGAACAAAGATTGGGTAGAACAACAAAATCATCTCTGGAGCATGCCTTCAAGACCCAAATGTCCTTTGGAAGAGGAAGAGGCCAAGGAAGAGGAAACTACAGAGGAAAAGGAAGAGGCAGAGGCCAAAACAGAGGAGGAATAAGCAACCCTACAAATACAAGTGGAAGGGGCAGCAACCAAAATTAGAACCAAGGCCAAGGTATCAGCCAACAAGGTGGAAAAAATAAAGTACATGGACAAAGGTATGATAAATATCAAGTCCAATGTCATTACTATAAGAATTATGGCCATTATGTCAATGAATGTAGGAAGAAACAGAGTGACATGGGTAGTAGACCCAGTGCTAATTTTACCAAAGAAAATATCATCCAAGAGAATTTATTTTTAGCATGTAATATGGTTGAAGAGAAAAATGAAGATATATGGTTTCTGGATTCAGGATGTAGCAACCATATGACTGGAAACATCTCTATGTTTTCCATGTTACATGAAAATGTGAAGTCTCAAGTAACATTGGGGATAGATAGTAAGGTCTTTGTCTTGGGAAAAGGCAGAGTGAGTGTGTTGACAAATAAAGGAGAAAAGAAAAACCATATCAGATGTATACTATATTCCTGGTATGAAGTGTAACCTTTTGAGCATTGGACAGCTCATTCAGAAAGGCTATAATGTATTATTTGAAAATGATATATGCACCATCATGGATAAACAACCAAGAAAGAAGAGGATTGCACAAGTGAAGATGGCAAGAAATAGAATTTTTCCTCTCAAGATGAGAGTAGATCTGAAGAAAGGAGCTGCAATGGCAACAATGACACAAGAGCCATTCCAAAGAGAAGAAAAATATGAAAACTGGTTATGGAACTTGAGATTTGGACATCTCAACTTCGGAGTTCTGAATTTGTTGCATAGAAAAGTAATGGTAAAGGGATTACCATTGATTGAAAATCCAGACAACCTATGTGAAGGCTGCATCTTGGGCAGACAACATAGAGAAAGCTTTCCATCAGGAAAGAGCATAAGGGCAAAAGCACCTTTAGAAATAGTCTACTCTTATTTGTGTGTACCAATGAAAACACCATCATTAGTAGGCAGGCACTATATGCTGACGTTTATTGATAATTACACAAGAAAAACTTGGGTTTATTTCTTGAAGTTGAAAAGTGAAGTGTTTGAGAAATTATGCCACTTTAAGGAACTTCTAGAGAATCAAAGTGGGTAGCATATTAAATTATTAAGAACAGACAGAGGAGGAGAATATATCTCTAAAGAATTTTTGCGTTTCTGTAGAGAAAATGGGATTCATAAACACTTTACAGCAAGTTATACACCACATCGAAATGGAGTTGATGAAAGAAAAAATAGAACCATCATGGACATGGTAAGAAGTATGTTGAAGGAAAAACCTTTGCCAAATGAATATTGGGTTGAAGTTGTACATTATGCAGCATATGTGCTAAATAGATGCCCAACAAAGAGTGTTATAAATAGAGTTCCAGAAAGAACATGGAGTGGCATAAAACAGTTTTTCACCCACATGAAAGTTTTTGGTTGTGTGGTTTATGGACACATTCCAGATCAGCTAAGGAAGAAGTTGGCCAATAAGGGGGAGAAGTGCATATTTGTTGGATATAGTGAAGAATCCAAAGCACACATATTGTATAACCCATCCACCAAGAAATTTATGATAAGAAGAGATGTACAATTTATTGAGGAAGAATCTTGGGGTGGAAGCATTGAGAAAATAGTGAATGTAAAAATCTTTTTGTCTCATGATGAATATGAGGAATAAATGGCTAAAAGGCATCCCTCATTAGCAGCACCACCTCCAACAAGACAAGGAAAGCAAGGGACACCACAAGAAGGTATGAGAACACCCTTAAGAAGTTACGACAGTTCTTCTCCAAGCACATCACAAGGAGTAGATTTGAGTGCTTCTACAAGAACAAGTTTAGCATGTGAAAGAGGAACCAGATCCAGAAGTCTGAATGAAATTTATGAACAAGAATAAGGTATGAAATCTTTATTTGCATTTTATTTCCATGTAGAATATCCTATTCATTTTGAAGAAGCAGTAAAAGGTAAGAAATGGATAGATGTTATGGATGAAGAGATAAATGCCATAGAGAGGAATAAGACATGGGAACTAGTTGATCTCCCAAAAGACAAAGAAGTAATTGGAGTGAAATGGGTTTATAAAACCAAAATCAATGTTGAAGGTAAGATTGAAAGGCACAAGGCCAGACTTGTTGTTAAAGGCTACAAGCAGAAACAAGGAAGAGACTATGAGGAAAATTTTGCACCAATTGCATGAATGGAAATAGTAAGAGCAGTGATGTCCATAGCAGCACAAAAAAAGTGGAAAATTTTTCAAATAGATGTGAAATCATCATTCCTAAATGAAGTATTTATGGAGAGGTTTATGTTGAAAAACCTTTGGGCTATGAGAAAGAAGGCCAAGAGCACAAGGTATGGAGATTGAAGAAAGCTCTGTATGGGCTGAAACAAGCACCAAGAGCATGGTACAATAGGATAGATGCCTATCTACAAGAAAATGGGTTTGAGAAATGTGAAGGAGAAGCCACATTATCCATTAAATAAAAAGATGGTAAGATGCTTATTGTTGTTTTGTATGTTGATGATGTGATATTCATAGGTAATTATGCATACCTCATTGAGAATTTTAAAACAATCATGAAAGATGAATTTGAGATGACTGATATGGGATTGCTGAGATACTTCTTAGGAATAGAAGTAGAGAAAAATTAAAATAATTTTTTTATTTCTCAAGAAAAGTACGTTAAAGAAGTTTTGGAAAGATTTAACATGTAGGATTGCAAGGCAACAATTACTACTATAATGATGGGATTGAAACTGAGAAAATAAGACAACAACAAGGATTTTGATCCAAGTTTGTATAGAGAATAGTTGGCAGCCTCATGTATTTGACTATAAATAGGCCAGATATTATGCATGCCATGAGTTTAATTTCTAGAATTATGGAAAGGTCAAAGGAGGCACATTTGCAAGCAGCAAAATGAATTCCGAGGTATGGGAAAGGAAAAAAGAGGTATGAAATTTTATACAACACTTCAAAAAAATTTGAATTGATTAGATATACTGACAGTGATTGGGCTGGAAGTATAGATGACAGGAAAAACACCTCTGGATATGTTTTTCATATGGGATCAGGAGCCTTTTCATGGGCTTCTAAGAAACAACCAATTATGGCTTTATCAACAGTAGAGGCAGAGTATGTGGCAGCTACAACAGCAACATGTCAAGAAGTATGGATGAGGAGAGTGTTGAGAAGTTTATTTCATGAACAAGAAAAAGGCACAACAATGTATTGTGATAATGGCTCAGCTATAGCTTTATCCAATAATTTAGTGTTTCATAAGAGAACGAAACACATTGATGCAAAATATCACTGCATCAGAGAGTTAGTGAACAATGGGGAAATTGTTTTGCAACATTGAAGATTAGAGGGGGAGTTTGTTGATATATTAACAAAACCATTGGGGTATAAAAGTTTTAACTATCTCATAAAATGTCTTGGGTATGCAAGAGAACAATAGTTGTAATTAAGGGAAATTGTTGGAAATTAATTCCAACTACAACTGAGCAGAAAGAGGACGGAAGATATATTTTGATGGGAATTCAAAGGACATGAGGTAGCAGCAATTTTGTAACTTTTGTTTACACTCCACCTTGCATTCAAATTTATTGTTTAAAACCTACAAACCCAATTGTTGGTTCACAATTCGCAGTCTGTTTCTACAAGGAAATCCATGATTCAATCCATGCCATCCCGCTTCATAAAATTGCACCTACCGCCATTAAAACAACCCACCAACCACTACATTTACCACACATTTTGTTTAAAATTTGAATGCCCCCACGTCAATGGTTATGGAGCCCATGTTCCACATCAAATTACCCTTGACCAATAAGAGTGCAATCACACTGTTTGGGTGCACAATCACCAAGCCCTCAGATGGATGCGATAAACCTTGAAACAGTTTCCATAAAGTTTTTGGAGTTCGCCAACGTGTCAAGACTTGACCAATAGCAGCACGATCACACCATTTGATGCACAGTCAACTAGGAGCATAAATGGATGTGATAAAGTCATTGAAACATTTTTCATAAAGTGAGTTGAAATCTACGAAATACATTTCATTAAGGTTTTAAACCTTAAGTTAAATTTGTAATGTTTTTAATATGCCACGACAAGTTCATTTCGATTAAAGTTTTTTTAGAATTTGGGTTATATATATATATATATATATATATATATATATATATATAAACATTGTATGTTTATAATATATATAAAAATAGTAGTGAGTGCATTGTGATATATATGTGTGTGCCCGAAGGCAAAAAGTGTGTGTAATTGACTGGGAATATGCCCAAAGGCTGAAGTGTGACTGTTTTTTGAGAAAAGGACAAACTGAGTTAAAATAGAAAAGAGAAAGTGCTATGTTGTCGTAGTAGCTGAGAGAAGCATCTCATATTGTAAATCTAGAACACAATAGTTCTGCAGAATATTTTTCATTTTGTAAGAGATCAAGTTTTTAATGAAATAGTATTTTTATTTCATCTCTCTGTGTGCACAATTTTATTTCTATCTTCTCTGTGTTAGAAGAGGAACTTATATTTCCTCTCAGTTATTAGGAATATTTAGAAATTTCAAAATTGAAGCCACAGTCATTTCATAGACGTTATTAAGAACAACATGAAAAGTGAGAACTGTATGGAATTGAGCTATCGTATTGAAATCAAGTCGTTGCCAACTAAAGAAAGCAATCGAGATATTCTTGAAGAAGTTGCATTTATGCAAGATTCAAAAACATGATGATGAACTCCTGGTTCTTATCTTGATATATCATTTGCAGGAGCTGTGTCAGCTACTAGAGTTATGTGTAGATGGGGTTGGAGCCAGACAACCGTAGGTTCAACACAAGATGATGTGCGAATCACTTTATGAATTCTCGACACCAAGAGCGATGAGGGTTTTGAGAAATTTCGACTATGTCGATATGGAATTCTTGGCTCAATGAATAAATTCATCCAACTCAAGAAAATCATTGCACCTGCTAATGCGGTTATCAAGATTTCCATGCTGTTGACGGGAAAATTTGTCCGGCCAACAGTAGGGGATCTCCCCGGTAGAAAGTCCCAATTAGACCTTAAACCGTTTGGAGTAGGGATCCCGTCCGGGGTGTGGGTCCGGCTACCACTTAAGACGCCTTCCCTTCTGCCTCAAAAGAACCTCATTGAACTTGCGGACACACACTCATTCACATGATACAGAATACATGACTGATGCATTAAACACGAATAAAACACTAGTGTAGCTAGGAAATAAATAAAGCATGTACGCCTAAGGAGATGTTGTTAGCAACACGTCTTTGGGGTACTTCTTGTAAGGTAGTCTGACCACAACAGAAATAGTTCTTTATGGCGAGATGTCCCTTTACTTCTGAAAGATAAAATGAAATGCTAACAAAATAGTTCATTAACATTCATTAATAGAGAAAATGGTAATTTGTACATCATCAATACAAACACAGATAGCTATGGTGCATAAACGATGCTTTAAAATAAGCAGCTTCATTAATCAAAAGATGTTCTGAAACTGTATGAGGAAATACACTTAGTGTTCACGCAGTAAAACACATCATCCAAACAAAGGGGTTGTGACAAGTATCTGTATTCACATGTATAAGAGTATAATCTTTTAATACAATGCAATGTACCTCTTGAGTCTCCAAAAGAAAAAGCCATTTACAAGTTCTCGAAGGAAGTATTTATAATCCAGAAACTGCCCTTCGGGCCTCCTTGATCTTTTCATCTTCCCGACCGTTGGACTGCCTTGCGACCTAGTACTTTGTGCGACCTGCGACCTGAGCCGCCGTTGCGACCTGCGATCTGAGCTGTCGTTGCGACCTGCGACTTGAATGGGTCGCGGGGTCGCAAGTTGTAAGAGAATGGCCAAGGTGCGACCTTGCGACCTTGCGACTAGGTCGCTGGGTCGCGGGGTCGCGGGTTGTGTAAACAGCGCACATGCGACCTTGCGACCTTGCAACTAGGTTGTTGGGTCGCAGGATCGCAAAAGGGATAAAAACTACAGGAATGCGACCCTGCGACCTTGCGACCAGGTCGCTGGGTCGCAGGGTCGCAAAAGGAGGCAAAATCGAGGATATGTGACCTTGGGATCTTGCGACTAGGTCGTTGGGTCGCGGGGTTGCAAAACAGAGGAACACTGAAGGAATGCGACCTCGCGACTTGGCGACTAGGTCGCTGGGTCGCTGGGTCGCAAAACAGAGGAACACTGAAGGAATGCGACCTCGCGACTTAGCGACTAGGTCGCTGGGTCACTGGGTCGCAAAAAAGAGGAACACTGAAGGAATGCGACCTCGCGACTTAGCGACTAGGTCGCTGGGTCGCTGGATCGCAAAACATAGGAACACTGAAGGAATGCGACCTCGCGACTTAGCGACTAGGTCATTGGATCACTGGGTCGCGTTGTCAGATTGTTAACATGGAGTGCGACTATGCGACCCTCGACTTACGATCCTCCCCCCTACATTTCTCTTTCAGCAATCTCATTACCTTGTTCTCCGGAGGCTAGCCTTAGCCTTCGCCATGATGAGGTAGCAACTTCTCTCTGCCAGTGATGTTGAATATCCACGTAATACGAGGTTTTGAGGTTGACTTGGAACACAGCTTCGCATCCTTCGGAGAGAGCTAGCAGTCTTCTTAATTTGGATGGACATCGTTGTTTCCTTGTATTACCTGCAAGACAATAGAGCAGATCAGCATCTTCTCATATAACCTGCAGATCTGCGAATTAAATCAGCCATGTATAACCTGCTAAATCAGCCTTACTCATACAAATATTTTATGCATGTTGGTAATGATATAAACGCCGTACGTAAAAGGTATGTTATTTTATAAACGAAATTTTAAAAGTGCGGCTTGGACACATGTAAGTGCGGATAAAGTGAGTATTTGGCAGGAGGCTTCCTCGGGTTGTCTCCCAGGTACACCACCATGAATAAATCGGAATGTGGCTGCTAAGTGCTCAATATCACCCGCTTTGCTGTAGAGAGGACGAAATTTCATTGTTGCATCCAGCTTGAAATTATTTGTTTATTGAGCTAGGGTTTCCACATGCTATATGGGCACCTTACAGGTTCATTTTACCTTTTACTACATCGAAGCCAGCTACTCATAAGAATATGTCCAATACGCGTTTCAAGAATGTAGCTCTGTGTTCAGATGACCGTGGGCGTTTGCCGTCTGAGGGAGGTCACTCCTTGGGGTGAATCTGCAAGCTCTGGACGGTTGCGACCTCCTCCTTGTCATATCAACATTTGGAGTGGTGCGTTTTAGCCCCTATCGTGGAAATCATCTGCAAGTTCAAGTGCTCCGCTTTCATTCTCTCTCCAGCGATGCGTTATAGTCGCATCACCATCTCCTTCAGCTTCACCTTTATGCAGCCATATGCATCGACCTGTCTCTCTTACTGTGGCCCGTTCTGGTGCAACGCTCTATTATTGACATTCTGCTTCCATGGTGAGGGGCTCATTCCGGCATGGGCCTGCAATTGAAAAAACGCACTGAATGGACTCGCGTGGGATGTGATGCTCAGGTTTTTAGTGCCTTGGGACAGGGTGCAAGAAAAACCGCCATCGAAAATTAGCTCTGTGGATATAGCTAAATGTGGTCAATAATGGCAATATTGAAAAATCATAACCCAACGAATATGTAGCGATAACGTCCTTCTGAATGTAATCAGGGCAGGTAATTAATAGTAGATTTGCAGCGTGATTGTCTCCTGGAAAATTGCTGTCAAGGCTGCAACCATCAGATCTTATTCTCCATTCTAGAATGTAGTGCAGCATGCCTTTTATGGTGCTGACTTCTTGGCTCACGACTACAGATTGTAATGCATTCGCCTTTAGTATCGATAAGCTTTTCATACTTACTCAAAACGCGAGGTCCTTTTGTGATTTTGCCGCATAAATTTGGGATGGCCACGTGGAAAAATCCACCTTGCGGTTTTTGGCTGTCAACATACCAATATTACAACGTTGCCACTGTATAACATAAATTATTGACCGTCATTATCTCCGCTTTAATTTTCACCATAATTCTGGTCTCCACCGGCGCCATGCTCACATGATATCATATATTCATTACGATGTTGGGGCTTCACACAATCTGGTCGTTATATGTATATGTTGTGCATGTTTATTATAGATCAAAAACCTGGCATCGGACGTTAGCTCCATGCAATGCTTTAGATGGTTCTTCTTGCCACCTCATATGGTTTTGAAACGTAAGTTGTTTGACCGTCAACCCTGCCCTTTGGTGTAAATTTGCAATGCAACCTTGGCCCATGAATGCGCGCCCACTTGCAACGGTTTCTCAACGTTCTGCTCCCACGGTCTCCAACGTAGAGTCGACCAACGTGTCCATGCAGCTCCGTTCCACCTTTCATCGTGAGGTTGGACCGTTATATGACATACGTTATCGAACATTTGCACCTTAATTATGAGGTTGCACTGCAGTATACGTATATATTTGCACTTAAATGAAACCTGCCATCGACGATTTATCCCCATGCAACGTAAATATGGTTCCTTAACATATGGTTCCATGCTTTCGTGCTTTAACATATGGTTCCATGATTTAACGTAAATATGGTTCCATGCTTTGACATTTATCATAACATCCCGTTCCATGCTTTCGTGCTTTAACATATGGTTCCATGTTTTAACATAAATATGGTTCCATGCTTTGACATTTATCACAACATCCCATTCATAAACTTTGGCCATCAAATGTTTCATTATAGATCGAACCCACCCCTGGAACGTTCGATTTCATGTTTAAAAAAAACAACCCTTTTAAGCAAATGTTTCATATCTTCTCTAAAGATTAAAACTATTGCCTCACCCTTTAAATATAAGTTTCGATATTTGAGTTCATTTGTAGTGTTTTCATGATATCGTTCCTTTAACCTTATATGGTTTTAAAACCATATGGTTGGCGCCTTATTTCATATACAACACCACTTAGGCCGATCCAATGTGTGCCACTTCCTAATGTCTTGACATGGTTTTGCTCCGCCATTTCTTATGGCTTTAAACCCATACGATTTCACCTTGGTTAAATTGTACAACATCATAAATTTTGCATCCACCGTGTAGCTTGGATTTAACCATAATTTCTCCTTGTCCCCCATTTTCCAGAGTTTCCCACACAACTCAAAATGATTGTTGGTTCACAAAATGACCTTTTGTAAAATTTGAATAATCTCCAAAACAAAATGTGCTTCACCATTACTTGACTTTGGTTTAAATGTGCAACATAACTTTGCTTCATTGAATGTGCGCTCCTCATAATTTTTTCACATAGTTTTGCTGATGTTATTGAGTCTACGGCCACCTTTGCCTTTAGGTCCACTTACACCCAAACCACTTTGTGTTTCTTCGCCCAAAGTAAATGAGAGACCCCAGAATCAACAATATAGGTGCACATCTCAACAACCCTTGATACTAGACCATTTCTGAAACATATGTCACATGAACATAATCATGAGGACCAATACCAACGCTTCTTGTGCGTCTTCCAACTTCTGCTCAAAGGATTCAACACCTCCAATAGTAAAGAATACCTATGTTGGCTTCCACCCTCAGAAGAAGGTCCTTCTGACATGCATCTTTACATCACTGCTTTCACTTTGGGTAGAATCATTTGGTGTATTTCAAACATAGCTTTAGCTAGAGGTTCATTTGAACCACAGTATGGTCGACAAGCCCAGGTTCTTTAATCTATTCAGATGCAAGAGGCTTAATCTTATTTCTCTCGGTGCCATGACAATCATTGATGAGTTGATCAGTCGTGGGATGGACCTGTATAATCAACATAACATTAATTAGTTCACAGTTATTCTTTGCGAATGGTGCCCCTAGATAACACGCATGAGATTAAAGATTTTAAAATATGCATTCAGTCAACATGCTTAATGACCCACGGCGAGAGGGTCTTTAATTGTCAATACACAAAAGGTTTCCATTCAAACGTATGCATGGCAATCTCATTACACATGGCGCGACCGCGATAAGAATGTTTGAGCGTACGCTAGATGATCCTTCCCACATATGGCGTGATTGCAGTGACAGCATCAAGTCATGGTGATGAGACAACTCGTGAGGGGTTGGGGATAGGTCGGCGGGATGTTGTTGACTACAGGTCAGGTGAAAGACTTTAACGCCTAGGCGAGCAGAGGGGGAACCCGAAATTTTAAATATACCCAAAATTTTGGGTGGTGTTGTAGCGGCTACAACAAATGGCGAACCACTGGTAGAATCCAGCATCTCTGTCAGTATCACCACAATAGTATGAGTCCGGATAATGATGCAAGGGAATATTGAACAAGTTCCGTGGGTACCCTTTGTATTACTTTGGCCCTTTACAAGTATGCCCAATCCTTGTGCCTCAACTAAGTCCTGCTAATCAGAAACACATCAAAGAGAAAACTCACAGACACCAGTAGCTTGATGATGATGTGAAGAGCAAGGCACTGGGTTTATTATTCTCAGGATTTTAAAGTAAGCTTCTGGTGTTGCTCCGCTGCCAGCAGGCCTGGACAGTACCCCGGCGGAGTCACTTCAAGAAATCACAAACGTTGCTCCGCTGCCAGCGAGCCTAGTTAGTACCCCGGCGGAGTCGTTGCATCACCTCTCTACGCAGGAAGCCTTTCTCGATCCTTTACCCTTTTTTGTTTCATGTGCTTACAGCACTTATTTTCATGTGCTCGTGGCACTTATTTTCATGTGCTCATGGCACTTATTTTTCATGGGCGGATGAGGGATCCCGACTTATTTTATGAGCAAGAGAGGTTGTTTCTCGTGTTACATAAATTGAAAGATATCCTGATTTGGGTTTGCCCTTGTGCCGAACCTTCACATCCCATCTACCACAATAGGTGAAGTGAGCAAAACAGATCATTAAGATGTCCAAGACTATGCTGGGCACAAAGCTTAGGCTACGGGTAGGGGTCATTCGAACTCATTAGGTCTTCCATAAGCAACCGGCTCGTATCTCCCTAGCTAAATGAGTTTAGACTCATAGGCATCCTGTCGATAATGCAACTTCGATGACTGGTCCTAAGAGAAAGCTGCCTCTTGAGGTAGCCACCGCAACCTCCCACAAAACAATGGGGTTACTGTTTCAGCAATCGGGGCAAAACAAGACTGCAAGGCGATAGGGTTGCAATGAGGGCTCATGAAGTGGCAGGCGATATGACAAAAAATGATGTGAGGGAGAGAGGGTACGATGCAATGTAATAAGCGAGGCTCAAGGTGCAATGTAACGCCATGTGCGAGAACGATCAACCAGTTGCAGGTGGAAAAGAGGCGCAATACAAGCAATGATTATTTATGCAGCGATAAGCAACTGAAAAGGAAATGAAAGAAAATACTCGTAACATGATGTTGCCTAAGATCAAAACATACTTTTAAATCATGAAATTTTTTTTTGCAAGTAAACCTAATTAACTTGAAACTAAAAATTTTATTGCAGGTCCTAGCTAGCCTACACCTAAACCCTAGTTTAACCAATGATGCGGTCAGGTTATGTAAAATCAGTTTTCCAATGCAGCCACCGCATTAATTTGCATCCTGCAACGACAACAATGATCAGGATTAGAGCCAGTATCCAAAAAAGTGTAGTAGTAACAAAAATTACCAGAGGAGCAGGTGCAACGGCAAGACGATCATAGATACTTATCAAAGAACATGCCAGAATACGTGGTGCGAGGTGAATCCCACTCTCGTCTTGATAACCAGCAATATGCTCTTGAAACCCAAAATTATTGATAAATGACACAAAATCATTCGTGCACGATCCTAGATCTGAGGGGTGATGGGCAAGCCAGTTGCTATTGGCAAGCACATTCACCGGATGGGGTTGGTCGAGTGAACCAGCATGCTCATTATGGTAGTGAGGATCATCAGTTTTATGGAATGGAAATAATAAGCAGGTGCCAGGTGAATTATAGATGCATGCACATCCAAGCGTAGAAACCCTAGTTTGGAAAACCCTAGCACGAGGTTTCTCTTGGGTTTGGTCAAGGGTATGAGGATTCGAATCCACTTTCAATGTAGGCTGCAATTCCTCACTGCCTTGAACAAACTCCGGACTTTCAAGCGGAGGGCTTCCCAACTTTGATGGTTGGGCAAGATCAACAAGCGACTGGATGTGACCATGGATTGTGGTGAGTTGCAAAATGTCAGTGGGCTTTGTATCAATTTGGTCAAATGTTTGCGCACTGACAGGTTGATAATCCAAAATGTCAGATTCTCCAGATTTGCCAGGATGGGGTGAATTCGACGCGTTTATGCTGGAAGGAGCATGGTACTGGGGAATGGTTATTTCAGAAACGGTCAGCGGAAGCTGAAGCGTTTCGATTTTCTGGCGGGTACTTGAATCTTCCGAAAGCGAATCATCAAATTCAGGTGTCTTCATAGGGTCGGCCAAGAGATCTGAGTGATAGTCCTCTGTGGTACGATTGAACATGTTTTCAGATAAGAAGGGATCACTGTAATCATTGATTTCATCGAATTGGGTACCTGAGATGTCAGACTCCCCGAGAGTTACCGACTGGGATGGATCAATAGAGGGAACATCTTGAAGTTGTTCAGACGGGGAATCACTCCTATGGTTGTCTAAAGATCCCAAGTGAGAAAAATCAGATTTAAAAGATTCATCGATTTTGGACCGTGATTGTGAAACACCACCTGCGTGTTTATGATTTTCGCCAATACCAGTATAAGAAAACTCTGAATGTCTAGACAAATTTACTGGTGTGGCGGGATCAAGAAACAAACTAGGAAATAATGAACGAAACGATTGAATCGCAGGGGCGTTAACCACACGAGGCTTTTCAACACGCACATCCGTGTCGTTCAGAGGACACAATGATTTGACAGGCCTTGTAAGGGAATAAACTTTGTGCGGGGTAGGAGTCGATTTATAATACGTATGTGAACCAGATTCATGATCCGAATCTGAACCAGATTCATAATCTGAATGTGAACCAGATTCGTCATCCGAATCTGAACTAGATGTATAATCCAAATATGAACTAGATTCATAATCCGAATCTGAACCAGATTTATAATCTGAATGTGAACTAGATTCATCATCCGAATGTGAACCAGATTCATAATCCAAATATGAACCAGATTCATAATCCGAATGCGAACTAGATTTAGGACTAAGTCCAGGGAGGCATCGAGTGGGCTCGGGGTAGGTTTCATGAGCCAAAAGAGATAATGAGCCACTGAGATGCTCAGATTCGACATGGTACGTGAAAGATTCATGGTCAGAACAACCATTGACTTGCGGGTTGTCATCGGGAACACTAGGCTCAGGTCGGGTTGCTAAGTGAAATGGTTCAAGGGAAACGAGAATCGCATACACGAACTGTTCTCTTAACAACCTCTAATCGACATCCTTTTCAGGGAACTCAAAACAATAATGAACGAATATGAAAGAGAACTCATCTAAATATTCCTGAGGTTCCATTCTTATGTCATTTATCTTTAGTAAAACGTTATGAAAAACATACCTGTGAAAATTTTGTTGTAATTCATTGGCGAGTTGTTCAAATGAATGGATGGAAGATTCCAGCAAAGTGCAGCACCATTGCTTAGCGCAACCTTTGAGGATGAGGAAGAAAAGAAAAGAAAACAAACCCTCATCGTCAATTTCATATCACTCACCAAAGTCACAAAAATCAGAACAGTGTTGGGTTATGGACACCCCATTTTCACCATCAAATTTTAACTGGGACAAGTGATACATAAGTTCGTCGGAGATGTAGTATCCAGGCTTATAAAACTCCGACAAACATCTCGGGAGAATGATTTGGGAACGAGCCATTACAGATATGAGATTAAGTTCCATAGCTCTGAAGGGCTCATCATTATCCCGCTCTCTCTTTTCCGTTAAACATTCGGTCGAGGTTCAGTTCTCCTTCAGCGCCAACCGTTGACGAGAAAATTCTGTCTTCCGCTCACGTAGGGACTTCCCGGAGAGGTCCGACCTTAAACCGTTTGGAGTAGGGATCCCGTCCGGGGTGTGGGTCCGGCTACCGCTTAAGACGCCTTCCCTTCTGCCTCAAAAGAACCTGATTGAACCTGCGGACACACACTCATTCACATGATAAGGAATACATGACTGACGCATTAAACACGAATAAAACACTAGTGTAGCTAGGCAATGAATAAAGCATGTACGCCTAAGGAGATGTTGTTAGCAACACGTCTTTGGGGTACTGCTTGTAAGGAAGTCTGACCATAACAGAAATAGTTCTTTATGGCGAGATGTCCCTTTACTTCTGAAAGATAAAATGAAATGCTAACAAAATAGTTCATTAACATTCATTACAGCACGTAACTGTGACATCATCACATAAACATGTATAGCTATGATGCATAAACGATGCTTTAAAATAAGAAGCTTCATTAATCAAAAGATGTTCTGAAACTGTATGAGGAAATACACTTAGTGTTCACGCAGTAAAACACATCATCCAAACAAAGGGGTTGTGACAAGTATCCGTATTCACATATATGAGAGCAGTATTAACACAATGCAATGCAGTTTTGAGTCCACAAAAGAAAAGCTATTTACAAGTTCCCAAAATAAAAGTATTTATAATCTGTGAACCTGCCTTCGGGCTCTTTGGATTTTTCATCTTTCCCGACCGTTGGACCCGCTCACACCAGCTCAGGGGTGACCGACACCTGCTACTGCTACCTGCGACCGAGCGTCGTTGCGACCGCGACTTCGACCGGTCGGCGGGTCGGGTGCCAAGAGAATGGCGATAGCACCATACCTCAGCGGTCAGGCCGCCGGCCGCGGTCGGCGGTCGTGTAAACAAAGGCACACAGACCACGACCTTGTGACCAGTTGTCACCGTGCTCTGCGATTTAGGGACAAAAAACCGCAGAATGCGACCTCGATGGCCCGGCGTGCTCAGGTCGCTGGGTCGCAGGGTCGCAAAAGGAGGCAAAACCGAGGATATGTGACCTTGCGATCTTGCGACTAGGTCGCTGGGTCGCGGGGTCGCAAAACAGAGGAACACTGAAGGAATGCGACCTCGCGACTTGGCGACTAGGTCGCTGGGTCGCAAAACAGAGGAACACTGAAGGAATGCGACCTCGCGACTTAGCGACTAGGTCGCTGGGTCGCTGGGTCGCAAAACAGAGGAACACTGAAGGAATGCGACCTCGCGACTTAGCGACTAGGTCGCTGGGTCGCAAAACATAGGAAAACTGAAGGAATGCGACCTCGCGACTTAGCGACTAGGTTGCTGGATCACTGGGTCGCGTTGTCAGATTGTTAACATGGAGTGCGACTATGCGACCCTCAACTTACGATCCTCCCCCCTGCATTTCTCTTTCAGCAATCTCATTACCTTGTTCTCCGGAGGCTAGCCTTAGCCTTCGCCATGATGAGGTAGCAGCTTCTCTCTGCTGGTGATGTTGAGTATCCATGTAATACGAGGTTTTGAGGTTGACTTGGAACACAGCTTCACATCCTTCGGAGAGAGATAGCAGTCTTCTTAATTTGGATGGACATCGTTGTTTCCTTGTATTACCTGCAAGACAACAGAGAAGATCAGCATCTTCTCATATAACCTGCAGATCTGCGAATTAAATCAACCATGTATAACTTGCTAAATCAGCCTTACTCATACAAATATTTTATGCATGTTGAGGAAGTAATGAACATATAAACGTAGATGCGTAAAAGGTATATTGGCACATAAAACCAGGAGATTTTAAAGGTCAGCTTGGACCCCTGTATAGTCCTGGATAAAGTGAGTATTGCAAAGCAGGAGGCTTCCTCGGGTTGTCTCCAGGTACACCACCATGAATAAATCGAAATGTGGCTGCTAAGTGCTCAATATCACCCGCTTTACTGTAGAGAGGACGAACTTTCATTGTTGCATCCAGCTTGAAATTATTTGTTTATTGAGCTGGGGTTTCCACATGCTATATGGGCGCCTTTCAGGTTCATTTTACTTTTACTACATCGAAGCCAGCTACTCATAAGAATATGTCCAATACGCGTTTCAAGAATGCAGCTCTGTGTTCAGATGACCGTGGGCGTTTGCCGCCTGAGGGAGGTCGCTCTTTGGGGTGAACTTGCAAGCTCTGGACGGTTGCGATCTCCTCCTTGTCATCTCAACATTTGGAGTGGTGCGTTTTAGCCCCTATCGTGGAAATCATCTGCAAGTTCAAGTGCTCCGCTTTCATTCTCTGTCCAGCGATGCGTTATAGTCGCATCACCATCTCCTTCACCTTAACCTATATGCAGCCATATGCATCGACCTGTCTCTCTTACTGTGGCCCGTTCTGGTGCAACGCTCTATTATTGACATTCTGCTTCCATGGTGAGGGGCTCATTCCGGCATGGGCCTGCAATTGAAAAAATGCACTGAATGGACTCGCGTGGGATGTGATGCTCAGGTTTTTAGTGCCTTGGGACAAGGTGCAAGAAAAACCGCCATCGAAAATTAGCTCTGTGGATATAGCTAAATGTGGTCAATAATGGCAATATTGAAAAATCAGAACCCAGCGAATATGTAGCGATAACGTCCTTCTGAATGTAATCAGCGCAGGTAATTAATAGTAGATTTGCAGCGTGATTATCTCCTGGAAAATTACTGTTAAGGCTGCAACCATCAGATCTTATTCTCCATTCTGGAATGTAGTGCAGCATGCCTTTTATGGCGCTGACTTCTTGGCTCACGACTACAGATTGTAATGCATTCGCCTTTAGTATCGATAAGCTTTTCATACTTACTCAAAACGCGAGGTCCTTTTGTGATTTTGCCGCATAAATTTGGGATGGCCACGTGGAAAACTCCACCTTGCGGTTTTTGGCTGTCGACATACCAATATTACGGCGTTGCCACTGTATAACGTAAATTATTGACCGTCATTATCTCCGCTTTAATGTTCACCATAATTCTGGTCTCCACCGGCGCCATGCTCGCATGATATCATATATTCATTACGATGTTGGGGCTTCACACAATCTGGCCGTTATATGTATATGCTGTGCATGTTTATTATAGATCGAAAACCTGGCATCGGACGTTAGCTCCATGCAATGCTTTAGATGGTTCTGCTTGCCACCTCATATGGTTTTGAAACGTAAGTTGTTTGACCGTCAACCCTGCCCTTTCGTGTAAATTTGCAATGCAACCTTGGCCCATGAATGCGCGCCCACCCGCAACGGTTTCTCAACGTTCTGCTCCCACGGTCTCCAACGTAGAGTCGACCAACGTGTCCATGCAGCTCCGTTCCACCTTTCATCGTGAGGTTGGACCGTTATATGACATACGTTATCGAACATTTGCGCCTTAATTATGAGGTTGCACTACAGTATACGTATATATTTGCACTTAAACGAAACCTACCATCGACGATTTATCCCCATGCAACGTAAATATGGTTCATTAACATATGGTTCCATGCTTTTGTGCTTTAACATATGGTTCCATGCTTTAACGTAAATATGGTTCCATGCTTTGACATTTATCATAACATCCCATTCCATGCTTTCGTGCTTTAACATATGGTTCCATGCTTTAACGTAAATATGGTTCCATGATTTGACATTTATCAGAACATCCCGTTCTTTAACATAAACTTTGGCCATAAAATGTTTCATTATAGATCGAAACCCACCCTTGGAACGTTTGACTTCATGTTAAAAAAAAACAACCTTTTGCCCACATATTTCATATCTCCTCTAAAGAATAAAACTCCGCCTCACCCTTTAAATATAGGTTTCGATATTTGAGTTCATTTGTAGTGTTTTCATGATATCGTTCCTTTAACCTTATATGGTTTTAAAACCATATGGTTGGCGCCTTATTTCATATACAACACCACTTAGGCCGATCCAATGTGTGCCACTTCCTAATGTCTTGACATGGTTTTGCTCCGCCATTTCTTATGGCTTTAAACCCATACGATTTTACCTTGGTTAAATTGTACAACATCATAAATTTTGCATCCACTGTGTAGCTTGGATTTAACCATAATTGCTCCTTGTCCCCCATTTTCCAGAGTTTCCCACACAACTCAAAATGATTGTTGGTTCACAAAATGACCTTTTGTAAAATTTGAATAATCTCCAAAACAAATGGTGCTTCGCCATTACTTGACTTTGGTTTAACTGTGCAACATAACTTTTCTTCATTGAATGTGCGCTCCTCATAATGTTTTCACATAGTTTTGCTGATGTTACTGAGTCTACGGCCACCTTTGCCTTTAGGTCCACTTACACCCAAACCACTTTGTGTTTCTTCGCCCAAAGTAAATGAGAGACCCCAGAATCAGCAATATAGGTGCACATCTCAACAACCCTTGATACTAGACCATTTCTGAAACATATGTCACAGGAACATAATCATGAGGACCAATACCAACACTTCTTGTGTGTCTTCCAAATCTGCTCAAAGGATTCAACACCTCCAATAGTAAAGAATACCTATGTTGGCTGCCACCCTCAGAGGAAGGTCCGTCTGACATGCATCTTTACATCACTGCTTTCACTTTGGGTAGAATCATTTGGTGTATTTCAAACATAACTTTAGCTAGAGGTTTGTTTGAACCACAGTATGGTCGACAAGCCCTGGTTCTTTAATCTATTCAGATGCAAGAGGCTTAATCTTATTTCTCTCGGTGCCATGCCAATCATTGATGAGTTGATCAGTCGTGGGATGGACCTGTATAATCAACATAACATTAATTAGTTCCAGTTATTCTTTGCGAATGGTGTCCCTAGATAACACGTATGAGATTAAAGATTTTAAAATATGCATTCAGTCAACATGCTTAATGACCCACGACGAGAGGGTCTTTAATTGTCAATACACAACAGGTTTCTATTCAAAGGTATGCATGGCAATCTCATTACACATGGCGCGACTGTGATAAGAATGTTTGAGCGTACGCTAGATGATCCTTCCCACATATGGCGTGATTGCAGCGACAGCATCAAGTCATGGTGATGAGACAACTCGTGAGGGGTTGGAGATAGGTCGGCGGGATGTTGTTGACTACAGGTTAGGTGAAAGACTTTAACGCCTAGGCGAGTAGAGGGGGAACCTGAAATTTTAAATATACCCAAAATTTTGGGTGGTGTTGGAGCGGCTACAATACATGCTTAGTTGTGGATTGGCATATGTTGGGGCGAATATATTATTGATTTTCAATGCAAGTGCATACACCCAAATCATGCACAATTCAAATTTCAAGCCACATGATACTAAGTTAAGGTGATTATTGACATCACTTCATGTGGTGTGTGTAAGTAAAATGAGGAACGATAAATGGTAAAGGCACGGAGAAGAGGATCATGTGAAACTGATATTTTATGCATGTTGAGCTTTAATTTTGAATATGAGTGCTGTAGTGTGTACTAAGAGGATGTATTGTGTCATAATTATATTGTGATTATGAATTATGAGTCATAAGTATTGGTGTGGTGATTTTGTTGGCGTTTTTGTTGATTATTTTTAAAATTATTTTGGTATGTAAAAATCAAATGAAGAACCACAAAGAAAGGGACAACTATTTAATTTACTAATGTGACCCATCGGAAGTGTTAGCCACAAGTATTTCTTAATATAGTCAAGCTGGTGTGACATGTTGTGCTCCAGGAGCGTCAGTACAGGTTATTTTATTTAAGGTCAAGTTGTAGAATTGTGTTTTGAAGACATTATGTATCAAAAATGCTATCCTAGATAACTGATGAAGGTTGTGGAGGGTCGTGGATTCACAAATGATGGCAGTTCCATAGAATGCTTCAGTATCGAGACTGACCCGTTGCGCTCCAGGAGGTTAAGAAGCGTCAATTCTACAAAGTACCTCAACGATGGTCTGAAGTGGTTATTTCTTAAATGGATCAAGTGGGAAGCTCGAAAGTGTGGTCATGAAGAAAAGAGCGGAAACCGTTAGATTTTAGAGTGGATATGAGTGCTAGCAATGATCATATCATACAAATTTGACAGAGATTTTTTCATTGTTGTAATGTCTACTTTCTGGTTTTGTCATGTAAACATTAAGGGAGGGTGTTGGAAGTAACGCTTCCATGTGATGTGTGTTGTGTGTATTTCAAGTTTTCATGGGTTGTAATTATGTGAGATCCAAGGTTAAAAGTTGCATTAGATATATTTAATAATTAAGATTCACTATTCTCACATCTAGAAGTATCATATATTCCTATATATGTAATGTATGTGAGATCAATAAAATCAATTTGTAATTTGTGTTATGTGAAAAATATCTCTATTTTCGAGCAACATACAATCCTTAACATACAAAAATAAAAATGGAGGTATCATATATATTTATTCATAACCATGGTCAAAACACTATGCAGCATTTGAGTCAATGTCCCACGACCAGCCAGAGATCCCACCATCATCAAACAGTCAGCCAGTGGTGGAACTATATACGTGAAGCATTGTAGGTGTCTACCTTCCATGCAAGATATATGACTTTTGTTTAAAAAAAAAAGATTTTTCCACATCTAAGTTATCAGAAGTTGTTGATCTAGGTATTTTCAGTGCACACTGGCATAAAAAAATTTGTCACCCACATGAGAGTTTTTTGTTGTGTGGCTTATGTACACATTCCAAATCAGCTAAGGAAGAAGTTGGACAATAAGGGGGAGAAGTGCATATTGTTTGGATACAGTGAAGAATCCAAAGCATACAGATTGTATAACCCATCCACCAAGAAATTTATCATAAGCAGAGATGTACAATTTATTGAGGAAAAATCTTGGGATGGAAGCATTGAGAAAACAGTGAATGTAAAAATTTGTTTGTCTCATGATGAATATGAGGAAGAAATGGTTGAAAGACATCCCTCATTAACACAACCACCTCCACCAACACAAGGACAGCAAGGGACACCGCAAGCAGGTATGAGAACACCCTTGAGAAGTGATGACAGTGCTTCTCCAAGCACATCACAAGGAGCAAATTTGAGTGCTTCTACAAGCACATGTTCAGCAAGTGAAAGAGGAACCAGATTCAGAAGTCTGAATGAAATTTATGAACAAGAAGAAGCTATGAACTCTTTATTTGCATTGTATTTCCATGTAGAAAATCTTATTCATTTTGAATAATCAATAAAATATAAGAAATGGACAGATGTTATGGATGAAGAGATAAATGCCATAGAGAAGAATAAGACATGGGAACTAGTTGATCTCCCAAAAGACGAAGAAGTAATTGGAGTGAAATGGGTTTACAAAACCAAAAAAAATGCTGAAGGTAAGATTGAAAGGTACAAGTCCAGACTTGTTGTCAAATACTACAAGCAACAAAAAGGAAGAGACTATGAGGAAAATTTTGCACCAGTTGCAAGAATGGAAACAGTAAGAGCAGTGATGTCCATAGTAGCACAACACAAGTGAAAATTTTACCAAATGGATGTGAAATCAGCATTCTGGAATGGAGTATTGATGGAAGAGGTTTATGTTGAACAACCTCTAGGCTATGAGAAAGAAGGCCAAGAGCACAAGGTATGCAGATTGAAGAAAGCTTTGTATGGGCTGAAACAATCACCAAGAGCATGGTACAGTAGGATAGATTCCTATCTACTAGAAAATGGGTTTGAGAAATGTGAAGGAGAACCCACATTATACATCAAAGAAAAAGATGGTAATATGCTTATTGTTTTTTTGTATGTTGATGATGTGATATTCACAGGTAATGATGCTTACCTCATTGAGAATTTTAAAACAATCATGAAAGATGAATTTGAGATGACTGATATGGGATTGCTGAGATACTTATTAGGAATAGAAGTAGAGAAAAATGAAAATAAAATTTTTATTTCTCAAGCAAAGTATGTTAAAGAAGTTTTGGAAATATTTAACGTGTAGGATTGCAAGGCAGCAATTACTCCTATAGTGATGGGATTGAAACTGAGCAAAGAAGAAATCAACAAGGATTTTGATCCAAGTTTGTATAAGAGCATATTTGGCAGCCTCATGTATTTGACTGCAATTAGGCTAGATATTATGCATGCTATGAGTTTAATTTCCAGATTTATGGAAAGGCTAAAGGAGGCACATTGGCAAGTAGCAAAAAGAATTATGAGGTATGTGAAAGGAACAAAGAGGTATGGAATTTTATACACCAAATTTTGAATTAATTAGATATACTGACATTGATTGGGCTAGAAGTATAGATGACAAGAAAAACACCTCTGGATATGTTTTTAATATAGGATCAGGAGCCTTTTCATGGGCTTCTAAGAAACAACCAATTGTGGCTTTATCAACAGCAGAGACAGTGTATGTGGCAGCTACAATAGTAGCATGTCAAACAGTATCGATGAGGAGAATGTTGAGAAGTTTGTGTCATGAACAGGTAAAAGGAACAACAGTGTATTGTGATAATAGCTCAGCTATACCTTTATCTAATAATTCATTGTTTCATAAGAGAACAAAACACATTGATGAAAAGTATCACTACATCAAAGAGTTAGTGAACAATGGGGAAATTTTTTTGCAACATTGAAGAACAGAGGAGCAGTTTGCTGATATATTAACAAAACCATTGGGGCAGAAAAGTTTTAACTATCTCAGAAAATGTCTGGGTTATGCAGGAGAACAACCGTTGTAATTAAGGGGGAGTGTTGGAAATTAATTCCAACTGCAACTTAGCAGAAAGATGATGGAAGATCAATTTTGATGGGAATTCAAAGGACAGGAGGTAGCAGCAATTTTTTAAGTTTTATTTACACTCCACCTCGCATTTAAATTTCTTGTTTAAAACCTGCAAACCCAATTTTTGGTTCATAAGCTATAGTCTTTTTCTACAAGGAAATCCATGGCTCAATCCATTCCATCCCGCTTCATAAGCTTGCACCTATCACCATTAAAACAACCCACCAACCACTACATTTACCGCGCATTTTTTTTAAATTTGAATGCCCCCACGTCAGTGGTTGTGGAGCCCATGTTCCACATCAAATTCCCCTCGACCAATAGGAGTGCTATCGCACCGTTTGGGTACACAGTCACCAAGCCCTCATATGGATGCGATAAACCTTGAAGCAGTTTGCATAATGTTTTTGGAGTCCACGAGCATGTCAAGCCTTGACCAATAGCAGCACAATCACACCATTTGATGCACAGTCATCCAGGAGCATAAATGGATGCGATAAATTCATTGAACCATTTTTCATAAAGTGATTTGAAATCCGTGAAATACATTTCATTAATGTCTTCAACCTTAAGTTAAATTTGTAATGTTTTTAACATACCACGACAAGTTCATTTCGATTAAAGTTTTTTAGACTTTGGGTTATATATATAATAGTTTTATTATATATATATATATATATATATATATATATATATATATATATATATATATATATATGTTTTATTATCTATATATATATATATATATATATATATAAACATTATATGTTTATAATATATATAAAAACAATAGTGAGTGCATTGTTATATATGTGTGTGTGCCCAAAGGAAAAAAGTGTGTGTGTGATTGACTGGGAATATGCCCGAAGGCAGAAGTGTGACTATTTTTTGAGAAAAATACAGAGAGAGTTAGAAAAGAACAGAGAAAGCGCTATGTTGTCGTAGCAGCCGAGAGAAGCATCTCATATTGTAAATCTAGAACATAGTAGTTCTGAAGAATATTTTTCATTTTGTAAGAGTTCAAGTTTTTAATGAAATAAAATTTTTATTTCATCTCTCTGTGTGCACAATTTTGTTGATATCTTCTCTGTGTTAGAAGAGGAACTTCTATTTCCTCTCAGTTGTTCGGAATATTCATAAATTTCAACATTGAAGCCACAGTCGTTTCATAGATGTTATTAGGAACAACATGCAAAGTGATAGCTGCATTGAATTGAGCTATCATATTGAAATCAAGTCACTGCCAACTAAAGAAAGAAATCGAGATATGCTTGAAGAAGTTGCAATTATGCAAGATTCAAAAACATGATGATGAACTCCTGGTTCTTGTCTTGATATATCATTTGTAGGAGTTGTGTCAGCTACTGGAGTTATGCATAGATGGAGCTAGAGCTAGACGACCGTAGGTTTAGCACAAGATGACATGCGACTCACTTGATGAATTCTCGGCACCAAGAGTGATGAGGGTTTTGAGAAATTTCGACTATGTCGATTTGGAATTCTTGGCTCAATGAATAAATTCGTCCAACTCAAGAATATCATTGCTCTTACTAATGCGGTTGTCGGGATTTCCATGCTTAGTGGCGGATTGGCATATGTTGGGGCGAATAGATTATTTATTTTCAATGGAAGTGCATACACCCAAATCATGCACAATCCAAAGTTCAAGCCACATGATACTAGTTTAAGGTGAGTATTGACATCACTTCATGTGGTGTGTGTAAGGAATATGAGGAAGGATAAATGGTAAAGGCACGAAGAAGAGGATCATGTGAAACTGATCTTTTATGCATGTTGAGCTTTAATTTTGAATTTGAGTGCTGAAGTGTGTACTGAGAGGATGTATTGTGTCATAATTATATTTTCATTATGAACTATGAGTCATAAGTATTGGTGTGGTGATTTTGTTAACATTTTTGTTGATTATTTTTAAAATTATTTTGGTATGTAAAAATCAAATGAAGAACCACAAAGAAAGGGCCAACTATTTAAGAGACTAATGTGACTCGTCGGGAGTATTAGTCACAAGTAGTTCTTAATAAGGTCAAGAGGGTGTGACCCATTGTGCTCCAGGAGCGTCAATACAGGTTATTTTATTCAAGGTCATGTTGTAGAATTGTGTTTTGAAGACATTATGTATCCAAAATGCTATCCTAAATAACTGATGAAGGTTGCGGAGGGTCGTGGATTCACAAATGGTGGCATTTCCATAGAATGCTTCAGTATCAAGATTGACCCGTTGCACTCTGGGAGGTTAAGAAGCGTCAATTCTGAAAAGTACCTCAACAATGGTCTGAAGTGGTTATTTCTTAAATGGATCAAGTGGGAAGCTCGAAAGTGTGGTCATGAAGAAAAGAGCGGAAACTGTTAGATTTCAGAGTGTATATGAGTGCTAGTGATGATCATATCATACAAGTTTGACAAAGATTCTTTCTTTGTTGTAATGTCTAGTTTCTGGTTTTGTCATGTAAACATTAAAGGAGGGTGTTGGAAGTAATGCTTCCATGTGATGTGTGTTGTGTGTATTTCAAATTGTCGTGGGTTGTAATTGTGTGAGATCCAAGATTAAAAGTTGCATTAGCTATTTTTAATAATTAAGATTCACTATTCTCACAGCTAGAAGTATCATATATTCCTATATATGTAATGTATGTGAGATCAATAAAATCAATGTATAATTTGTGTTATGTGAACAATATCTCTATTTTCAAACAACATCCAATACTTAACTTCCAAAAAGAAAAATGGAGGTATCATATATATTTATTCATAACCATGGTCAAAACACCATGCAGCGTTTGAGTCAATGTCCCACGACGACCCAGAGATCCCACCATCATCAAACAGTCGGCCAGCGGTGGAACTGTATACGTGAAGCATTGTAGGTGTCTACCTTCCATGCAAGATATATGACTTTCGTTTCGAAAAAAACATTATGCCACATCTAAGTGATAACGAGTTGTTAATCTAGGTATTTTCAGTGTACACTGGCTATCATGTTTGAAAGTTTGAAGAATTAGTATCTACTTTCAAGTTAGCCAAGTACATTGTCAATATCGAATAAAGAAGCTGTTAAATTCGCATATGAATATTATATTGCTCAAGCAGGACATTCGGTTCTTGGTTTAAAAAAGCCGTGCATATGATTAATATAGTATTGTTTGAAGTAGAGCTTATACGTGACACCAACGTAGTCCAATCTTATTATCCAAAAGCATTTCTCAGTCCTATATATACTAGCATGGTGGAAGGGCCATTAATGCCTTCTCTCATGTGAAGCCCCATAGTTTGTAAGTAAATGAGAAACAAAAGGAGAATTAGGTATGCATTGAGAGAAACAAGTTGAGATATTTCCCATATGTTGCAGAGACTGAATATCTAAGAGAATCATGTGTTGTGAACTTCTTTGGAGACGTTGGAGATATTTGTTTGCCCAGCAATATTAAGAGTTTCAATATGGCTTCATGTCTTAAGGATTGCATATTTGATAGTAAGGATTTATTGAGACAAACGAAGAGGAGAATTATGGAGAACAGTGGCACAAAAATGCCACGATAAAGTCTTCTCAACGTGCTCGTCAATCTATAAAAAAATGGATTCGGAAATACATGTTTAATCAGAGATTTCAACAAAAGGCAGCAAGACCACTTTATATTACAATAGCGAAATTAATTTGCTGTGAAGCTAATGTTGTCTACACGACTAGATCTCAACAAAGACGTATATTACCTGCCAGTAGGTGATTTTCTTGATGTTAACATTGTAAAGAGGTTTTAACTTTTCAACAAAATGTTAAAAATGGATTCGGAAATACATGTTTCATCAGAGATTTCAACAAAAGGCAGCAAGACCACTTTATATTACAATGGCGAAATTAATTTGCCGTGAAACTAATATTGTCTACACGATTAGATCTTAACAAAGAAGTATATTACTTGCCAGTACGTAATTTTCTTGATGTTAACATTGTAAAGAGGTTTTAACTTTTAAGTGAACCAGTGTCCATGTGGGTCGAAGTGTTAAATTAAGAAATTTAGAACGCCTCTAATGTGCCTTAAAAGTTTTTCAAAACAAAGAGTTAAGATGGGAGTTGCTACCGGTTGAGTCATAAATCCTTTTAAACCACAGTGGACCTAATTTGAATGTGACTCTTTCCAGCCTCCTTGAAAAGGCACATATTTTAGGATAAAGGTGTAAGTGTCAGATCCTCATTTTGTATAAACTCGTGTGGCCTGCAACGCATGTGAACATTTACGCCACACCTTGTAAGCAATAGTGTCGTTGTCACCTTAGGGTGATATTTCTACAATCACTTGTATGCAATAGACGTTGGTCCCACAAGAACCATATCCAAAGTTAACGGTTATGAATTGAAATACTAAAGAAAATATTATTATTATTTCGATATTAGATTAATATGAAATAAATTAAATTAAATTAAATGAAAATTTAATTATAAAGTAAGGAATTAGCCATTAAGATTTACTTAGAAGAATTGAAATACTAAAAACATGTTATTATTATTTTGATATTAGATTAATACCCAATAAAAAAATATAAAAAATTAAAAAATTAATTATAGAGTAAGAATTAATTGTTATGAAATAGTGGTTAGGAATTAGCTTAAAGGAATTTGTTTTATTAAATATTAAATAGTTGTTAGGAATTACCTGATATGAATTAATTTTATTAAATATTAAACTATTGGAGAATATTGAATTAGTTTTATTAAATATTATACTATTGTAGTATAATGAATTAAGAGTGTCAAAAAGGATTGGAGAGAGAAGAAAAAAAAAATTTAATTAATTAAAAAAAACTATCAAGAAGAGAGATGAATAATGAATTAAGAAAGTAAAAAAGGATGGGAGAGAGAGAAAAAATAAAAAATAAAAAATTAACTAATTAAAAAAACAATCAAGAAGAGATGGGAGGAATCCAAGTCCTAATTAATTTCCAACCATTGCCCCCTATTGAGATTGATTACATGCTTTTCAATCTCAATGACCTCTCTTAGTTTTCTATGATGGAAGTCATCAACCCTAATTTATTTCCAACTATCATCCCTATTGAGATTGATTACATGCTTATCAATCTCAATTACCTCTCTTAGCTTTCTATGATGGAAGTGATCAACCTTAGCGATGAACCTGGAATCTTACACTATCAATTTGCATCATTAACGATTATATATTTTTCATGATTAAAGGGGATTTATTTCATTCGTTATGTGTAAACTTTTAGGAAGTTAGTTTGTTTCTTGTCTTATGCAAGAAAATTTGACATTTATTAATACTCATACTTATCAATTTCGTGAATTCAAGGATTTAAACATTTATCACCAAAGGGGGAGAGTTTTATTTCTTTTTCTTGCATAAATAAGTCTTGTAACATGTTATTTTCCTAGTTTCTGGGGAAGTTAGGGTTAAAGTAGCTAATTATTTCATTTTTTTACTTTTCATCTTTTGTCAATTTGTAAGCTCCATGATATTTCTTGATCTAGATCTTGGTTGAAATGGACCTCTTGTTGCAACTTTGTTGATAAATTCTGCTATCGACGAGGAAATAAAATTCCATCAAAGAATCATTTGAGTTATTGAATAGATCTTTCCATTGATATAAGACACTTGAAATTTGATGACCTGTGGGGTGAGAAAATGATTCCACAAACTAATAGGACACGTGGCGGCACAATGTTCCAAGCAGGTGTAACTTCAATTGCTCATATCTCTCAAACTGGGAAACGAAATCTATTTCCGTAAAAAACCCATTTGAGATAATACCAATTACTTTCAAATGAGATATTTTGAACTCTCTAATATGATTCGTGGAGACTATGGCATATGCATTAATTTTACTGCAAAACATTGAAACTGAAATATGTTTCAAACCCTCATGGAGTTGTAACCTGAATCTAGATTTATGCATGAAGGAAATAAAATAAATAAATAAACATAAACACAGAGATGTACTAAAAATAAAACTTCATTCCATTAATATCAAATGATTGAAATATTCTTATAGACAGAACAAACATAAACTAGCTAGGGTGATGATAGCTTATCTCTGAGAAGATATTTGGGAGCTACATGCCTCTGAACTGTGCTAAAATCAGGCTCAAGGGCCTTTTAATTAGTTAAAAATAATTTAAATCCATAAACAACCAAAACCCTAACCCAAGGAGATGTAACATCAAGATTTTATGAGCCCCGTTAGGGTTAGTTGGGCAGCCAACTTCCCGGGGTCGCAACTTGGTCATATTATCTCCATTTGGTGCATATGATACCTTGTTGCAAAGATCTATCCGAGGAATACGTCGCTTAGGGCCTTAAAATGGCTATGGTTTTTCAAGATCCCAAAAACTACGAAAAATAGTAAATAAGAAAACTGATGAAACTGACTAGTGGAATAGGCGGGTGGCCACCAATATCCACCTGGATCATTCCCCCCTCCTTAGGAATCAATGGTCACCATTGCATGTAGAGCCTCCATGAGGTAGGGAAATTTCTGTTGAACCTTGTCTCTGGTGAACCACTTTCCTTGGTGAAGGAGTTGGCATACTTTGACAACTCAGTGAAGGATTTGGCCTGCTTTGAAGTGGGTGTAGCTTTTAGTGGGGTCCATAGAGGCGCTCCTTCTGTAATGTAACCAAAATGTGTTGCCCACATAGAAGTTGTGTGGCAATCGATGTTGATCCTAGTGCTACTTGTACTTGGCATTAGATTTCTCCAATTTGTTGTGGACCTGCTGGCAAACGTCATGCATTACACGTGTGGATTCTGTCTGTGTGGTTACATGAGGTATGGAAAAATCAGGAAGCGGTGTGCCTGGGGTTAGATCAATGGAGTTCTTGACCTAACATTATAGATGAACCTCTATGGGTGAGGAGAAAATGTCCTTGTATTCCTCGACAACTTTCTCCATTTGTTGTTGTCGTGTAAGGGAATCCTGAATTTGGAGGTTGTGGCCATAGTATTCTTCTTGCCCTGTGGGAAAATTGTAATGAAACAAATTTATTGGTTTGGGAAATAATCTTACTGTGTTGCTTTGTAGTAATCAAAGAGATGGCAAGAGGCGGTACTACTTCCAGTATCTTGTAAAACTTATTTCCCAAAGTAATAATAACATAATGAGTCCTAGTCTCATACACATCATGTTGCTTCCACAAGTATGGTTGGCCAAATAATACATTAGACACGTCGAGAGGAGAAACATCACACAATACCTCATCCATGAAGGGCTTGATCTTGTACGGAAGGTGACAATGCTGGCTGACACAAAGATCTCATCCTTGGTGAAGCCACTTGATGGTATATTGTTTTCTGGTCAGTTGGCCGAGCCATTTCATGACCTCCACTGAAATGGGGTTCTTTCGGCTTTCGCTATCAACAAGGAATTGCAATGGAGAACCCTTCATCCACATCTGCGAATAGAAGAGATGATCCCCCTCCTCTCGATCCTCGGGATCCTCCCGCTATAGCTTGGTGGTGGCAACAATGGCACTGGGATTCACATCAATGATCTTATTTCCTTTGTCATTCCCCTTGTCCATTTCTGACTTATAATTAGAACATGCATCTGATTTGGATGCCTTCAGTTTGGCCACCAGCGACTTTTTGGTTTGAAACTAGCTTGTGTTGTGAGTGGAGCGGTTATGAAATTCCCACGACTTACCCATGCCCTTCTTTGGCTATGTGGTTTTTTTCTAAGTTGCCCTGCTTTGGCTTTGCCCCTTGTTTTGTGGTTCAGGGGTGCCTTTCCCTGGCTTTGGATTTGCAGATCCAAATTCTCTCTTCTTCTACTTAAATTTTTTCTCAATCTTGGTGGCATATCGATATGTCGTGCCAAAAAAGGTAATGTAGAGGAACTTAATTTACTCCTTAATGTATCTGTGCAGATAGCTGTGGTACTAGAGCACCAAATTTCTCTCTGAATCTTTAGTACCCAACTTTGTGCGTAGGGTATCGGACAAATTCGTTAGCTCGTGTACATCTTGATCCCTTTGCTATCGCAAGATGTTCCAATGGATGTACTTGTCCTCATATCTCCCCACAGGGTAATATTGTTCCTTGATGCCGTCTCGAAACAAATTCCAAGTGGGTGCGACCAAGAACATAGAGGGTTCCCTCTCGTCCATTTTCTCACAGTAGGTTTCCCACCAGTATTTGACATGGAGGGCGGCTTTAAGGAGTGCAAAAGTAATATTTTCTTGGTCAGAGAAATCATGGATCGAAAAATACCCTTCCAGCTAATTCAACCATCTGTCTACAACGTCTGCATATATCTGGCCTTCAAATACAAGAATTTTGAAGCTAACTTGTACTTTGAAAGGAGTGGCACCTCTAGAGTGACTGCTAGATGCATATGCACTGCCAGTGGATAGTCGTTCAAGGACCTCGGAAAATTTATCCATCATCGCATTCCTTTGTTTCTCGAGGACCTCCTCAAGCAATATTTTGATAGGATCTCCTACTCTCTTGTCTTTCTTTTCTTCATCCATGGGAGGTCGTCGGGGTTTGTGAGGCTGATCTTGCAAACGTTCAACTAGATCGAACCCTAACTCCTTATACCCTAACCTCGTTGGGAACATGTAAAGAAAGATTGAGCAAGAGAGGACTACTCTGGTACCATTGATCCAGATCTTGGTTGAAATGGACTTCTTGCTGCAACTTTGTTGATAACTTCTGCTATCGGTGATGAAGTCAAATTTCGTCAAATAGCCATTTGAGGTATTGAATAGATATTTCTAATGATATAACACCCTTGAAATTTGATGACCTATGGGGTGAGAAAATGATTCCACAAATTCCTAGAACATGCGGTGGCACAGGGTTCCCGATAGGTGTAACTTCAATTGCTCATATCTCTCAAACCGGGAAACGAAATCAAATTCCATAAAAATCACATTTGAGATAACAAAAAATAATTTCAAATGAGATATTTTTCACTCTTTAATATGACCTATGGAGACCATGGTACGTTAATTAATTTTACTGAAGATTACTACGAAACATTGAAACTGAAATATGTTTTAAACCCTCATGGAGCCATAACCTGAACCTTGATTTATGTAGGAAAAAAATAAATAAATAAATAAACATAAATACAAAGATGTAGCATAAATAAAACTTCATTTCATTATTATCAAATGACTGAAATATGCTTACAGACAGAATGGACATAAACTAGCCGGGATGATGGTAGCTTATCTATGAGAAGAAATGTGGTGGCTACATGCCTCTGAAATGTGTTACAATGAGGCTCAATGGAATTTTTATTATTGAAAAATAAGAGAAATCCCTAAAAAAACAAAACTCTAACGCGAGGAGATGTAACACCAAGATTTTATAGGCCCCATTGCGGTTAGTTGGGAAGCCAACTTCTCAGGGTTGTAACTTGGTCATATCTCCATTTGGCACATATGATACCTTGTTTGAAAGATATCGCTGAGAAATACGACGTTTAGGGCCTTAAAACGGCTCTGGAATATCAAGACAAAAAAACTGCCAAAAATAGTAAATAAGAAAACTGATGAAACTAACTAGTGGAATATGCAGGTAGCCACCAATACCCACCTAGCTCGTTTACCCTCGAATCTTTGACAAAGATGAAATAATATGTTACAAGTCTCTTCCTTGTGGGCTACGATTTTTCTAATAAGGGAAATATGTTTGGGTTACACGAATCATGTAATGGATTATACCCTACTCACACAAGTATAAATGTAAGGGAAACTGCACTTGAAGCTTCTCGTGAGTCGATGAAAATTTCAAGGTGTTGGTGTTTGGAGAAACCCATTTCGAAACATCAACATCTTTCTAGCGACCATACTAGGGAGAGAGAATATTTTTTCTCCTTGGTTTGTAATTTCGTAAAGAATGCATTGTTCTTTTCAAGATTTGATTGACATTCAACCTTGGCATGTTTTCCCCATCTTTGTTGGCCATCATACAAAGTCTTCCCATGATCATGTTGATATTTTTATAAAATTTTTCCAATCTACAGGGGTTTGTAACACTATGATTTCCTCTTGTTTATTCACTCTCATAATTTTCAGAGAGACAGAAGATTGGTGCCCTAACATTGTTGGACCTACCCTCTTTGATAAATTTATCGATGATTCCCCCCCATTACATTTGGCTCTGCAACCCAAGTTTTTGGGTAAATTATGTGAGAGTCATCATGACCATTTACCTTGTTGAATACACTTCAAAGGTAAGAGCTAGTACAAGCCTGAAAGGGAGAATCCTATTACATCCTTTCAGTGGGAATTTGTAGACCTTGAACCTACGCCTCCTACTCCATCCAAAGATGCAACTACTAATCCTTGCCTAGTTGTCTCAACAACCCCATGTCACGTCTTCCTATTGATGACTCTTTATTTCAAGAGGATCCCTAATTTTATGCATGCCATGATAACCATGAACCTCAAGCCAACCTCAACCTTATTTATCCCTTGAGAAATGTTACTCATGGTGATTATGATAAATAAAGGTTGAATATTGTTGAGTTTCATCTATAATGAAAGATAACTCTTGAATTCTAAAGTCTCTACATAATAAAACTTTTTGAAAAAAAGAAGAAGGTAATAATACTTAAAAATGCAGAAAATAGATTTTATTTCTTTGCTTTTCATGTTTTTGAGCATTGTTATGATTTTAGTTTGAAATTTACTTTCCTTTCCTTTTTCTTTTCTTATGGTTTTTCTCTAGGATTCACCATTTGTGTTTTTCCTTTATGCTTCAGTCATTATTCAACTCTTTTTCCCTTAATACCACTCCCTTTTGTCATTACAATCTTGGTGAATTATAGCCATGTTTGCATAGATCGATGGCAAAAAAGAAGACATATTTATACATGATTTATCACTAACATGCTGGTTTTTTATGAGCACAAGAGATGAAGGAAAACCATTAAATACCATCAATACCTATCTTTACAAAGGATGCTTAATCTGATCGTGACACTCCTATATAAAGGATCTTGTTTTAAGGCAATCCCCATCACCTCCTTAGATCTTTTGTTCCCCCCTTTATTCTTTTCTTATGATTGAACTGACATGCCTGTGTGAGAAACTTTGAAGCCTCATCTTCTTTCACACTGTGGCCTTTTTTCTCATTATGACATATCATGCTTTGACCGACTTGTTTTATTTTTCCTACATCCTCAGTTCCTCAGTTTCCTTGAATATTTTTCTTGTGTACCGCTAGAAGCATTGCACTTTTTTGGTTGGTTGATGTGGACGACAACTTTCATCAATGTTTTCTAATGCAAGTGGAAAATGTTGAAGACAACTTTCACCAATTTTTTCTAATGTAGGGTTGACAATGTCTCTTGAATCACTGTATCATTATTTGGCGCCTTAATTTTTCAATTAACACCTCCATGAACTCATGCTATTCTCATTTCTATGCCTTCCAATCATGTATGTGTAACCTATCCTAAATATTTTCCTTTTAGATGATCAAAGGAAAATAAATCTTATTTCCTCCTTTATAAAAGATATATGAATGTCACACCCTAACGGAGAGGGGGAAACAAGTCCCTTTAATTGAAATGTAAAGAAATTTTATATTCTCTCAACCCTCTCACTAATATGAATCTAGTATAGTGAACATTTATATAAAAATACTTTCAGGAGAAATCACGTCTCAAATTTTATGTCATTCTGAACCACTTACTCTGGTTCATCATTAGTATAGATAGATAGCTTAAACCAAAAAACCAATATATATTAGAGATGCAATGACTAATTCTCAACAACCAATTCTTTATTTTAATTTTATTTATTTATTTAATGAAATTCAATATTAACTTTAGGAATAAACAATAAAATAAAAAGAAAAAAAGAGATTAAAAAAAACAATAAAAACAAAAAACAAAAAATAAACTATTTAAAAATCAATAAATAAAAATATTATAAAAAAAAATTATGAATGAGAAAAAAAACAACTCAATGAATAAAAAAATATAAATAAATAAATAAAACAAACAAATACATAAATAAACAAATTAATTAATTAATTAGATATAAAAATTCTAAACAAAATTAGAACAAATAATATGAAGGTGAAAACATAAACCAACCAATAGTATTAAAATGATTTTTAAACCCATTAAAATTATATTAGAATAATAATACTTGAAGTTAAAACAAAATACTGCTTTAAAAATTAAAACCCCAATAAAATAAAAAACCTAAAAATAAATTAAATATAATATTTATTAAGTAATAAAAGGAATACTAAAATAATAACTAATGAAAAAGAATATCAATCAAATGCTAACCCGATCAAAAGGAATAAGGTTAACGAGGAGAGAAATAAAAAGACAAAAAGAAAGAAAAACGGAAAAAGAAAGGAAGAATAAAGACTAATAAGGACAAACGTAGGAATAAAGAAATGCTAACAACCAGTCATCTTCCAACCATCATTCTTATTCTGCCACTTACATTTTTTTTACCCTATTTATATTTATTGATATTGTTAGCATTGGATTGGTTTTTCTTTTTTCTAATTACTATTTTGGTATTCTTTTTATTATTTAATAAATATTATATTTAATTTATTTTTTGGATTTTTATTTTTTTAATATTGATAATTTTTATAACATTAATTTTGTTTTAACTTTAAAAGGTATTATTATTCTAATATAATTTTAATGTTTTTAAAATCATTTTAATATTATAGGTTAGTTTTTGTTTTTATTTTTTTTCTATATGATAATATTTTAGTATTTTTAGTATTTTGGTTTATTCAAGATCTATCTTAAATATATCTTTTTCTTTACACATGACAATAATCAATTCAAGAACACCCAGTAGACTTTATTATTTTTATTTTTTATTTTTTCATAATTACTCTCTACCAATTGAGCTACACCACATAAGTTTTATTATTTATTATTTTTATTTATTTATTTTTTCACTACATAATCTTTATTATTTTTATTTATTTAATTTTCATATGATTCTATGTGTATTATATATTTCCTATTGGGAATTAGTCAAGCTTTATTATTTTTATTGCTTCATTTTTTTATTCTTACTTTTTTATTTTTTCATATGATTCTATATTTATTATGTAAGCTTGCTTTTTTTTTCTTTTTTTCTTTTTTTTATATGTTTATTATATATTGCCTATTGGGAATTAATCAAGCTTTATTAAACTTTATTATTTTTATTTCTTTATTTATTTAGCTTTATTATTATTGTTTTTATTTATTTATTGTTTCATATGATTCTATGTTTATTATATATTACTTATTGGTAAAGATTTATTATTATTATTATTATTATTATTATTTTTCATACGATTCTATGTTAATTATACATTGCTTATTGAGAATTGAATCTGTTGATAGGAAAATGATTGAAGATTCTATTGACCAAAACCTAGGTACGTTACTTACTGAAATGAAGGTTGTGCATTTGCGCTTATGGCTGTCAAGGGGTCTGTATACCAATATTGTAACCCAAACTAGGATAGCTTGGATTCAGTTGTGGATAGGTATAACTTGGTTGCAGCTACCACATCCCATAATATGGTAATCTAGCTTGTGAATAAATAATTCGGGATATAGGTGGTTGTTGTAAACCAGCCGAAGGAGTTGGAGTCTGAGAGCCAAATACTTGAAGGTATTGGGTTGAAGGATCCGCCTACGACGTTTGAGCTACAATAGTTTGAGTCTATAACAGCGGTAAGGATGTATTAACAAGTGGTGTTGATGTGTGTGCAACAGGTTGAACTGGTTGATACGAGTGCACAACCGTTTGTGGTTGGATGGGTAGAGTGGGATGCCACTGACAAACATTAATTCCAACATTAGGATGACCAAATAATGATAGAGTAATGCCTGTATGGGTGACCATATGTTGCCCCCCAGCATGAGGAGTATAATAATATCGAAAATATTGTTATGCAAATGGAGGGAGCCCAATTGAAATTCTATTGGATGGAATATACCCAGATGGACCAGCTTGATATTTCCCTGATGATGTTTATAAAGGATCAAGTCGTTCATTTTTCGCTATAGATTTACCTTCTAAATGTTATTGTTATGGTTCCAATGCTTTCTTAGGTAAATTGATGTAAATTTTATTTTGATCTTATTTAGAAAGTTTGTCTTTGAGGTTCACCACATGATGTCATGGAAAATCCTAAAAATGGAAACTAAAATGATAAGCAAACTTTTCAATTTTAGCTTTTCCAATGAAAATCCTAGCTACTAAGGGAAAGAACAATCAGTTTTAGAGAAAACAACAAAGAGCACAAACTAAAATGTAAATTTCCTAACTTATTCATATGCAACACACACAATTCACTAAATGCACATGCAGGTTTTTCTTTTCATCTCCCTTAATGTGAATGCAAGAAAGGAAAGTATATGCATCAAATCGACAGAGACAAGTGTTTTCTTCTTTGAGAAATGAGGAATTTAATAACCATTTCTCTTTTAGGAAAAATGAAGAATGGAACTACAATTCTTTCCTACAGGAAACGAAGAATAAAACGACAATTTCCTTTACGAAAAAAATGGATCTAATGCAGAAATAAAATACTTTGAATTTTATTTTCCAATGATAAAGAAAAACACTTAAAGGGACATTGAACAAATTTACTTTTCAAACGAGGAAAAATCAGGTAAGCTCATTGGTCTTTAGGAGGTATCAGACAATTGAGAATACAACAAACAAATGGCTGAGAATGATAACAATGAAAAGTTTGAATGGAATTTGGTTGGCTAAGGAGGCAACACAGTCTCTAAGGGGAGATAGTGCATTGTAGTGCAACCCTGAGTGGGAGACAGTGCATTGTGCCTTGACCAACAGTGCATTGGTCAAGACACATAACACTTATAATGCAAGCTCCAAAACACTTATAATGGAATTATTACATTCAAAAGTATAATAACTGAAAGTAGATGCTACTGATGAGGATTAACAGAGGAAAAAACACCAGGAATGATAGGAAACTCCCCAGTGGAGTCACCAATTTTTTATGCAGAATTATGATCTACGGATAAATAAAATTCCCTAAGTGTAGTGCTAGGCACTTAGAACAACAAATGAAAGACTTTTCTATCACTTTCTCTAAAATAAATAGAAACTTTTGATCCAAGCATTTCTTCTTCTCCTTTTGTCACTTTTTCTATCATCTTCAATCCAACTCAGATCACCAGATTGATTCCTGTAAGCATAAACAGAGAACAAAAAATAGATTTCAATATACAAATGCCTACTTATCTTAATCACTCAAATCGATTATATGTGAAACATACATATCATTCAAGAATACATTGCATGAGAAATAGAAACATAAATGGATACATACATGGGAAAATGAACAATAATATTTATTAAAGAGTAGAAGGGGGAGGTTACAACCAATGATCCATTTGATGCCACCAGCTCAAGCTTCATTCCAGACTCATCACATCCAAAATCACACCAGCAACATATCAGTACTTTCGCTCTCTCAAATGAGAATCCAACAACATTTCTTTACCAAAATTCTTCCTTCCCTAGCACCAGGTCCTGTGCTCAATTTATAGGGAAACTGGTGGTATTTTCTCAATGAATGACTTTCTAATAATAGGTAAGGCATGTTCCCAAGTTCAGAAGTGTTAGATGGACACTTGGATTCAAATTTTGACACATATGGACTCTTCTAGAAGGAACTGGCCATGTGGAGATTCCTAGAACAAGGAGAATTCCGCTCCTAGGTGACCAACGCACTCTTGAATGTCTGGAAGTACATTGCAGTGCACCCTTGAATAGAGGATGTTGCATATGCAAGAAATTTAGTCCCTTTAGAGGTTGCGTTGGTGAGTCAATAGGTGATATAACATATACTTCAAACCTTGGAAATCTATAATAGAAGCCATGAATGATTTTTTCTTCTCTTAGGGCATATAGCAACTGAAATGTAAGGGGATGATAGACCCTATTTCATTGGTCCTGGGGATGATGTCCAGTTGGACCAGATCATGGGGGATGATGCTCAAATTTACCTATAACAGAGAGTTTTCTTTCTTTTTTTCTTGCATAAGGAAGTATTCTAACATGTCATTTTACATAGTTTCTAGGGTACTTAGCCTTAAGTAGGTAGTTATTTCTTTTCTTTACTTTTCTTCTTTTTTCAAGTTGTAAGCTTTAGGATAAGTCCTTGAAGGTTACAACATTTGAAAAATATGAGATCATATTCTACAAGACTCTTCCTTATGGGATAGGATTCTCTCAACAAAGGAAATAGGATTGGGTTACACTAATCTTGGCGTGGACTTTACCCTACTCGCACAGCTATAAACACAAAGGAAAGTGAATCCAATGCTTCTTGCAAGCCATAGAAAATTTCAAGCTATTGGTTTTAGGAGCAACCCATTTGGAAACATCAACATCTTTCTGCCGACCATAATGGAGAGTGAGATTAGTTTTTCTCCTTGGTTTGGCATTTCACAAAGCATGCACAATTATTTTCAAGTTTTGATTTATAGTCGACCTTGGCATGTTTGCCCCACCTTTGTTGGTCATCCTACAAAGTCTTCCCATGATATGTTGATAAGTTCATAAACTTTTCCAGTATATAGGGGTTCATGAAACTCTTACTCCATAAGGTTTATTACCTTGCACCCTTTCCGAAGAGGCAAAAAATTGGTACCTTAACATTGTTGCACCTACCCTTTTCGATAAATTTATCAATGATTTCCCCCTTTACCCTTGCCTCCGCAACTTGAGTTTTTTGTGACTTCATACTCATGACTCTTTGACTCTTCGAATACTCTCTGAAGCTAAGAGGCAGCAGAAGCTTGAAAGGGAAAATCCTATTACTTCCTATGAGTGGGAGTTTGTAGATCTTGAACATGTGTCTCCTACTTGAGGCAAAGAGGCCACTCCCTGTCCCTTCTTAATTAACTCAACAACCCCATGTCATGTATTCCCATTTGATGACTCGTTCTTTTAAGAAGACCCCAAATTTCAAGCATACCATTACAATCATGAAACTTAAGCTAACACTGACCTTATTAATCCCTCAAACAATGTTACTCATTGTGATTATGATAAAGAAGGTTTAAATATTCGTAATGAGGATACCTTTCCTAATATGCATGATCAATCTTTCTTTTTAAACATTGATAAAGAAGTTTCCACTTTCGATATTGAAAATGCCTCCCACTTCCTCGATATCAATGATGATACATTTTTTAATGAATTTCGAAAGGAATTACTTACTTATGAAAAGTCAAGTATTAATTGTGAAAACCCCTGTCATGACATGGACGATGATGAATCATCCTTTAACGAACTTGAAAAATAGTTCCCCACTTTTAATCTTGGAAATTCCACACACTTTCTTGATATGGATGATAAGACCTTCTTTGACAAATTTGAGAAGGAATTTATTGTTTTTAATCTCAGGGATGCTTTGTAAATTGTTCTTATTAAACTTGAAATATCTAAACATAAAATGCCTTAACACTTTGGAATGTTAATGATGTTCAGGATCACATTGATGAATTTCTTAATGTGAACCTTGAACGTATTGTGCATGAATATTTTTTTGATCCAATATTGTATGTGAAAGTAAGCAAACACTTGTTTTTTGGCACATTTTTCAAGACAAACAACAATATTTTTTATTGTTTTTAGCCATTTTCACTGTCACGGATGCTTATTGGTTGGAAGGATAATCATCCTTGCCTAAATGCGATCCAACAAGCCATAAATCTCGCATGTAAGATTCAATACTCTTTCCTTGATGTTGAGTTTCATCTTCTATGAAAGCTAAGTCTTGAATTCAAAGTAATAGTACTTAAAAATGCAAAAAAAAAAAAAATTCCCTGCTTTTCATGTTTTTAAGCACAACTACCATTTCATCTTGAAATATTCTTTCATTTTATTTCACATTTCTTATGATTTTTCTTTAGGATTCACCTTTTTTGTTTTTTCTTTATGATTCAAGTTAGCCAACTATGTTTCCTTTGGTCCCACTCACTTTTGTTGTTACAATATTGGTGAACTCTAGCCAAGTTTGTATGAATCTATGGAAAGAAAGAAAACATATTTATGCATGATTTATCAGTGACGTGTTGGCTTTCGATGAGAATAAGGTATGATGCAATAAAACCTTTAAATACCCTCCATGCCTATCTTTATAGAGACTAATTGATATTATCTTGACCCTCCTATATAGAGGCCCTTGCTTTAAGGCAATCTTTCTCTTGCTTTAAGGCAATCTTTCTCTTGCTTTAAAGCAATCCTTGTCACACCCTTAAATCTTTTGCCTCCCCATTTCTTATTTTCTTATGAGAGAAATGAAAAAATTCAACACAAAGCCTCTCCTCATAGTATTCTCATGCCTATGCCTTCTAGTTAATCCTATACTCATAGGCCAACATTCGAGAAGTTGATCCTATACACCTAGGTAAACATTGAACACAAAGTCTCGAGACCACACAAAGGCCACCAAGGATCCATCACTTTTGAATAACCATGTAACTGGCAATGATATATGTATATTTTATTGTACCTTCCCACCATACATATGGGAAATATGGCATATTTTTTCTTTAAATTACAACTATCCAACTGCGGGCTTCCATGCACATGAACGTTTAGTCTAAGATTGATACACCACCTTGAGCACAATGTTGCCGTCAAATGAAAATGGATATGTATAAGAGTTGAATTTTCCCACGATGCATCTGCTACATCTATTGGAAGTAATGCTTCTATGTGATGTGTATTATGTGTATTTCAAGTTGTTGTGAGTTGTAATTGTGTGATTTCCAAGGTTAATAGTTGTACTAGCTATTTTTAGTAATCTAGATCCACTATTCCCAGATCTAAAATTATCATGTATTCCTATATATGTAATGTTTGTTTGTGAGATCAATAAAATTAGTGTGATTTGTGTTGTGTGAGCAATATCTTGCTTTCTCTCTATTTTTAACATGGTATCAGAGCATGTTCTGACCTGACTCCTACACGGGAGGGCGAGGAAGATGTGAGAGTCTTAAATTTATTGATGCTATGTAAATAGATTAAGATAGGAGAATTTGTTGTGTGGAAATTTGCATGAGAGTTGATTTATATTGTGATTTTATTGTTCTTTGAGTAGAGTGTATTGTGTGTTTGGAACATTGTTGTTGTCAATGTGTAAACCCGAAGCAAGGAGTAAAATGAATGTGCTGGTAAAAAAAAAAGACCATTTTAGAAATATATGTCCAAACTAATAAAATTGGATGCTTTTGGGGTTGTAGTGAACGCTTTTTCTAGCAAGACCTGAGAATATCAGATCTGATCTGAGCATCATCAAGTGCCTGCAAGGAGATGCGGTAGCAAGAGAATATTGGGCCACGTTGTTGGTGGCCACGGTGGAATTTGGGGCCATCGCACAATGACTGTCAGAGGTAGAGGCATGTTGAAGACTCAGTAGTTTCATAGACACTATTAGGAACAACATGCAAAGTGAGAGCTGCATGGAATTGAGCTATCGTATTGCAATCAAGTGGCTTCCAACTAAAGAAAGGAATCGAGATCTGCTTGAAGGAGTTGCATTTATGCAAGATTTGCAAACAAGAGGACGAAATCCTGGTTCCTGTCTTGATATCTCATTTCCAGGAGTTGTGGGGCTAGAGCCAACGGCCGTAGGTACAACACAAGACAGTGCACAACTCACTTGATGAATTATCGGCACCAAAAGCGATGAGGGTTTTGAGAAATTTTGACTGTGTCTATTTAGCATTCTTGGCACAATGAATAAAGTCATCCAACTCGAGAAAATCATTGCACATGCTAATGCCGCTGTCGAGATTTCCATGCTCAGTGGCGGATTGACATATATTGTGGTGAATACATTGTTGATTTTCAATGGAAGCGCATACACCCAAATCATGCGCAATTCAAATTTCAAGCCACATGATACTAACGTAAGCTGGGTATTGACATCACTTCTTGTGGTGTGTGTAAGGAATATAAGGAAGGATAAATGGTAAAGGCACGGAGAAGAGGATCAAGTGAAACTGAGCTTTTATGCATTTTGAGCTTTAATTTTGAATGTGCCTACCGAAGTGTGTGGATGTATTGTGTTATAATTATATTGTGATTATGAATTATGAGCCATAAGTACTGGTGTGGTGATTTTGTTGGTGTTTCTATTGATTATTTTTAAAATTATTTTGGTATGTAAAAATAAAATGAAGAACCACAAAGAACATGCTAAGTATTTAATAGACTAATGTGACTCGTTGTGCTTTAAGAGAATTAGTCATAGATAGTTTTTAATAAGGTCAAGTTGGTGTAACCTGCTGTGTTTCAGGAGCATTAGTACAAGTTATTTTATTCAAGGTCAAGTTGTAGAATTGTATGTTGAAGACATTGTGTATCCAGAATGCTATCCTAGATAACTGATGAAGGTTGCGGAGGCCCATGGATTCACAGATGATGGTAGTTCCATAGAATGGTTTAGTATCGAGACTGGCTAGTTATGCTCGGAGAGGTTAAGAAGCGTCAATTCTACAAAGTACGTCAATGATGATCTAAAGTAGTGATTCCTTAAATGGATCAACTAGGAAGCTCGAAAAAGTGGTGAAGAAAAGAGCGGAAACTGTGAGATTTCAGTGGATATGAGTGCTACTCATGATCATATTAGACAAATTTGACAGAAATTCATTCATTGTTTTAATCTCTACATTTTTGTTTTGTCATGTAAGCATTAAGGGAGGGTGTTGAAAGTAATGCTTCCATGTGATGTGTGTCATGTGTATTCCAAATTGTCGTGAGCTGTGATTGTGTGAGTTCCAAGGTTAATAGTTGTACTAGATATTTTTAGTAATCTAGATCCACTATTCTCGGATTTAAAAGTATCATATATTCCTATATATGTAATGTCTATGAGATCAATAAAATCAATGTGTGTGAACAATATCTTGCTCTCTATTTTCAAACCACATCCACTCCTAACTTCTAAAAAGAGAAGTGGAGGTATCAGTATGATACCTCCACTTCTCTTTTTAGAAGTTAGGAGTGGATGTGGTTTGTATATATATATATATATTGATAACCATTGTCAAAACAACATGCAGCGTTTGAGTCAATGTCCCACGACCAGAGGCCCCAGCATCATCACTGTCTGCGAGTGGTGGAAGTGTACACGTGAAGCATTGTAGGTGTCTACCTTCCATGCAAGATATATGACTTTCGTTTCAAAAAATTATGCCACATCTAAATGATCACGAGTTGTTGATCTAGGTATTTTCAGTGTACACTGGCTATCATGTTTGAAGAATTAGTGTCTTCCTTCAAGTTACCCAAGTATATTGTCAATATCGAATAAAGAAGCTGTTAAATTCGCATATGAATATGATATTGCTAACGCAGGACATTCGGTTCTTGGTTTAAAAAAGCCGTGCATATGATTAATATAGTATTGTTTGAATCAGAGCTTATACGTGGCACCAACGTAGTCCAATCTTATTATCCAAAAGCATTTCTCAGTCCTATATGTACTAGCATGGTGGAAAGGCCATTAATGCCTTCTCTCATGTGAAGCCCCATAGTTTGTAGGTAAATGAGAAACAATAGGAGAATTAGGTATGCATTGAGAGAAACAAGTTGAGATATTGCGCATATGTTGCAGAGACTGCATATTTAAGAGAATCATGTGTTGTGAGCTTCTTTGGAGACGTTGGAGATATTTGTTTGCCCTGCAATATTAAGAGTTTCAATATGGCTTCATGTCTTAAGGATTGCATATTTGATAGTAAGGATTTATTGAGACAAACGAAGAGGAAAATTATGGAGAACGGTGGCACAAAAATGCCACGATAAAGTCTTCTCAACGTGCTCGTCAATCTACAAAATATGGATTCGGAAATACATGTTTCATCAGAGATTTCAACAAAAGGCAGCAAGACCACTTTATATTACAATGGCGAAATTAATTTGCCGTGAAACTAATATTGTCTACACGATTAGATCTCAACAAAGAAGTATAACATTGTTCTTGATGTGAACATTGTAAAGAGGTTTTAAGTTTTAAGTGACCCAGTGTCCATGTGGGTCAAAGTGTTAAATTAAGAAATTTAGAACGCCTCTAACGTGCCTTAAAAGTTTTTCAAAATAAAGAGTTAAGATGGGAGTTGCTACCGGTTGAGTCATAAATCCTTTTAAACCACAGTGGACCTAATTTGAATGTGACTCTTTCCAGCTTCCTTGAATCTCCACAAGGCACAGATTTTAGGATAAAAGTGTAATTGTCAGATCCTCATTTTGTATGAACTCATGCTAACATTAAGCAATGAGAACAAATGGACTAGAGTGAATTCGAAATCACGTGTCGCCTGCAACGCATGTGAACATTGAGGCCACGCCTTGGAAGCAATAGTGTCGTTGTCACCTTAGGGTGATACGATTTCTACAATCACCTCTATGCAATAGACGTTGGTCCCACAAGAGCCATATCGAGGACGCTGACGACGTATCAAAACAAGAGGATTAATTTTAGTCATTTTAGTTCCCGGGCCTCCTTTCGAGCAAGTCCAAGGATGCGAAGAAGAGCTCCATGAATCAGTGGCGAAAATGAAACTATATCTTCATTTTCTGTCCGATTTCCAAGATTTCTCATCATTCACTGGTATTGATTGAGTGACGGTTGTGCAGGGATATGATTCTCTTTGAGGCCATTAATCCATTTAAAAATGACTCTGTTTCACCTTCTTTATCTTTGCATATACCATCTTGCAGAGCTATATACAGTGACTTCAAAGCAATAAGAATAAATTTTCATGTTGGTCTAGATTCTCCCTCTCACATCCTTTTGGCAGTGTCATGGTTTTATCTTTATCTATGTTTCTCAAATTTTGTATCTGTATAAATCTATCATTTTATTTCTTGTACAAGTTTGAATTCCTTCGTTTTATATAACAGTCCTTTGGTTTCTCTCATGGTCAAGGATTTTTAATGTTTTCCTTTTATAACAAGAAAACATATTTTTTTAACAGGAGCCAATGCGACATAGATCAGTCAGTACAAATTTTTGTGCATATACATAATCATATTTCACCTTTTTTCTATATTAATTTTATGTTGTGTATATAAATCATATTTTTTTTCTTTATTTATATTAATTTTATGTTTTGTACACAAATTAACTATATATATATATTAATTTTAATTTTAATTTTTATATTTTATTTTAATTATTATTTTAGGTTTCTATTTTTTATAGTCTAATTTTATATTCTTCTATATATGTTTAATATAATAAGACTGTATTTATCATCATAATTGATGTTTCTAATAATTTAATATAGTTCATCTTTAGAGATTTCCAAATGTTTAAGGTCCAAAGTTAACTATTATGAATTGAAATACTAAAATTAAATTAAAATTTAATTATAGAGTAAGGAATTAGTCATTAGAATTTAGTTAGAAGAATTGAAATACTAAAAACATGTTTTTATTATTTTGATAAGATTAATATCAAATAAAATAAAGATAAAATAGAATTTAATTATAGAATAAGAATTAATAGTTATGAAATAATTGTTAGGAATTAGCTTAAAGGAATTAGTTTTATTAAATATTAGATAGTTGTTAGGAATTAGTTTTATTAAATATTAAACTATTAGAGAATAATGAATTAGTTTTATTAAATATTATAGTATTGTAGAATAATGAATTAAGAGTGTCAAAAAGGATTCTAGTGAGAGAAGAAAAATAAATAAATAATTAAAAAAAAAACAATCAAGAAGAGATAAATAATGAACTAAGAAAGTAAAAAAGGATTGGAGAGAGAAAAAATTAAAAATTAAAAAATTAATTAATTAAAAAAGCAATCAAGAAGAGATGGGAGGAATCCAAGTTCTAATTAATTTCCAACCATCCCCCCTATTGAGATTGATTACATGCTTCTCAATCTCAATGACCTCTCTTAGTTTTCTATGATGGAAGTCATGAACCCTGATTTATTTCTAACTATTGTCCCTATTGAGATTGATTACATGCTTCTCATTCTCAATTACCTCTCTTAGCTTTCTATGATGGAAGTGATCAACCTTAGCGATGAACTTGGAATCTTACACTATCAATTTGAACCATTAAGGATTATATATTTCGTATGATTAAAGGGAGTTTATTTAGTTCGTTATGTGTAAACTTTTGGGAAGTTAGTTTGTTTCTTGTCTTATGCAAGAAAATTTGACATTTATTAATACTCTCACTTATCAATTTCGTGAATTCAAGGATTTAAGCATTTATCACCAAAGAGGGAGGGTTTTCTTTCTTTTTCTTGCATAAAGAAGTCTTGTAACATGTTATTTTGCCTAGTTTCTAGGGAAGTTAGGGTTAAAGTAGGTAATTATTTCATTGTTTTACTTTTCTACTTTAGTCAATTTGTAAGCTCCATGATATTTCTTCATCCAGATCTTGGTTGAAATGGACCTCTTGTTGCAACTTTGTTGATAACTTCTACTATCAGCAATGAAATCAAATTCCATCAAAGACTCATTTGAGGTATTGAATAGATCTTTAAATTGATATAATACACTTGAAATTTGATGACGTGTGGGGTGAGAAAATGATTCGAAAAACTAATAAGACACACGGCGATGCAATGTTCGAGGCAGATGTAACATCAATTGCTCATATCTCTCAAACTGGGAAACGAAATCAAATTTCGTAAAATACGCATTTGAGATAATGAAAATTAATTTCAAATGAGATATTTTGAACTTACTAATATGATCTGTGGCGACCGTGGCACATGCATGAAGTTTAATGCAAAACATTGAAACTGAAATATGTTTCAAACCCTCATGGAGTCGTAACCTGAATCTAGATTTATGCGGGAAGGAAATAAAATACAAAAATAAACATAAACACAGAGATGTACTAAAAATAAAAATTAATTCCATTAATATCAAATAATTGAAATATGCTTATAAACAGAATGGACATAAACTAGCTAGGGCGATGGTAGCTTACCTCTTAGAAGAGATATGGGAGCTACATGCCTCTGAACTATGCTACAATGAGGCTCAAGGGCCTTTTAATTATTTAACAATAATAGAAATCCATTAAAAACCAAAATCTTAACCCGAGGAGATGTAACATCAAGAGTTTATGGGCCCCGTTGGGGTTAGTTGGGCAGCCAACTTCCCAGGGTCGTAACTTCGTCATATTATCTCCGTTTGGTGCATATGATACCTTGTTGGAAAGAAATATCTGAGGAATACGCCGCTTAGCGCCTTAAAATGGCTATAGATTTTCAAGACCCCAAAAAACTGTGAAAAATAGTAAATAAGAAAACTGATGAAACTGACTAGTGGAATAGGCGGGTGGCCACCAACATCCACTTGGATCATTCCTCTGCCCTTTGGAATCAATGGTCACTATTGTGTGTAGAGCATCCATGAGGTAGGGAAATTTATGTTGAACCTAGCCCCTGGTGAACCACTTTCCCTGGTGATGGAGTTGGCATGCTTTGACAACTCGGTGAAGGATTTGGCCTACTTTGAAGTGGGCGTAGCTTGCGGTGGGGTCTAGAGAGGCACTCCTTCTGAAATGTAACCAAAATGTGTGACCCACCTAGAAGTTGTGTGGCAATCGATGTTGATCCTAGTGCTACTTGTACTTGGAATTGGATTTCTCCAAGATGTTGTGGACCTGCTGGAAGACTTCAGGCATTACACGTGTGGATTCTGTTTGTGTGGTCACATGAGGTATGGAAACATCAGGAAGTGGTGCACCTAGGGTCAGATCAATGGAGTGCTTAACCTGACATTATAGAGGAACCTTTGTGGGTGAGGAGAAAATGTCCTTGTATTCCTCTGCAACTTTGTCCATTTGTTGTTGTCGTGCACGGGAGCCCTGATTTTGGAGGTTGTGGGTGTAATATTCTTGTTTCCCTGTGGGAAAATTGTAATCAAACACATTTATTGGTTTGGGAAATAATATTACTATGTTGCTTTGTAGTAATCAAAGAGATCACGAGAGGTGGGACTACCTTCGGTATCTTGTACAAATTATTTCCCAAAGTAATAATAACAGAACGAGTCCTAGTCTCATACACAACATGTTGCTTCCACAAGTATGGTTGGCCCAATAATACATCAGATGCGTCGAGAGGAGAAACATCACACAATACTTCATCCGTGAAGGGCTTGATGTTGTACAGAAGGTGACACTGTTGGCTGACGCAGAGATCTCATCCTTGGTGAAGCCACCCAATGGTATGTGACTGCGGGTGTTCTCTGGTTTGTTGGCCGAGCCATTTCATGTCCTATGCTGAAATGAGGTTCTTTTGGCTTTTGCTATCGACAAGAAATTGCAGAGGATAACCCTTTATCCTCATCTACAAATGGAAGAGATGATCCCCCTCCTCTGGATCCTTGGGATCCTCCCGCTCTAGCTTCGTGGTGGCAACAATGGCACTGGGATTCCCATCAATGATCTTCTTTCCTTTGTCATTCCCCTTGTCCGTTTCTGACTTAGAATTAGAACATGCATATGATTCGGATGCCTTCAGTTCAGCCACCAACGACTGTTTGGTTTGAAGCTTGCTTGTGTTGTGAGTGGAGCTGTTATGAAATTCACACCAGTTACCCATGCCCTTCTTTGGCTTATGGTTTTTTTTCTGAGTCACCCTGCTTTGGCTTTGCCTTCGGGGGTGCCTTTCCCTGGCTTCAGATTCGCGGATCCAAAGTCTCGAATCTTTTGCTTAAATTTCTACTCAATCTTGGCAGCATATCGACATGCCATGCCAAGCAAGGTAATATTGAGGAACTTAATTTTCTCTTGAATATATCTGTGCAGATAACTGCAGTACTTCAGCACCAAATGTCTCTCTAAATCTTTAATACCCAACTTTGCGCATAGGGTATTGAACAAATTCATCAGCTCGTGCACATCTTGATCCCTTTGTTGCCGCAACATGGTCCATTGGATGTACTTGTCCTCATATCTCCCCACGGGGTGATATTGTTCCTTGATTCCATCTCAGAGAAAATTCCAAGTGGGTGCGACTGAGAATAGAGAGGGTTCCCTCTCGTCCTTTTGCTCACAGTAGGTTTCCCACCAGTATTTGACATAGAGGATAGCGTTGAGGAGTGCAAAAGTAATCTTTTCTCAATCAGAGAAATCATGGATTGAAAAATACCCTTCCAGCTAATTCAACCATCTATCTATGACGTCTGCATATATTTGGCCTTCAAATATAGGAATGTTGAAGTTGACTTGTACTTTGAAAGGAGTGGCACCTCTAGAGTGGCTGCTAGATGTAGATGCACTTCCGGTGGGTATTCGTTGAAGGATATCAGAAAATTTATCCATCATCGCATTCCTTTGTTTCTCGAGAGCCTCCTCAAGCAATATTTTGATAGGATCTCATGCTCTCTTGTCTTTCTTTTCTTTAGCCATGGGAGGTCGTCGAGGTTTGCGAGGCTGATCTTGCAAACGTTCAACCAGATCAAACCCTAACTCCTTATGCCCCGACATCTTTGGGGACATGCAAATAAATATTGAGAAAGAGAGGTCCGCTCTAATACCATAGATTTAGATCTTTGTTGAAGTGGACCTCTTACTGCAACTTTGTTGATAACTTCTGCTATCGGTGATGAAATCAAATTCTCTCAGAGACCCATTTGAGGCATTGAATAGATATTTCTAGTGATATAAGACAATTGAAATTTGATGACCTATAGGGTGATAAAATGATTCCACAAACTCATAGAACGCGTAGTGGCACAGGGTTCCTGATAGGTGTAACTTAAATTTCTCATATCTCTCAAACCGGGAAACGAAATCAAATTCCATAAAAACCCCATTTTAGATAAAAAAAAAAAATTTTAAATGAGATATTTTTCACTCTTTAACATGATCTCTGGAGACCGTGGTACGTTAATGAATTTAACTGAAGACTACTAAAAAAAATTGAAACTGAAGCATGTTTCAAAACCTCATGGAGCCGTAATCTGAATCTTGATTTATGGAGGAAAAAAATAAAATAAAGAAATAAACATAAATACAATGATGTAGCATAAATAAAACTTCATTTCATTAGTATCAAATGATTGAAATATGCTTACAGATAGAATGGACATAAACTAGCCAGGGTGATGGTAGCTTCTCTATGAGAAGAGATGTTGTGGCTACATGCCTCTGAACGGTGTTACAATGAGGATCAATGGAATTTTTATTATTCAAAAATAAGAGAAATCCATAAACAACCAAAACCCTAACCCGAAGAGATGTAACACCAAGAGTTTATAGGCCTCGTTGGGGTTAGTTGGGTAGCTAAATTCTTAGGGTCTTAACTTGGTCATATTATCTCCGTTTGGCACATATGATACCTCGTTGGAAATATATTGCCGAGGACTACGACGTTTAGGGACTTAAAACAACTTTGGAAGATCAGGACAAAAAAAATGCTAAAAATAGTAAATAAGAAAACTGATGAAACTGAATAGTGGAATAGGCAGGTAGCCACCAATATCCACCTAGCTCATTTCCCCCCCAACCTTCGACAAAGATGAAACCATATTTTACAAGTCTCTTCCTTGTGGGCTACGATTTTTCTGACAAGGGAAATATGTTTGGGTTACACGAATCATGCGATGGATTCTACCATACTCACACAAGTATAAACGTAAGGGAAAGTGAGCTTGACTCTTCTCGCGAGTTGATGAAAATTTCAAGTTGTCGGTGTTTGAAGAAACCCATTTGGAAACATTAACATATTTATAGCGACCATACTAGGGAGAGAGAATATTTTTTCTCCTTGGTTTGTAATTTCGTAAAGCATGCATTGTTCTTTTAAAGATTTGATTGAAATTCAACCTTGGCATGTTTTCCCCATATTTTTTGGTCATCATACAAAGTCTTCCCATGATCATGTTGATAATTTTATAAAATTTTTCCAATTTTCAGGGGTTCCTGACACTCTGATTTCCTCCTATTTATTCCCTCTCATAATTTTTAGAGAGATGGGAGATTGGTGCCCTAACATTGTTGGACCTACCCTCTTTGATAAATTTATCAATGATTCCCCCTCATTACACTTGTCTCTGCAACCCATGTTTTGGGGTAACTTATGTGAGAGTCCTCATGACCATTTGCCTTCTTGAATACACTTCGAAGGTAAGAGCTAGTACAATCGTGAAAGGGAGAATCCTATTACATCCTTTGAGTGGGAATTTGTAGACCTTGAACCTGCGCCTCCTACTCCATCCAAAGATGCCAATACTAATTGCTGCCTAGTTGACTCAACAACCCCATGTCACGTCTTCCTATTGATGACTCTTTATTTCAAGAGGATCCCTAATTTTATGCATACCATGATAACCATGAACCTCAATCCAAGCTCAGCCTTATTTATCCCTTGAGCAATGTTACTCTTGGTGATTATGATAAATAAAGGTTGAATATTGTTGATTTTCATCTAGAATGAAAGATAACAACTGTTGAATTCTCAAGTCTCTACATAATAAAACTTTTAGAAAAAAGAAGAAGAAGTAATAATACTTAAAAATGCAGAAAATAGTTTTTCTTTCTCTGATTTTCATGTTTTTGAGCATAGTTATGATTTTAGTTTGAAATTTATTTTCCTTTCCTTTTTCTTTTCTTATGGTTTTTCTCTAGGATTCTTCCTTTACGCTTCAGTCCTTATTCAACTCTGTTTCCCTTAATACCACTCCCTTTCATCATTACAATATTGGTGAATTATAGCCAAGTTTGCATAGATCGATGGTAAGAAAGAAGACATATTTATGCATGATTTATCACTAACATGCTGGTTTTTTATGAGAACAAGAGATGAAGGAAAACCATTAAATACCATCAATACCTATCTTTACAAACGCTGCTTAATCTGATCTTGACACCTCTATATAAAGGATCTTGTTTTAAGGCAATCCTCATCACGTCCTTAGATCTTTTATTCCCCCCTTTTTTCTTTTCTTATGAGTGAACTAGAATGCCCGTGTGAGAACCTTTGAAGCCTCATCTTCTTTCACACTGATCACCTTTTTTCTCATTATTACATATCATGCTTTGACCAACTTGTTTTATTTTTCCTATATCCTCAGTTCCTCAGTTTCCTTGAATATTTTTCTTGTGTACCGCTAGAAGCACTACACTTTTTTGGTTGGTTGATGTTGAGGACAACTTTCATCAATGTTTTCTAATGCAAGCGGCAAATTTTGAAGACAACTTTCACCATTTTTTTCTAATGCAGGGTCGACAATGTCTCTTGAATCACTGTATCATTATTTGGCGCCTTAATTTTCCAATTAACACCTCCATGAACTCATACTATTCTCATGTCTATGCCTTCCAATCATGTATGTGTAACCTATCCTAAATATTTACCTTTTATATGATCAAAGGAAAAAAAATCTAATTTCTTCCTTTATAAAAGATATATGAATTTCAGACCCTAATGGAGAGGGGGAAACAAGTCCCTTTAATTGAAATTTAAAGAAATTTTATATTCTCTCAACCCTCTCACTAATATGAATAATTCAATAGCATAGTGAACATTTATATAAAAATACTTTTGGGAAAAATCACATCTCAAATTTTATGTCATTTTGAACCACTTTGGTTCATCATTAGAATATAAATGGATAGCTTAAACCAAAAAACCAAAAAATAATAGAGATGCAATGACTAATTCTCAACAACCAATTCTTTATTTTATTTTAATTTATTTATTTAATAAAATTCAATATAAATTTTAGAAATAAACAATACATTTTTTTAAAAAATAAAAAATTAAAAAAACAAAAAAAATAAAAAATAAACCAATTAAAAATCAATAAATATAAATAATATAAAAAGGAATTATAAATAGGAAAAAAACAAGTCAATGAATAAAAAATTATAAAAATAAAAATAAATAAATAAATAAATAAAACAGATACATAATAAATTAATTAATTAAATAAATACAAAAAATTTTAAAAAAAGTGAAAACACAAACTAACCAATAATATTAAAATGATTTTTAAAACCATTAAAATTATATTAAAATAATAATACTTCAAGCTAAAACAAAATATGTTATAAAAATTAAAAACCCAATATTAGAAAAAAAAAAAAATTCGTAAACATAAATTAAATATAATATTTATTAAATAATAAAAGGAATACTAAAATAATAACTAGAGAGAAAGAATACCGATCAAATGTTAACCCGATCAAAAGGAATAAGGTTAAGGAGGAGAGAAATAAAAAGACAAAAAGAAAGAGAAACCGAAAAAGAAAGGAAGAATAAAGATTAAAAAGGACAAGCGTAGGAATAAAGAAAGGTTAACAACCAGTCATCTTCCAACCATCTTATTCAGCGACTTACACCGTTTTTTTTCTTTAACCTATTTATTTTGATATTGTTAGCATTTGATTGGTCTTCTTTTTTCTAATTATTATTTTGGTACTCTTTTATTATTTAATAAATATTATGTTTAATTTATTTTTGAGATTTTTTTTTTTAATTTTGAGGTTTTAATTTTTATAATATTAATTTTGTTTTAATTTTAATAGGTATTATTATTCTAATATAATTTTGACTATTTTAAAATCATTTTAATATTATAGGCTAGTTTGTGTTTTATTTTTTTTCATATGATAATATTTTTAGTATTTTTAGAATTTTGCCTTTTTTATCCATTTTTAATATTTAGATTTTTTCCGTAATAATTACAAGCAATAGAACATTGTTTATTTGTTTCGAGTTAACCAGTGTGATTCATCATTAGGACTAGGTAAGACATGAGATCCAGAGGTTGAATTTAAATAGATGTAACTGCTAATTTGACTCCCAAAATAAATTAAATTAATAAAAAGATTAATTTTAGTAATATATATATATATATATATATATATATATAATTTCCTAATATTTAAATTAAAACATTTTTTTGGTTAATTTGCATTATAATTTTAGATTAATTTTTTTTATATATTATTAAATAATAATTCTAGGAATTATGTTAATTTGAAGAAAATTATAAAATCATATTAACGTAATCCATAGAATTATTATTTAATAATATAAAAAGATTTTAGTCTAAAATTATTATGAAAATTAACCAAAAAAATATTAATTTAAATATTATAAAATTATACTAAAAAATTCTTCTTAAAATTATAATTTTAATAAAATTAATCTTTTTATTAATTTAATTTAATTTCGGTGTCAAATAATTAGTTGTTATCCTAACCACACAACTAGTTTAGCCATCTTTACATCTATTTAAACTCAAAGTTTGATCTCTGAAAAGGTCGACAATGTTCTATTGCATGTGATTATTACAGAAAGAATTCTAAATATTTTTAGTAATTTTCTTTTATTATTTTCTTTTGGTTTAACCCACGAGGACCAATTAAGGTACACCCAGCAGGCTTTATTATTTTTAGGCCGTAAGGCATCACTATTTGAAAACAACTCCCCTAGCTGCCATTGTGTCTATGTTTGAGTCATTGAATCAAATGTTATACGATTGAAATGTTTTAGGCCATTAGATCAAGTAAATATTTTTATATATGTTTTTTATAATATTAGTTTTTTTCTTTTTAATTAAATTGAATTTCGATTTTGGTGACTTTTAAGTTAAAATATTGTTATTAAAAAATATAAAAAAGGAAAATAACTACTATGTTCATAATTATCATTTCTTTTAAACAACCCTAAATTTACCTTTAAAGTGGTCACTAACAATTGTTTGTATGAAAGTCAATGATACAGAAGAAAAGAGACATGGTGAAGAGCACCTTCCAACCTTACAACAAGCTCTAAAAAGGCATAACGTTGAATGTATGGAATCCATTTTCCCTGATACACATGAGAAGTGCAATGAAAATTCTTGGAATTTGGAAAATGTCACTAAGGTTATATCATGTTTCATTCATTTAGATATAAAGTATATGGAAGGAGAAAAGTAGGACAATGGATACTTATCAAGAATGTATGATTCTTTAGAAGGAAACCACGTTGACAACGCTATGGAGGACCAAATAGAAGAATTAAAAACAGAAGAGGACTCTTCAGAAAATAGGTTCCTCAAAGATTTTGGAATCCATATGAGCTACATTATCTCACTACAAACAATAGTGATATAGAGACAATTTATTCATAAACAAGAGAAAGCTAGAATTATAACCGGAGATAGAGTTATGGGAAGAGGAAAATTCCAATTGTAAGGGGGAGTCAAAGTTACATGAGTAGTAGTTCACTCAACATAATTCTCCACCACTTATTCTGGAGGAGAAATTTCCTACTACCTCATAAATTGAAGAAGGCCCACATGACAAAATCAGAAGAGATTCCTCAATTTTATTTTCATTTGATATTTAGTCACTCTGCTCCTTTTTTCTAGTAGTCTCTTTGCCTATGCCTTAAATTAAATGACTTAAAAAATAATAGACAAAATATACTTACCTATTGCAATCAGTTGAAGAAAAGCATTTCAATCGTCTAACATTTGATCCAATGGCTCAGAAATGTTGCACCACATTTTGACTATGTCAAATTACACAAAATTAAAAATAAAAGTAAATTAAATAAAAAGATTGGCATAATGTAATGAACATTTTAACGAGGTCAAAATACAATAAAAAATAAAAATAATAAAATAAAATAATGATAAAATATAAATACAACTCATGGTATTGAACTATGGTATTCTTGTGGAATGTAGTTTCTTTATATAGGGGAACTAAGATGGCTTAAATCAATGATCTAAACTAATTATTTAATAAAATTATTTTTAAATCTTTATAGCCATTATTCTTTTAAAATTTTACTTAATAAAATGTATCTAAATTTTCATACATCCAAATATACATAGTTTTTATTGTTCTGTATTATTTTTGTTACAACTGTTTTATGATTCCAAAAATACATGGTTTTTTTTATATATTATTTATGTTACAATTGTTTTATAATTCATGAGTATTATTTCTTAATATATATAAAATTAAATTAATAAATTTTTTTTTTTTTAAATATGTGATCTTTTTTAAATTTCCAAATTATTTCAAAGGACATGATTTATCTTGAGCAATAATGATGAATGTTCATAATTCTCATTTCTTAAATAACACTAGATTTACCTTTAAAGGGGTCAGTAACAATTGTTTATATCAAAGTCAAGGATAGATAAGAAAATAATTTCATTTCAAAACAAAAATGTACGATTAGGGAAGGGAGTTATTACATTTACAATTTGTTCTCATTCTTGTTACTACAAAATTTGATTGTTCCTTTTTATTTGATGGAAAATAAATGATATTTAAAAGACACTAAAGTCTTGAAATATGATCCTTAAAGAAGTCGCTAGATTCCCTGATTATGAGGGGATTTTTTCTTCTTACTTTTGGGTCTTCTTGATATTTTTTATTCTGACTGAGGTGGAAAGTTCCCAAGAAGTGGAATATTGGTTGTTCAAAGAGGAAGTATGGAAATATGATTGTAGATAATTTATTAATATAAGATTAATTAATCATCCCCAAGGGTTAAAAAGGGTCCAAACATCTCTTATCCATAAAATTGACAATTAAGATAACTCTATGCTTTATGTTCAAATGACAGGTGAATGGTGGATTTACCACACTTAAGCTTCTTAATAGTCTCTTATGAAATACAACATTTCATAGTGATAAGGTTTTATTCCATTAAATAATCTAGCTATAGAGCAGAGTGAGACTTCTAGGAGGAGTACCAGAGGAATTCAACATTGCAAATGTGATAGAAGCAAATAATTATGTCGAAAGGTGAATTCTGCTCATAAAAACCAAGTGCATCCTTCATGCATAAAAAATAAGTAAACATGCAGATTTTGTCATAGAGAGGTCCTGAGTACTTTGGCCAAAATTTCTCATCCATTATGAAAAACACATCTTACATGCAATTAATAACAAAGAAGTTGTTCCACATCAATTACCCAATATAGATATTTTGATTTCAAGTACTGTAAACATAATTCTCCACCCCTTATTCTAGAGGATCAGTGGTAGCCAAGAAAGTTCCTACTACCTCTTCTTTCTTATATGTTATTCTTTCCTATACCAGAACCTTACAGCGTTTCTTTTGCAACATGTGGTGCAATTGCTAGTTACTTTTTATTTTTTCATAATCACTCTCTACCAATTGAGCTAGACTAGATAAGCTTTATTATTTTTATTTTTATTTATTTATTTTTTCACTAGATAATCTTTATTATTATTTTATTTATTTATTTAAATTTTTTATATGATTCTATGTGTATTATTGCCTATTGGGAATTAGTCAAACTTTGTTATTTTTATTTTTATTTATTTAATTTTTCATATGATTCTATATTTATTATATAAGTTTTTTTATTTTTATTTATTTATTTTTCATATAATTTTATGTTTATTATATATTACCTATTGAGAATTAATCAAGCGTTATTGTTTTTATTTATTTATTTTTTCATACGATTCTATTTTTATTATATATTACTTATTGTATTTTTATTATATATTACTTATTGTATTTTTATTATAGAGTGCCTATTGAAAAATATTTTTATTATATATTGCTTATTAGGAATTAGTCAAGCTTTATTAATTTTATTCTTATTTATTTTTTCACATGATTCTATTTTTATTATTATATATTGCTTATTGGGAATTAGTCAAGCTCTATTAATTTTATTTTTGTTTTTCTTTATTTTTTCACATGATTTTATTTTTATTATTATATATTGCCTATTGGGAATTAGTCCAGCTTTATTATTACTATTATTATTTTATTTTTATTATATATTGTATTAATTCTATTTTTATTATATGTTGTATTTTATTATATATTGCTTATTGTATTTTTATTATATATTGCTTATTGGGAATTGTGATTCTATTTTTATTATTATATATTGATTAAAATAATATCAAAATTAAAATAAATAAATAATAATAATAATAATTTTCCTATTCTAGTCAAACTAGCCGTTTTTCCAACAGCTATTTGGAGCAATCCTATTCTACTTAAATTGGTTTCCTGATCAAGTTTCTCATCTTGTCCTGATGATGAACCACACTGGCTGGTTCGAAACGCGTCGACACAAATTTATCCTATGTGATTTTCACCGAAATTTTTTTTACACATATTTTATGGATCACAGAAGCCAAATTCCTAATAATTATGATTCTATTTTTATTATATATTTCTTACTGGGAATTATGATTCTATTTTTATTATATATTGTATTAATTCTATTTTTATTATATGTTGTATTTTATTATATATTGCTTATTGGATTTTTATTATATATTGCCTATTGGGAATTATGATTCTATTTTTATTATTATATATTGAATTTTTATTATATATTGATTATTGGAAATTATTATTATTTTTATTAATTATGATTCTATTTTTATTATATATTGTTTACTAGAAATTATTATTATTTTTATTTTTATTATATATTAGGAATTATTATTATTTTTATTATATATTGCTTATTGGGAATTATTATTATTTTTATTAATTATGATTCTATTTTTATTATATATTTGCTTATTGGGAATTATTATTATTTTTATTTTTATTATATATTGCCTATTGGGAAATTATTTACGATGGAATTTGAGTGAACCTTTCTCTGCGCCTTCTTACTTACCTATTATGGAGACCCACTCCACCTGTTTTAATCTTCGTGGCATCATTACCATGCGAGCACCAAAGTCAAGCCCTCTTAGTCGAACCCAGGTTTCCTTAAGATTAGTTTGTTGGAACTGTAGGGGTTACCCATGGAGAAGAGGACCTGGGTTAGGGCCTATTGCGAAAGGTAGAGACATAATTTGCCTCATAAAAACACATGAGCATGAAGGGTGCAAGACACCGTTGTTTGAAGGGTACTGTAAGACAACAGTATGGAATAAGGCATCAGGGAATGGCAAAGGGCACGGGGGTATCATGGTATTAGTGAGAGAAAAAGAAGGCCGTCTCATTCAACTTGAAAAAGAAGACCCAAATATGCAATTTGTGTGGCTTAAAATATCAGAAAATGGAAATCACATCAAAATTGCAACATGTTATTTTGTGCCGCAAGTTTCAAAAATCTACAGAAGTAGAGGGCTTGACCACAAAGATCCCTTTGCAGCCATAAAAATAGATATTGCAATATATTATCAACTAGGGGAAGTCCTTATAGTGGGGGATTTCAATGCCAGAACCATAGGGGAACAAGCTAGCATTCTTTGCTGTAAAGAAGACTGTGACCCTATCTGGCTTACAGAAGAGAGTAATCATCAGTGGGAAAGAATTTCAGAGGATAAAGGCTGCAATCTCTTTGGAGAACAATTGCTTACGCTATGTGGGGCTTTCGATTTAGTCATTTGTAATGGTTTGACTAGGTGGGAAAAGTCCGGTAATTTCATTTGCAATACTTACAATGGGGAAAGTGTAGTAGATTATGTAATTTGCTCGCATAGTTTGTGTGAGAAAATGGAGACAGTGTTGATTGGGGATCAATTTTGGGACTTAAAATCGGACCATAAGCCAGTTTATTTAAGTCTCCCTTGGACCGAAAAGAAACAACTAGGGTCAAAAACTCAGTGTGTTCAACAAAACCCCCCAAAGGGCAGAATCCTTTTGACTTCAGAGAATTGTAATACCTTCAAAATAGCGCTAAAGAGGCTCTTCGAGAAGGAGGAAATCCCATTTCATGGCTTTAGTAGCCACGAAATAACACATTTAATTCAAAACGCACTTGTTGAGTGCAAAAGAGAAAAAATTAAGAAGTCTGAAACAAATTTCTTTCTGGTTAATGCTTGGTTTGACGAAGAATGCAAAAAGGCAAGGAGAAGGTGGAAGGAATCAGCCAAGGATAACATAAAGCTCAAAGCGTACAAGCAGATATTAAGAAAGAAAAAGGTGGATTTCATGGTTTCGAGGAGAGAATAACTAATCTTCCTTGGGAAAAATAACCCCAAATTATTCTGGAAGGAGCTCCAACCAAAAAAGGTGCAAACTGAAAACAACATTACAGCTTCTGAATGGTTAGACTATGCAAGATAGCTTTATGAGAATGATACCAAGGTTGACCCTCCTCCCTTGGTCAACACAGACACAAAACTCTTCACGGTGCAAGAGGTAGAGATGGGTATCAAGAAGTTAGGCATTGGAAAAGCAAAAGACTTAGCTGAGCTCCAAGAAAAGTATTTAAAGTGGGGCTTAAAAATTCTTTCACCTCACATTACAAAAATCTTCAACAACATCATTCAGCAGGGGCTCCCCTAAGATTGGAGAACTAGTATGGCAATACCTCTTTACAAGAGTGGTGATATCAATAATCCCTTGAATTATCGATCCATAATGATAAAACCCCTGTTTGCAAAGTTATTTGGAAGCATGTTAGAAAATAAAATGAGCAAGTGGGCAGAAGAAAGAGATAAACATGCTAAAGGGCAAGCAGGTTTTAGACCTAAACATTCCATAGTTGATCATTTTATAACTTTCAGACACATCATTGAAAAAGTTTGGGAAAAAAAGGAAGAGGTTTTCTATTGCTTTGTCGATTTCAGAAAAGCCTTTGACACAGTGCCTAGGGATAAGCTTTGGCGCAGAATGGAGGAACTCGGGGTTCCTAGGCATTTGAGAGCAACTATGCATAGACTGTACGAAGAGGTGAAAGTCAAAATTAGAACTTCAGCAAGGATTTCTGAAAGTTTTAGAAGCGATATCGGGGTCAAGTAAGGTTTCCCTCTATCTCCTACCCTCTTTGGTTTATATATTGACAAGCTTGAAGAGTGGCTAAATTCGCAAGGGGGTGATGGTTTCCATTTGAGCAAGTTCGTTATAAGGCTTCTTTTGTACGCAGATGACCTTATATTGATTGCTAAATCGGCTATTAGTTTGCAAGAGCACTTACGTTCCCTTGAGTATTTCTGTAGAAGGGTGGCGATGCAAGTCAATATTAGTAAAACGAAAGTAGTGGTTTTCTCTAACAAAAGAAAGCATAACCAACATAAGTTCTACTTCAAAGGCAACATTCTAGAAGAATTTTCAGACTACAAATACCTAGGCATTGACTTCAATAGAAATTTAAATTGGGATGGTTGCAGAAAGAAAAGAATGTTGGGGGGTTGGAAAGCATTGTATGCTCTTCAAAACAGGTGTAGAGAGGCGGAACTATGGGATTGGAAAACCACTCTAACTCTTTTTGGTCTTCTAGTGATTTCGGTGATTCTCTACGGTTGTGAGTTGTGGGCTAGTAGCTCAACCGACATGCAATGGAAACAAATTGAAAAAATTCAGAAGTGCATGATTACAAACAAATTCAAAATTAAAAGTGCAGTTTCTTATGATATCTTGTTAAGTGGAACATGGGCTGATCCTATTGAGGCAATTGCTATGGTGCGAGTCATAAGGTATTTGAAAAAAATTGAGCAAATGGAAGAGGGTAGATGGACTAAGGTTGTGTTTAATGATAGATTGTGCAAAAGAAAGAAGGCTTGGATGATGCAAAATATCAAATGGTTTAGTAAATGGGGTATTTTCTTGGGCAAGTGTCCTACAAACAGTAAAGAGATAAAAAAATTTGTTATGAATAAGTTCCAAAAATGTACCTGGGAGAAAGAGTTAGCGAGAAAGAAGAAGTACTACATTGAAGAGTTTAACCCCACTCATGATCATCAACAAAAAGTGTACATAGGTGCCAATATTTCCTACAGATCTAAAATTCTTATTGCTCAATTAAGGACTAATTCTCATCAACTTCGTTGTGAAACAGGGCATTGGAAAAGGCCAAAAGAAATGTGGGAAGAAAGAGTATGCATTTTTTGCTCTTCCGGAAAAGTGGAAACAGAAAAACATTTCATTTTAGAATGTGAGGCCTTAAAAGACAGTAGGGAAAATTATGCAGGTATTCTGGCAGCTAGCTCCTGGGATAATCTATTCAGCAAAGAGTTTGTCGAGAAGCTAGGAGCACTTATTGTAAAACTACACAAGAAAAGAATTGGTCGCATGAGCAAGATAAAGAAGAAATATGTCCCATAGACTATTTGTAGCCTCGTGGACGTTAAAATTACTCTTTCTTTCTTTTAATTATGGAGACCCACTCCACCTGTTCTAATCTTTGTGGCATCATACCATGCAAGCGTGAAAACAAATCCACTAACCACTTTGAAACTGAATTTATAGTGATCTTAATTTTATAATTGGTAGATTTGATAGAATTAGGATGAATTTAGGTTGATGAATATAATTTGTACAATTAAATAATACTGGTAGAAATAAATATTACAAGTCATCATATGGATAGTTTAAAAAAAAAATCATAAAAAAAAAAATTATCTTATTGGTAGGGGCACCCGTTAAATTTAACCCCTGGCAGGGAGGAATTACTCAACGAGTGTGGTCGAGCCTGTGCTTTAGCGTCGATGGTGAAAGCGACTACCAAAATCATAAAGAAACTAGAACCGATATTAACGGGAAGAAAATTTCAGCAGTAATGAGGCGTATTATGTATATGTCGATGCTCCAGATGTCAAGCGGCAGAACTGGTGTGAAGCGACGTCGAATCCCCATATGTATGCGAGTTAATGCAACCCCAAAGTGAAGTTGTCCATGTTAGCCGAGAGACAACCAATCTGTGGTCCCAGGTATCTCCAAGACTGAAATCCAATACCAGCAGGTTGTTGTAGTGAAAACCACCAGTACGTAATTGTTCTATCGGAAGAAAAAATGCCCCTTCATGACAGTGTTAAGATCTGCTAGCCGCATCCTTATAGTCCTCCAAAAGCCTTCTATTATGAGATGAACCTATAGTGTAATCCTATTCTTTGATATGTAACTGAAATTTGTAGTAGAAATATCTAAGAAAATAAAAAACCAGCACTCTGTGGCTGTCCACAACTTCTTTTTCCTCTACTTTGTTCCCTGGAGTATTAGAAATTATGAGAGAGAAGAAAAGCACAATATTCACACACAATAATTAATTTCTATATCTAATCACACGAATACATTACAGTATTTATAGTGCTGCAGAGATCCAACTAATTCCACTCTTGGAGGGAGTTGTTGAGAGAATCTCTCAACATCCTCCAATAAACTAAACCAATCCTTAATCTGTAGTATGTATCATAAATGAGGCATTATCTCAACACCCCGCCTTAATGCCTACATTACAGAAATGGAGAACACACTAATTTAATACAAACATTTGTCTGCCCTGGTCTTCATTAACATTTGTACCCACTCTGAGATCTCATAGAAAATGCTCTTTTCTCCACCATTTTCGAGCTACCATTCAACCCATTTAAAATACATTTGTTTCTGACCAGCAATACTAAATTTGCAAGATCAAATATTCTTGACACTTTCGAAGAAGAGTCTCAACACTGAACTATCCTATGGAAATATTTCCATCTGTGAAATAATCCCCGAAGAATAAATTTCAACAGTCTATAGGAAAATACTCTAGGTACAGAATATGAACAACGATCAATCCTACAAAGTGACCTTTACAAGGATCTCATTGTATAACCTGTAACCGATGCTCTTGGCCCGAAGCACAACAAGATCAGCATATAACAACTTCACACAATCAAATTAGCTAATTGTTCTCTCGGCCCTGAAGATCGTCGAGAACGACTAATTTAACTTATGCTAAATTATTCATAGTTGGTTCTGCACTATACAAATCTCACAACAAATGTCACAAAGATAAGAATAGCACTCAATTTCACCACAAGCATAAAAGGTGGAACCACGTCTACACAATACGGATACATAGATGTGAGTCATGAAATTTTATGTTCATGGCAAACAAAGTGACACGCACCACAGCTGTAATGATCCCTCAATGCTCTAAGCAGGTGGTGAATACACAAACCACAGAGCTAGACGCAACTGTAATCCTTGTTGATGATTCAAGAGAACAAAAAATCCACAGCAATTCTCCTTCCACCAAATTATATTAATAGTAACCACTGCATTATGGAAATTCTGATAACATGGATAATACATCAGGAGAACCCCTAGAGTTTGAAACCAGAGGTGTCAAGTGGCTAGCAGAGTCTGCAAATATCGAACGTATTCCAATTTTTTTCATCCTCCCACAGCATGAACGCCCAAATGATGATCTTATTTCCTCTAATTTGCAGCTTAATTCTGCCCATCCACAGATCCCAATCATCGACATGGCCAATATTCATATTGGGGATCAACGATCTAGAGTTATAAACTAGATACCATTGAACATTGGAGCAACCTTCCTTCGCTAGAGAGCAACGCACTCAGTCAGAGAACGAATCACCAAAGGAGTTGGAACGAAGTATTCGGAGTCGGATGATGGCTCTCGAAAAATTTAGCGAACCACGGAGAAACAGACATGTGAATAATTTATTTGATTCATTACTTCTAGAACAATTTGGATCTCTCATGTCGCTGTTGCTACATATCAAACTTTTCACGTTTTTTTATAGTGACAGACACACAGAGATCTAAGTTCTTGAAGGAAGATCATCCCTCGGCGACCGCTACTCTGGCAGCCTCCAGATCTATCACTCGTTAGTTCTGCCACTCATTTTTTGAACTCCCTTCCTTGGCATAGAGAAGTAATGCATGCAGGGGGCCAATGCTTCGTGCAATTGTCATGTAAATGTGTAATAAAGCTGCTAGCAATAACGACGCCAGCAATGACAGGAACCAGAGTGAGATATGTCAACCAGGCCTCCCTCTCAACTGTTATGAGATAGGCAAACACAACAGTGAAGAACGGGGTAGTTTCCCCAACCACTTGATTGAAAGAGACAGGCAGGAAACGCAAGGATATATTTCCGCCCACTACATAGGTGCAAAAAATGGCGCTGAGAGTGGCGATCTTAGTGAACTGGACCCGAGATCGAATCGGTTGCATGGGCACCATCTTAAAACAGACTATGATCAGATAGCTGAACAGAGAATAGGTGATCATGTGGCACATTGTAAGGAATAGGGGGAAGCGAAACCCATAGTTGCTCAGCAGGTAGTTATTCAGCAAGATGACCGCGATGTTGGAGCTGAACTATTAGAAATCAACTTTCACAGAAATTTACAGCAATCTCTAACAAAAAATCTTGTACATTCACACTATCTATTTACATAGGATTACGATGTATGGCTCTCACATTTTCCTGGGCACTCCCATGAGGGATTAAGCCCAACTAGCCTCTGATACCATATTAGAAATTATGAGAGAGCAGAAACGCACAATATTCACACACATTAATTAATTTCTATATCAAATCACATGAATACATTACAGTATTTATAGTGCTGCAAAGATCCAACTAATTCCACTCTTGGAGGGAGTTGTTGAGAGAATCTCTCAACATCCTCCAACAAACCAAACCAATCCCTAATCTGTAGTATGTATCATAAATGAGGCATTATCTCAATAGGGGCGTTGTTTCTTCCGATAGAACAGTTACGTACTGGTGGTTTTCACTACAACAACCTGCTGGTATTGGATTTCAGTCTTGGAGATACCTGGGACCACAGATTGGCTGTCTCTTGGCCAACATGGACAACTTCACTTTGGGGTTGCATTAACTCGCATACATCTGGGGATTCGACGTCGCTTCACACCAGTTCTGCCGCTTGACATCTGGAGCATCGACATATACATAATACACCTCATTACTGCTGAAATTTTCTTCCCGTTAATATCGGTTCTCGTTTCTTTATGATTTTGGTAGTCGCTTTCACCATCGACACTAAAGCACAGGCTCGACTACACTCGTTGAGTAATTCCTCCCTACCAGGGGTTAAATTTAACGGGTGCCCTACCAATAAGATAATTTGTTTTTTATGATTTTATTTTTAAACTATCCATATGATGACTTGTAATATTTATTTCTACCAATATTATTTAATTGTACAAATTATATTCATCAACCTAAATTCATCCTAATTCTATCAAATCTACCAATTATAAAATTAAGATCACTATAAATTTAGTTTCAAAGTGGTTAGTGGATTTGTTTTCATGCTTGAAAGATGCTCATTGCACCATCTGCATGAATCATAAGTATACTCATGTTAATTAAATCATCCTCTTAAACCATTCTCTAGTTTTAAAGCTACAATTTTGATTCTCAACCTGTCGGGTGAAAAGAATCATGGTATTTCAGAGATTTTTTTGTCATATGCAACTTTTAAGGTTATATATAGTTTGTAGTGTTTAAGTTTTTTTAAGTTTTATTATATATATATATATATATATATATATATATATATATATATATAGTTTTTATGTGTTTTTTTTATAAAATGATGAAAGATAAGTATAACCATTATAAGTAACCTCAAGTCTCAAATCCAATTCTATTAGTAAATAAAAAATATAATAAGTATATAATTTATATTTCAAATAATAAATATAGTTCTATTAGTAAATAGTAAATATAATAAGTATATATTATTTTTGTTCTTTTCCCTTGAGAAAGAAAAGCAGCACAAACACAAACAATACTTCATTAATATCTAGTCATTTAATACAAGAATACAAACAAATAAGAAATGTTTGCACAATGAAACCTTTGCAGCTATTGTGAAATTTTTTGACAATTGAGCAAAAATAAATTAAGTTGAGAAAGTGAATTAATTTTGAAGACGAGCTTGTAATTTAGGTAAGGTAATTTGCCTTGTAATTGGTTTGAATCCACAATTCTATGTTTATACATATATATTTATTGAATAGAAGATTGAAACACTAACATCAATCTGTGAATTAAATGAAATTTACAAACAAATAACAAGAAGATTAGCCCACATGGTGTAGAGCATTTGGTGATAGGGTGCACTATTAAGGCACTCTGTTGGCAAGGTCACCTGTTCAAAACTTGTGGGTGATTAAGATTAGTCCAAACTACAACAAAACAAAAACAAAAAACAAACTATCACAAGGTTAATAGCAATATAGATATAAGGTCTCCCATGCTAGAGGAGTTGTCCAGAATGGCAAATGATGAACATAATTTTATATTAGTTTTGGTGTGGAGGCGATAGTAATTTATTAAATTGTAATTACAAATTGCATATATATTTTGATTTTGATAGCCATCCATACCATAATTACCATAATATTCATGTGTGAAAAAAGTTATAAAACAAAATCTTACTTTGTTTACCAATTCGAATGGTGAAAGCAAAGACAGACATTGGCTTCAAATCAAAAGAAATTAGAAACTTACATTTACAGAATGAAACATTATATAAGTGTTTCATTATTAGTGGAAATTACAGTGTTTTGTGAATAACCTTTAAGACAAATAAATTATTTTAAATATATTTATATTTTTATGCAATGGACAATCAATTGTGTCAATCAAATTATAAAACAAATTTGACTATGTTGACCATTCCAATGGGAGACGATGGCTTCAAATGAGAAAAAATTTAAAACTTACAATAGACATCCAACCTTAAATATTTCAACACTCATTTAAATTGTGGCAAATCTTTGATTCCAAAGTTCCACAAACTTACTTGGCAACACAATGAAAACATAGATAATTTGTACTGCAAAGAGAAATAATTTGTACTCCAAATAGATTGGCATGAAATTTTTAAGGGTGCCCATTAAAAGAACAATATTCATGAAATAAGTTTCAAACAAAAATGATAATACATATTGTGCATGAACTATGTAAATGTTCAAAAACTACATTCAATATTATCATGTAAACAAGCTAAACTTTGGATAGTTTCACCAAAAGAGCTAATTTTCAAAACACAATACCATTAAAAACATAAAACACTGTTACCGATGAAATAGGTAACCTGACCTCAAAACGGGAAGTCTAGCCCAAAAAGACTCAAAAAACATGAAAAAACACCCCAAAAACAAAAAAAAGTGTATTCCAGAACACACTTGGTTTTTTTTTAAGGTCAAATTTCAACATTTTATAAAATTATGCTAAAAACAAAATTGTTTCTTGAAAAAAGGATTGAAAAAACACCCTCAAAACAAAACCAGTTGATGTTGGAATAACCCAAAAAAAAAATTGTCATATTTTTGACATTTTAAAAAATAGAAATAACATTTTTTAATTTTTAAAATTCCAACATTAAAAAAAACCTAAAATTTAAGAAAAGAAATAAATTTAAAAAATAAAAACATTTTAAAGCTTAAAATTTAAAAATATATAGGAATAAAAAAATAAAAATAAAAACAAAATAAAAATTTTAATTCAAACATTAAAAATAAAAGTTAAAAATTAAAAATTAAAAAAAAATTAAAGATTAAAATTTCAAAATATATAGAAATAAAAAAATAAAAATATTAAATTAAAAAGAAAAACAAGTTTAAAAAAAGGAAAGAAATTATAAAAAATAAAATATAGAAATTAAATTTAAAAAAGAAAAAGAAAATGTTTATTAAATTAAAAAAAAATAAAAAAAAAATTAAATTTAAAGAAATATATTAAATTTTAATAAATTTAAAACTTTAAAATAAATAAATAAATAAATAAATAAAAAATAAAAATAAATAAAAATAAAAATTATTGAAATTAAAAGTAAAAAAATGAAAAATTAATTAAAAATAAAAAATGAAAAAAAATACAACAAAAATATTAAATTTAAAGAAATATATATTAAAAAAACAAATAGATTTAAAAAAATATATTAAATTTAAATTATAAAAAATAATATATATATATATATATATATATATATATATATATATATATATATATATATAGATGAACTTAAATTAAAAATATATATACTAGATTTTATTAAATTAAAAAAAAATGTTAATATTAAAATAACAAATTAAATTTAAAAAAAAATATTAAATTTTAATAAATAAATGAATAAACAAATAAATTTTGAAATAAAAATTACATTTTAAATATTAAAAAAAAAAAACATTGTTAAAATAAAAAGTTAAAAAACTTTAAAAATCAATTAAAATTGAAAAAAAAAAAATTAAATATAATATATTAAATAAAAAATAAAATAAAAAACAAATTAATTTGAAAATATTAAGTGTGTGTAATAATTTTCCGTGAAAATCACATACAAGAAATTTTTGTCCACGCGTTTCGAACCAGCCAGTGTGGTTCATCATCAGGACAAGATGATGAACCACACTGGCTGGTTCGAAACGTGTCGACAAAAATTTCTTTTATGGGATTTTCACTGAAAATTATTACAGACATTTTATGGATCATAGAAGCCAAATTCCTAATATTGAAAATATTAAGTTTGACTTTAAAAAAAATCTAATTTTAAATACAAAATTTTAATTGAAATTAAAAAAATATAAAAATTTTATGTAATTAAAAAAATAATAAATAAATAAATAAATAATATTAAATTCAAATAAATAAATTAAAAAAAAAACAAAATTTACTTAATTTTAAAAAATTAAATGAAAAAACTAAACATAAAATTTAATAATAAAAAAAAAAATATGAAAAAAAAAATCAATTAAATTAAAAAAAAATACAAAATTTAATAAAAATTATTAACAAAATTTAGAAAAAAAAAATTAAAAACAAAAAATGAATAAAATTTAAAAAAAAACAAAAAAAAAATTAAAACAAATTAAATTTCAAATATAAAAATTAAATTAAAAATAATAATTTTAATTTTTTTGAATTAAAAAAAATCAAATTAATATATATATATATATATATATATATATTAAAAAAATAAAAAATAAAAAAGAAATTTTTGATTGTGGTGGCACCGCCAATCGGTCTCTTGCCCAGGTGACGGCCGAGGCCGATTCCGAGAATCGCCCTCCCGCAGCAGGAGGCCGATTACCGAAATCGCTCTCCTGTGGCAGGAGGCTGATGTCGAGAATCTTCCTCCCACGGCGAGAGGCGGATTCCGGGAATCACCCTGAGGCCGATTCCCGGAATCGGCCTCCCGCGGCGGGAGGGTGATTCCTGGAATCAGCCTCCCACGGTGGGAGGGCGATTCCTGGAATCGGCCTCAGGGCAATTCCCGGAATTGGCATCCCATCGCAGGAGGGCGATTCCTGGAATCGGCCTTCCGCCGTGGGAGGGCGATTCCTGGAATCGACCTCCCACGGCGGGAGGACGATTCCCGGAATCGGCCTCCTGCAACAGGAGGGCGATTTCCGGAATCGGCCTCCCGCCTAGGTGGCGATGGAGGCCGGCTGCGGGGCGGGAGGCCGACTAGCGAGGCCACCACGATCAAAAAAATTCTTTTATTTTTTTATTTTTTTTAATTTCTAATATTTTTTTTTTAATTTGATTTTTATTTATTTATTTATTTTTTAAATTCAAAATATTTAAATTTTTTTTTTTTAATTCAAATTTTTTATTTTAAATTTAATTTGTTAATTTAATTTTTTTTTTTTTTTTAATTTTTTTTTAAATTTAATATTTTAGATTAATTTTTTTTTAAATTTAAAATTTATTCATTAAATTTATTAAATTTTAATTTAATTTAATTTTTTTTTAAAATCTTTTAGTTTATTTGGTTTTTTATTTTTAAAATTTATAAATTGTTTTATTTAAAAAAAACAACAAATTTATGGATATTTGTTTTTTAATTATTTGCACGTGGTTTTTTTATTTTTGTTTGTTTTTTTAATGATAGTTTTTTTTATTATAATTCTTTTATTTTAATTTTCTTTTTCAAATTTAATGTTTTTTTTTTTTTAATTTGTTTTTTTTGTTAATTTTAAAATTTGTATTTTTGTTTTCTTATTATTATTATTTTTTTAATTTAAATTTTTAAATTAATTTTTTTCTTTTTTGTATTTTCTTTTTTTTATCTAAATTTTAATTTTGTAATTTAAATTATTTTTAAATTTTCTATTTAAATATTTTTTTTTAATTATATGGATTTTTTTAATAACTTAGAAAAAAATGTTTTTGATGTTTTTTTTTTTTTTTTAAATTGTTAATTTCTGTTTTTTTTCTTTAAATTATGTGTTTTTTTTCAAATTTTGTCATTTCTTTTGATATAATTTTCGAATATTTTTGTTTTTTATTTATTTATTTATTTTTGTTTAAATTTTTTATTTTTACAAGTTAATTTTGTTTTTTTTTACATTTTTATTGGTTTTTTATATTGTTTATATATATATATATATATATATATATTTATCTAAGTTTTGTGTTTTATTACCAACATGAAAATCACCACTCTAAAAAAAAAAGGTTGATGTTGCATCAATACGTTTCAAAATTAGCATGAAAATCACTGCTCTAAAAAAAAAAAGTTGATGCTGCATCAATACGTTTCAAAATTAGTATGAAAATCACTAACATTTTTAAAAAAATATTCATACTTCATAAATAAAAATATTAGAGTGTCAAAAATGTGCTAAAATAAAAGAGGTGATTCTGCATCACCACTTTTCAAAATCGGGTGCTTTTAATGCTACCAAAAAAAAGTAGGTAATAGTGCGGTTACCTATTTCATCGGTAACATTGTTATAAACATAAAACAAAATTCAACCACTGATGAATCAAGCCTAGTTAAAGACTCTCACATTAAGTCATCCAATGTAGCTAATGATAGTTTTGTTCTTCGGAAATATTTTATTATGTTTTATCTTGAGAATCCTCTCTCCAATGTGATTGTACTCGCAGGAATAGTAAGTATTGCCCGTGATAACTTTGACATGTTATGAAAATTTGTATGCAACCCTGTAACATAAAAAATCCTCCTAGCATCTTTCATGGATGATCCCTCACAATTAACATGAAGAGTGTCAACAAATGGATTGAACTCTTTCAAACAAGCTCCAAAATAAAATGTTGTTTTCTTTTCTTCACTTTCACAATAAGAATGTTGTAAGTGTTGAAAAATATTTTCAGAGCCATCACTTTTAATTTCTTTCTCTTCCATGAACATCCTCTAAGTAATGGCAAGGGCTAAAAGACCTTGTTGAGTTGAAAAATGCAAGATTGGGGAATCTTCCATTAAAACTCTCTGCAAGAGCTTGAACATAATATTTTGCAAGTTGTTTGCAACCCTCTACCGAACCTACAATACAAGGTTTCCATGATTGTTTTTCTATATCAAAACCATCACCATATGCATGTGGAATTGCTACAAATTGTAATTCATGTTTGTGAACAAGCCACTCCTTATCATAAATTTATAAAAATACAAATTTAGAGGAATATAAAAATTTAGATAAATAGCATGTGCCATCAAGGAATGTAACACTTCTTAAAAAACACCTTTTTAAAGTGTTTACATTGAAATCTATGGCTGCCCCTAAAGAGGTTACATCGGCGTACTCTTATTGGAATTTTTTGTTCAACTTGTTTGATTCACACATTATATCTACAAGCATATATAAACAAAAATGTACTCAAAAGATCCTTTCCTTATCATGCCATAAGCCTTTTCTTTCATTTTTCCACAATGTTAATATGGGAGACATAAGTACAACTAGTCTTTCAATGACCTGCCCCCTTGAAATCCATTTAACTCCATGGATTTGAAGAGCTTGAAGAGTTTCAAGTTCCATAAGTTACTGTAAAGAAACAAGTTGACTATTTCCTTTTGTATAATTTTGCACCCAAGAATATACCTTATTTGCTAATTTCTCAACGAAAAAAATTTCAGGTATTATTTTTGAAGCATTCAGGTATTATTTTTGAAGCATCTGACGTGGCTACAACTTCATGATGAGCAATGCAATGAAAACCTAGAAGAGTAGGTACATCATTCTTCAAAAAAGTAATAAAACCATTTTCATTACAGAAGCACCATCTATGGAAATTCCTATAAATATTTCTTTTGAAAGACCCCTTGGTTCCATTAAATGTTTGATTGCATTATAATTTGTTCTCCCTCTTCCATCACAAACATTTATGAGATTTAAAAACTGTGAAATTGGAGGCCCCAATCCTTTTGATTTTAAAAACATGACATAAACTACAAGATGTTTCTCCAAGCTACGATCTGTACTTTCATCTAGCATCAATGAAAAGAAAGGGCCATCTAGCATTTTTGAAATTTGTAGCTCTTCAAGATATTGGTATATGGAAAAAAGAAATTCTTTTGCAGCCAGGTGATTTGTGTAGGATGTATAATCTTTATTTTTTGGCATATTTGGTGTTTGTAAAGACATTGCAAACAAACACAAAGATTCATATTTTGAGAGTGGTAGATCTTCTTGCACCATCCAAAATAGTAATTTCATAGTAGTATGATTCTTTCTGTGTTCCTATAATCAATGCATGCAATGTGTTCTGTAATAGGCTTTGCTTTCATTTAATTTCCATATATCCAATTTTCTTGTGAAATTTTATGGATGCTTGAACTAGCATGAACAACTATGGAATCATGTTGCAAGGTAGAGAAACCAGTGTCAATTCCCCATGGCCGTTCTCCCTTGTGTGCTTCACAATATATGCATTTCATAACTATTTCCCCTTCATGCTTTGCCTCTCTCAACCACTTATACTTAATTTTTCATTGCTCACAAAACTCTCTTGTTACTTTAATTTTTTTTTCTTGTGGGTTCTAGGTTCTCCCAAGATATCAAATTGTTTATTATTCCCCAAGATATCTAAATATTCATTGAGATCAAAATTACGATATTAGGAGATGAAACTTGAGATGTAGTAGACTATTCAAAAAACTTTTTGATAGAAAGTTGATTCCTTTTTTTAAAGACGTATTTTTATATATAATACTTATATAATAACAATAAATTAATTAAATATACATGAATTTAAATTAATCATTTTAAAGCATATTAAAATATTATTTTTTCACAAACTTAATAAATTATATAAAAAAATGTTTATCTCATGGTTTTTAAAATATGCTTGAATTTCAAAATTAACTAATACATACCCAAAATTAAATTACGTAAAATAGGTAAATAATTTTAAATACATAAAATAAGTTAAAATATTTGAACAATGATTTCTCAAAATTGAAAACAATATTTTTAAAAATAAATAACTTGAACTATAATTTACCAAATTAACAATTATATTTTCAAAAATAATCTTAAATATGGAACAATTTTTTTTAAAATATATAAACTGAAAAATGCCCTCACATGGTTTTATAAAAATTAATACAATTTTTTCCTAATTTAAGTTTTTATAAATTAAATCTTATTAATATTTCAAATTTATATTTAATATTTTAATTAATATGTTAATAAAAAAGAAACAATGAGTAAATAAATTCAATTAATTATTTTATTTACAAAGTTTATATATATATATTACTAGATAATTTTAATTATTATATTAATTTTTTAAATTTTAATGGTCATTCTAGAAAGCTCCTCAATCACTTGAGATGTCTTACAATTGAGAATAATATGGTGTATATACATAATTATATATAAAATATATATATTACCAAGTTTGACTACAAAATGTATATTCTTGTTACATGTATTTCATATACTGAATAAGCCTCTCAGATTTCATGATGGACAGACCTATTATTCCCTCCCTTTACTGGAAATGACAGATTGACAGGTTATGGATGTGGAACTACATATGGGCAAACAAGAACCCCGTTCTATTTATCTGTAATTACATATGTGCACTTGAAATCTGAGAAAATGAGCACTTGAAATCTGAGAAAAATGAGGTCAGATATATACATATATGTTTATAATAAAAATCGATCTAAAAATTTGGCCTATAGCTTGCTTGCCCAGAAGGGAAGTATTTTTATTTTTCGACAATTCCTTGATTTTTACCTTAGTTTCATGAAATAGAGTGAAAAAAAAGAAGAAGCCTATTTTAAACATCTAATAACTCAACCTGGTGTAATATTCTTTTAAAGCTGTTCCTTACAATAAGGAAACAAAATTCTAAAAAAATCCAACACAGAAAAAAGTCAACTTTTTATTTTACTTTGGAGATTATTTAAGACAATAAAGATTAATGCTACGAATAAATATATTATTATAAGAAAAATTCCTTTCAATTTTATAAATTTTGGAAAAATAATAATAATATTGAAATATAAAACAAAGATATAAAGTGTGAAAACCTAAGCAAGACAATTCTAGAATTTTATTTTAATTTTAATTTTTTTGAGATTATTTAAAACAGTAAAGATTAATGCTGAAAATAAAAATATCATTATAAGAAATATTTATTTCAATTTTATAAAGATTTAAAATAATAATAATAATAATAATAATATTAATAATATTAATATTAATATTAATATTAATATTAATATTAATATTGAAACATAAAACACAAATAAAAAATATGAAGTGTGAAAACCCAAGCAGGACAATTATCCAGAACTAAGAATTTTGAGCTGCTTACTTTCATTTCTTTTCTTTTACTGAAGTTTAATAGACCAACATATGTTAGCTTATGAGTTAGGAAAATCCATATCCTAAATCTCAACTGGGAATACTATTCAAAACTAACTGCTATTAGAAGTTAGCACTATAAGATTTAGTATATATTTAGTACATTTAAAGTGTGCGCTGTGGAACTTCACATTTGAAGAGACATTGAGCAAGGAAAATTAAAATACAGGGGAGCAAACACAACATTAATGAAGATTTTATTATTACTATATTTAGTACATTTAAAGTGTGCGCTGTGGAACTTCACATTTGAAGAGACATGGAGCAAGGAAAATTAAAATACAGGGGAGCAAACACAACATTAATGAAGATTTTATTTTTTATTTTGAAGAGATAGCAAATGTGAGTAGATAAGGAATGTGTCAATTGAAAATCTATAATAAATAACATTAAATTTGATTTAGAAAAAAAAATAAAAAAATATAAGAAATACACCTTAAATAGTTTGAACATAGGTTTTTTATTTAAGTCACTTTCGGAGTTAAGGTTAATCTATCTATGGTTAAAATTCACTGGTAGATTAACACATTACGATTCAGGATTCGAATTTCGGTCAAGTAATTAGATTTGAAGGCCAGTGTCTTTTGCTCAAAATATTACTCCAAATACCATTTATTAAATGTAAACCCGTGCCTCCAAAAATTAAAGAAAATGTTAAATAGAAAAAATGAAAAACACACACCATTAAAACTATGCTAGCTACAAAGAAAAAAAACAACACGGGAGCATTAGTGTAGTGTAGTGTCTGTCTTGAGCTTATGCTCAATGAGAACAATTAAAACATGACATAAGCACTTCTAAATCCAAGCACATAGGGAAAAATAAGAAGTTCTACTACATCAAAGGTAGTTATGCAAGTGCATTACTTCATTGTACAAAATAAAATATTTCATAGAAACAATAACCCACAACCCTTAGGACCACCTCAAAATGCCCAGTTTTTGTGCAAAACAAGCAGATAACTTTTGAAACAAAACAAGTATATAACATCTGAAAAAATGGAGGATAAAATTCATCCAAGCCCAGGTAATAACCTTAAATTGTAGTCCTAGGTAATTGTAGAAATTATACAAACATATGTATATCAATGGATTTAATCTGATCAAGCAATGTACTAAAGATAGATATTGAATCATTCTACAAATAAATTGCGGAAAATAAACACAATTGCCAACAGCTACAATAGGCTGACTGGCCTTGTTGAGTCTCTTCTCTGTCGTTGGTTTCTCAAATTTCTTTACACGAACCTACTCCCACTGTCTCGCACTAATGGCTTAAACACGGCATCCTACCTTCAACAGCCTTGGCTTCCCTAGGTGGTTTGGCGAACCTCTAGCGAACCTCAAGCAAACATGAGAGAGACAGATACTACCTCAATAGACAACATAAAAGCTCATAGTGACAAGTACTCAAATGCGGAAAACTTTCTCTTTATTGATTTCAGAAATGTATTACATAAATCTTCTGGACTCATAATTTCTTTCCAGAGATTGACTGTATCAGCATTTACCAGTATAAGCTTCTCAATGAATGAGATAGCATTCTGGACGCTTCCTGGCTGATTATAGACTGTCTAAGAAATATAACACACAAAACTTATCACACAGACTCGATCTAATTATTTGGACACTTTAGGTTCACACCAGTCTCAAGTACTGATGCGCAGGCTTCTCAAATCAGACTCTAGACTTGGAAACTGATCTTCGTGATGCAAGCAGATCGAGATTGAACTCGCAGATGCAGAGCAGGAAGAACTCAGGCTCCGACTCTAAACACACAAAGACTAAAATAACTTACAAACAACCGATGCCGAAAGAATGAGCCTTACCCTCCTTATATAGGATGAGAGGGGGGACAAACACCTAAATCGGACCTAATAAGGACTATGACGTGGAAGAGGAATCATTTCTTTCGGGTAACACCGAAGTGACATCCGCACAGAGATCCCATCCTCCGGACACTAACATGTGGGTGCATTATACAAAGTGGATGCCTTTTACTACAGATGGCCCACGAGGACTGTATGAAAGGAATATTTACACAGTGAAGCTTTTTACCGGAAAGCTCACGTGAAAACCGGTCACTTTAATCCCGAGACTAGGAGATAATACATGGTGGATACTTTTTTAGTGGAGCCCACGAGAACCAATTGCACTACTTTCTGCCGGATCATCAAGGATTTTTATTCCGGGAAATATATACCTTTGATACGTAGTATCATTCCAGGCTTTAGTATAGATTCTCCTTACAATCATATGCCTATTTAAAATGATTTGATGCTTGATTTTTGTCATCACTAACCACTGGTTATGTGTCCTCATGTGATACATTAGGGTTTGTGATTTTCCCATTTGATTATATTCCATCTGATTTAGTTCTTTGACATTTTGGCACGGTATGTGAAAAAATTCACCAATGCCATTATCAATGCACCAATCACATTGACTATGAAAGAAATATTCATAAGATATAGGATCTATAACTAGATCATTTAGCCCATAATCCTTCCACCAATCTTGTAGCCATTCTGGTTGTTGATTGGCTTGCATGATCCAAGTGGCACCAAACTTAACTTTGGTATAGTGGGTCTCGTTTATGCCGTCTCTATTCATGAGATCCCACCATAGCTTTTTATACCCTGAAAATTTATAAATAGTGTCTAGAAACACGAAATTTGGATTATTGCCTGGCCATTGATTAAAATGGGTCTAGGTCCATTCATGATTTCTTGTCCTATTTATGACCAAGTATTTGTAATATACATGCTGTTTATCACTTCCTCCTATACATGTGACAGTAATATCAACAAAGTCTTGTGATAATGTCTCTTCAGCTTCAAAAGATGCTCTCATACTTCGGGAGTATACCATATCATGAATCCATCTGCTCCCTCTTGGGTATACTCTTCTTTCTGGTACAAAATGTTGTAGATCTATGTGATTTTGTAGATTGGCATCGAGTACCTTGGTATTTCGAAGCTGCCAAGTGGGCTTCCATTCGTCTCTATACTCTGCCCAACTTTTCTCATCTGGGATGGTCCTGAGCTCTTCTCTTTGATGACTCTGGTCCCATTTTGTCACGATCACCATGACTTGGTCTTCTTGGTGTTCTTGATGCTGGATGTATTCTCGGCTCAAAAAATCTGGTAGATGGTTATTCACTCCTTTAATATGTTCAACTTTGAAATCAAAGTTGGCAAAGAGTGCTTGCCATTTGGTGAATTTAGCTTCTCTGGGCTTTTTGATGTCCTTTGTAAGGAGTTTGCCTAGTGCTGAGGCATCAGTTCTCAACAAAAAAGGTTTATTCAGAAGATGTATTAAGAACTTATCAATGTAGTTCCAGGCAGCTTTAACTTCTCTTTCTATAATAGAGTAATTTTTTTCTGTTTTGTTCCACGTACCAGAAGAAAACTGAACTGCCTCTTCATATTTTGCATCTTCATCCTTTTTTTGCTTCAGCACACCTCCCCATCCTATGTCACTGGCATCTGTTTCAACAATTTTGAAAAAACTTTCATCAGCTACATATAAAATAGGTAGGCTTTTTACCTTGGCCTTAATTTGTTTAACTGCTTCTGTATGTGCATTGGTCCAAGGTGAAGGATTCTTCTTCAATCTCCAATTTAACAGAGACCAGTCTGGAGCACAATCTTTATAAAAATTTCCAACATAATTCAAACATCCTAAAAATCTCTGAAGATGAGTTTTGTCTAGGATGACGTCTGGGAACTTATCTGCAAATTCCATTGGATGACTTTGTAAGGCAATTTGTCCATTTCTAATTGTGTGCCCCAAAAACTTAATGGAGGTCTGGAAGAGTTCCATCTTCTTCTTGCTGAATACCAGATCGTTCTGTTTGAACAACTTTGTAAATATTTTTACATGTTTAAAGTGGTCTTGGAGATTTTTTGAGAAAATGAGAATGTCATCAATATATACAAGCAACCAATCAGCTGAAGGTTTGAATATAGAATCCATAACCTTTTGAAACTTTGAAGGCACATGCTTGAGGCTGAATGGCATGACATTCCACTCATAATGTCCAGCAGGAATGCTAAAAGCAGTTTTAAACTTATCCTTCTCAGCAATGGCAACCTGCTAGAAACCAAATTTCAAATCAAACTTAGAAAATATCTTGGCACCTGAGATCCTTCCCAACAGATCTCCTTTGTGGGGAATAGGATAGGTTTCATATGCAAGGACATAATTCATAGGCTTGTAATTTATAACTAGCCTTGGAATACCTCTGATCTGTTCTGATCTCTTATTAACATAGAACCCATAGCAGTTCCAGGGACTGCTAGATTCTCTAATCAACTTTCGATTTAACAGTTGATTTATTTCTTTCTCACAGAGATCCCTATATTATTTATTCATGGGGATTGCTCTGGATTTGCATGGTATGCCAATGTATTCAGATTTATAAGGCAGCTCTACACTATGGTGTTTCCTATGCCAAAAAGCATTAGGTTCTTCAGAACAACATTCATTTTCTATAATAGTTTTTATTTCAAAGATTTTTCTCTGAATCTTTGGAGAGCTCAGTTTTTCTTCTATATGAATGGTGGATTTCAGATCTTTGAGCTTTGAAATTTTATTCTCAGCCTTCTTTAGTTCCTGCATAGCCTGTACCATTGTAGAGACTCTGGGATTAGAGACATAAGGCATGCCTATTCTCTTGGTTTTTCCATTTGATGTAGGTACAGTTATAAAATAACCCGCTCTGTTATTCTTGAGTCTGATAGAGCCATGGGGTTCTACTGCTGCAAGGAAAACATTTCCTAATATGCAATCAACAGGAATATCTGCAACTGCAAATTTTAATTTTATGCAGTGGGTATCAAAACAAACAACAGCTTGAGGAACTTCGTATTGGAGGGTTTTCTCTCCTAACCCTATGATTTTTCTTGAGGCTGATACCAAGTAGTTAGAGGGGATGAATTTTTTGTTAAATATATTTACATATGCAGCAGAATCTAAGAGTGTTGTAAGGGAAAACATTTCACCCTTAATACAAACATTAATCTTGACATGGTGTTGTTGGTATTCAATCGCCATAACACACATTTCTCTGAATCCTAATGTAGGATCCCTTTTCCCTTTTGAAATTTCAACACTTGATTCTGTAAAAGGTGAATTGTGCAGTGTATAATTTGTAACATGGCCTGAAGAAATAGGTTGTGCCGCTTCCTGTTTGCCTTTCTCTAATTTAGCTACTTGGGACTTTAAAACAGAAATTTCTGATTCAAGCATATGAATTTCCCTACTCACCTCCCCCAAAGTGAGTGAGCGAACTTTGTTCTGTTGTTGGTCTCGCTGATAGGCCTTTGTGTTTCTGTCATAAGAAGCTTCAAGGAAGATCGGCTTCTTACCGGTACTTCTGCTAGTGGAAGATGTCTGCAACATGAATGTTTCCAACAGTCTGTTCTTTAAATCTCCTTCTTCCATGGCACGAATTTGTGCAAAAATTTTCAGCTCATCTTCATTTGATTGTGCCATTAGCACTTTAATTTCTCAGTAAATTCTTCTGCAAGAGATTCATCAGATGAAAGGTCAGATTCATCACTAGAAGAACAGCCGCATTTACAGTTATCAGAATCTGAATAATAGCAATGAGCTTGTATTTCTTCAACAGAAGAACTGGAAGAAGATTCTCTACATGAATCTGAAGAATACTCTTCAGCTTGTTGAATGAATAGGCGGGGACAGTGTTCTGAATCATGAAATGTAGATCCACAATTACTACATTTATCTTCTGTTTTGACAACTGTTTTGCCTTCATTTTGTGGCTGAGATTTCTTGCCACGATTTTTCTTTGATTCTTCACCATCAGGACATCGGTTTGCTGTATGTCCTGGTTTTCCACATAACCATCATACAAGCTGTTTCAGTTTTTTTTTTCTATGACCTTGGATGTATATCTGATGGTTGATAATAATGGGTTTTAGGGACGTATTTGTAATATCCCTTTCTTTTGGAGGGCCAAGAAGATGGCCATGAGGAAATTATCCTCTTATTATTTTTACTGATGAATTTCTCCCTTTTCTAAGCCCTCTTTTCCTTTCTCTTATACTTTATTCTTTTGACAAGGGGGTCATCAATAGTGATGCCATACTTACAACAGAAAGATTTGCTGTCAGGAAATCTATGCATCTTTTCTATTGATTTATTCATTTTGGAACTAGTACATAAAGTTACCAGAACTTTAGTAATAGTTGCATATATTTCACCCCAAGTATAAACTTCAAAAGGCAACTGAAAGGATTCTTTCAGTTTAATAATATCAACTAGCTTTAAGGGCAATGCTGCAAGATAAACTTGTTTCCACAAAAGATTCTTAGGATCTTTGACCAAATAGATCCGCTGCATCCAATCTCTGTGAAAATATTCATACTAGCTCATCTTCATGCATTTTAAATTCATCAAAATAATTTCATTCTTATGTGAGACAATGTTCTCAGTTCCACAACAATGTTCAAAAATCATAGAAGTGACAACACCAATCACTTCTAAATAGGGGTACCATCAGGATGGAACATAATGTCACCATTTTCATCCTTCAATACTTCTTCTTCCATTTTCTTAGTTAGAGCCGGGGATGACTCTAACTCCCACCATCTAGCCAAAGTACCAGTGAAGCATTGGATAAGAGTTTTACATGCTTCAACGTCAGACTTTCCTCCAACACACATTAGTTTATATTCAGCCATCATTTGATCAATCATCTTTCTAATCTGACCCATGCTCAGATTATCAATATTCCATTCTTTATGGCTGTTAGGATAAAACATATGGGTTGCTGGAAGTTTACCCATGCCATTAAGATCAAGAGCAGCATATCTAGAAAAATGACTCTCTAATGGCTCATATACAGGGAGGACTTGAGTCTCTGGCTCAGGTTCTTTGAACAAGGAGGCAATGGTGATCTTATCTCCTAAAGGACTTTGGGGAGATTTTTCTTGAGAAGTATTTTGGGATGTCTGTCCGACTTCTTTTGGAAAGAGATGAGGAAATCTATCAACAGGGTTCTGGATATGGACACTCTTTCTTCTATGCAAATAAGAAGTAGGGACAGGCTTGTCTCTCTTGGAAGGATTAAGTTTTTCAAACTTATCAGACAGGCTAGAAATAAGACTTCTGGTAGAAACGGCTTCATCCATTACTTTATTCTCAACATCTTCTATTCTATCCAACGACTCTCTAGAACAAGATTTAATCAAAGAGGAATCATATTGTACATTATTGAGGGCATTATTTACATCATTGACTGAGACTTGAACTTTGTCAAGCTGTTCCTTTACAAAGACTGTTTTGGCCACATTTCTTTCTAAGCCTGTAATAGCTGTATTTGTCTAGTTCAACTGTTCACTAGCTTTCTGTATTCTTCCATCAATGTCAAGTGCATTTTCATCCTTTAGAACTAAGGGGATGGCTTTAGTAGTGTTTTGTGCTTCTCCAAGGATGATGCCTTTGAAAGGAGGAAAAGTAGTAGTTGTCTCAACTCTACTACCATCAAGAGCTGACCAAGAATGTTGTGTAGAAGAGGACGCTATAGAATCAGTCATCAAAACATTATCAGGCTACTTATTTCTTTTCCATGAATAGAAAGTTATCCTTGTGTCAGATTTTTCCATATAATATTTCCATTCTTCAGAAAATTTGATCTTTTCTTCACATGTGTGAGTGAGACCAAAAGACTCGGCCTCAGGATGAGTATAAATGTCCCATTTTAACATTTTTTTCACCCACTGGGAATCAAATTTGTGCTTTTGGAACCCATCCATAAGTGTGAATAACTTATGAATCTCTGCGACAGAAGGCTTCTTACAGTCTGATGGCAGATCCTTGAATCTTGATTCAGGGATCAGATGATTCATTTGCTCAAGATAACCAAGACCATATCTTGGCATGTTCGGTGGCCTCATTCTACTGAACATATCTGTTAACCTAGGGTCTTCATTCTCTAAGGAAGGAAATTCATGCATCATAAGGACATGGTCTGACTCGTGTGGGAATGGAATGTCAGAACACTTAGTATTTGGACATGGATTTACTAAAGTGGAAGGTGGAGCTTCTCCTGTCCTAGAATTATGATTTTCATGATTAACCAAGTATGCAAGACTACTGAGATTGACCAGGCCTTTACACTGAGGGCATGAGACTTCAAGAGAATTAAAATTTACAAGTTGTGCAAACTCAAACAATGCAATATGTTTACAGGAGCTAGAAACAATACTAGAACAATTTGTATCTACAAATTCTGGATTTCTATACAAAGGAGATTTTCTGCAGGCTTCTTCAATCCTTCGTTTGTCAATTGTGGATCTTCTTGGGAAGGAAAAAGTGGCTAAGGATTGATTTTCACTGATGTTGGCAGATGTGATACATCTGGCAGATATGGGCTTGGGATTAGGAATGACCCAATGCTCTGGGAAGTTCAGATCTTCCCACTTGATGGCTTGGTGTTCCACCTTTTGATTTTTGGAATCGGTGAGAATAACAACACTAGTTTTGGAATCTCTGCTGGGTGCATGGAGGACAGCCGGATAAAGGGTGTTGGTATGTTGGAAACAACCCCTGGTCTGTATGGCAATGTTATTTCTTTTCTTCTTCATATCAAATCCTGATGTTTGTATTCGAAGCTGTAAGATATCAGCTATTGTTTCATCAAATACATAGCCCCTAAATATGACAGTTTTTAAAATGTTTGGCTAGTCAAGAATGACATGTATATTTTGAAATAAAAAGTATTTGACATCTAAAACAACATAAAACATGTAAATTGGCGTCAAATTTAACCCGTGCTCCTAAATTTTCGAGACAATACCTCTTTCTGACATCTCTCCTGAATAATCTATGCATGATACCCAGCATGGTGTTTTTTTAGTTCAATTCACAAAGGAAACCTAGAAGAAAAACCAACCAGCCATCGAAGGATATAGACTCTCCCTTGCAACTGTCTCTGAGGCCAGAAACATTTTGGGAAAACCTTGAGTGATTGAAATTACATGTATTACATGACCGTTGGTAATACACTTATCTCACTGGGGACCAGATCAGGCAAGGGGGATCGCTTCCTTTTGGCTCCCAAAGCTTGGCTATCTTCCGAGGAGCAGTATGCTACCTAACGGCTGGGTATGATTTGACTTTCTTAGCCCGGGAGATGATGAGCTCATTCTTAGTCTTCCCTGGGTTAAAGGGTGGGGTTTCCTCCTCCTACAAGCATGACAGACTGGCTTTGAGCCTCTCACAACCTCACCTTGACGTAAGATAATTTGGGCTAAACTCTTGGGACTACCTCTGGAATTATGGACTCGACCGACAATTAATGAAATTTCCAACTCCATCAGTCATTTCTATTTCTGGGATGAAGGTTGTATTAGTTAGTTCGACAAGAAAATCGTGTGGGTTCTTGTGGAATTTAACCTCGGTGGTGGATTTTTATCATCTTTGGACCTTTCATGGGGATCTTTTTCATGTATTCTCAACATCGACTACTGGGGTATACCATATCGATGTTTGCGCTGCCATGCGATGAGGCATCTATTCGGAGATAGTTCGAACATATCGATGGCACAACATCTTGCTAATTGGAGGCGCTCTTGTCGACATTCACATGTTGCTCCATACCTAATTGAAATGTGTGCCCTCTCTCAGTATTAATAAGATACACCACTCCCTAATTTTGTTCCCTTTTCGCTTCCTCTGCACTTTTCATCTCTTTCTCTGTTTTCCCCTAACCAAGATAGGCTTGAACCCCTCTTCATCCTTTCATCTGAGTCTCCTATTGTTGAACGATACCAGACTCCCTCCCCTCAACGTGGCTCCCCTGCACCTCCTGTCACGGACATCCATTTCATTTTCGTTTCCCCTGTCTCCCCTTCCTCCTAGGACATAGAACTCAATGGAATCTTTGATGCTTTTGAGATGTAACCCTTTCCCATTAAGAAGTCTTTATTCCACCTTAAGGGTGAATTCAGGTCTATTTCCTCCACTCTCTCCTCTGTCATCGACCATCCCTCTCAGCCCCGGAAGAAGAACCCCCTAAATTTAAGTAACTCTCTACCCGCATGTATTTAGCTTCGCCTCCGGCTGCTTATTCACCTCTCCCTGATGTAACTCTTGACACTCCTTCATTTTACTTTCAGGTCCTTAGAGTAGACAAACCTGATTCATGGGTTTCCCCATGATCATACTATCTTATAACGTTATGGGATTGGGGCAGAGAAAAATTCCCGCTCCCTAAAAGGTCTAATACATATACTTCATCCTGATTTGATATTGTTACAAGAAACTATGATTTCAAGAGAGAGATATTGGGAAATCCTTATCAACTTGTGCCTTGGTTGGCGCATTTGCATTGTCAGTTCATGTGGTATTTCTGGTGGTATGGTGGTGGCCTAGAAGCCATTTAGAATCAGGCTCAAATATTTCCTAACTCCTTCCAACATCCCTCTTATAGGTCACTCTCGAGGTTCCATTACTCAACTGCACATCATCAACATGTATGCGCCCCACTTTGGTAGTAAGGTATTTTGGGAGAGGCTTACGAATTCTAGATTTCTTGACCTATTTTCTCTCATCTTGAATAGATATCTCAACCTCACTATTGACTGCAATGAAATTTGGGGGCATAAGGTGAAGCATGAGAATATGGTGGCATATTTTAAAACTCTTTTATATCCCCTATCATTTCGAGACATTACTCCAACCAATATCATTCCCACTTGGAGTAACGAGAGGATTGGTTGAAATTATTTCTAAGTGATTGGACAGGTTCATGGTTAAGTATCTTTTGGCTATGGGTATGGTGAACCTCACCTCTGCAGTCATACCCTCCTTTGATTTTAACCATGTCCCGATCACCCTCTCTCCGGTCGGGGATTCTAAGCAAAAGAAACTTCCTTTCAAATATAATTATCACCGGTTCGAACACAATTTTTTTTTAGAAATTGTATAGAATGTCTGGAGGATGCCCAAACCATACACTAGCCCCATGGAAAATTTTTGTTATTAGTTGCAATGCATAAAAATATAAGTTCACACATGGGTCAAGAAGATGAAATCTGAGGAGTCGGAGGCCTTGGACTCCATATAAGCCACAATTTCAGATCTACATAATCTGAATGGACTTCTTTTCAACTCTACAACTCATAAATTTCATATATTAGAGCTAGAAGCGAGAAAGAAAAATTATTATAATTCCCAGGAAGAAGCATGAGGACTTAAGAGTCAGGCTACATGGGTCGAAGTAGGGGATAACAACACAAAGTTCTTCCACTGTTTCGCTACAATGCAGAGGAATGCAAATGGCATATGGAATATCTATGACGAAGGGGATCAGATCCTGACATCTCAACAGGACATTCAACATGAAACATATTCACATTTTAAAGCTATATTTTTAGAGAGAGAACTTTCTTTTCGAGATCAAATGGACCACATCAAACTTCTTCCCTTGATGATACATGCAGAATATAATGAATCTCTATATAAGCCTACTACGACTACATAAATACATAGTGTTTTACTAGCCTGCGTCAGGGATAAAAGCCTAGGAACAAACGGGTGGGGTGCTGAAGTATACATTCATTTCTTTGATATTATGTCAAATTATCTATTGGTAGTGGTTGAGGAATCTAGGAAAAAATTTCATGTCTCGGGTGCCATCAATGACACTTTTATTGCTCTAATACCAAAAAAGAATCATTCTGTCTCCTTTTGTGACTTTTTCCCTATTTCACTTTGCAATGTTGTCTACAAGATCATTTCTAAGCTCATTGAAATTAGACTAAAATATTTCCTGACTGTGTATATTTCCCCAGAAAAATTTTGGTTTTAGAGGGCGACAGATTTAGGACGTGGTGGCCACTACTCAAGAATGTATACATTCTATTAAGCTGATGAGGTTCAGTGCATGTCTCATGAAAATTGAAATCAACAAGGCTTTCAACTATGTCGATTGGGAATTCCTAATACTCATTTTATAAAAAATCAGTATATCTTTATCGAATGAAAATTGGATCATGGCATGTGTTAATTCTTTCAACTTTGTTATTATCATCAATGGTTACCCTACTTCCTTTTACAAAGCACATCGAGGACTATGTCAAGGTTTCGCACTATCACCCATCCTTTTCTTATTGATCATGGAGGCACTCAGTTGGAGGATTGGTGGTTATCGTGCTAGAGGTCTGATAGTGAGCATTAAACTAACCGGGCATATCAACCTTTCTCATGTGATTTTTTTGGACAACCTATTGTTTGGAGGTCAGGTTTCTCTATTAGAATGGAAGCATTTTCATCACCTTCTTAATTCATTTGGCTTCGCTTCTAACCTTATTATGAATTCTGGAAAACCAAAATTGATTGTTGATCTCGATGAGGTGGGTGTAATTTTTTAGATGAGTCAACTATTTAGGATCCAAATCCGACCAATGGAATCTGGGTTCACCTATTTGGGATTCCACATAAAGCCAAATCAATACAAGAACTCAGATTGTGAATGCATCGTCAAGAAATTTGAGCTCAGATTAAACCAATGGTCAGACACGTGGATCATTATGGGGGTCGACTCACTCTGATTAAATCTGTTTTATATTCCATTTTAGTTTTTTGGATGCATCTATATATGCTACTAATGGCTATTATTCACAAGATTAATGCTCTATTGGAATGTTTCCTCTGGTATGGTTCAGATGTCTCAAGGAAGATCCATCTTGTCTGATTTCCCCGTCTTTCCAGATCTGCTGCAAATGGAGGCTTGGGGATTATACACACCCTCTCATTTAATCGAGCTCTCATATGTAAGAACTTGTGGAGAGGGATGACTGACATGGGCATTTTTCCATAGATAATCCGAGGTAAATATATGGGATATATGGATTCATAGGATTGGATCAAATGTGGGGAAAATTTCCCTTTTGTATCCTCATGTATCTAACATGGTATGATGAAAAACCATCAATGGTTATTTGCAGGCACTTGCTGGGAGGTGGGAAATGGACAAAGGACCGAGGTTGGACTGGATAACATCAGGGGTCTACTGGGCTCACAAACACTTTTTGTTCCCCTCCTACAACATCTACATGACAGAGATATGTTCTATTTCTCTAAAATAGCTTCTTACATCGCTTCTTCTCCACACATCCAATCTAGGCCTCGAGCAGAGAATATTGACCTTTTTGGCTCTCTGGCTACATAATGGGACTTGTACATTATAAAGGTCATGGATGCAGAGATATATGTCACTGAAGATCCGGATAGGCTGAGATGGGTGGGGAGAACAAAAAAGGAAAAAATGCAGTTAAGGAACTATACAAACATATCAACAATCCACAAACCTTTGATGAGATACTTCCATGGTTTCACAAGATATTGGAATAGGATTTCCAATTTAAACTAAAATGTTTCAGATAGTTAGCCCTTCATAACAAAATTATAATTTGGTATATTTTATCCCATAGAGGTTTCAACGGTCCTAGAATCTACTTGCTCTACATGCAAAATTCAGAATATGTATCACTCCTATTATTAAACTTTCATATTGCTACAGAAATTTGGCACACCATCCTACAAATTTTTCAGATTGGAGGGCATTGGACACATTAAAATCTAGAGGCATGTTTTAAAACATGGCTTACTTCACAACAAGAATACTGCACCTTACCATTTTACGTCATTTGGGGAATTTGGTGACGCAGGAACTCCTTGATTTTTGAACAAAAGAAGGTGGACATAAGGCACATTGTCTCGAGGATTGCAACTTTCTTCTTTGAGAAAGGTCCTATAAAAAAAAAAAATCCAACCTGTGGCAGATTCATATGCTTCATTTGTGGAGAAGGTTCCATGTTGTTTTCTTTGATGGAGCATGTAACAACAACAACACCTGGATGTTACCAATATTTCTGGTGGGCAGGAGGTACAAGTACAAACAATCGAGCAGAAATCATTGCTTCTTTGGGTCTTCTATTCATAGCCATTTTGGTTAAACATCAATGAATTACATCTATATGGAGACTCAAATGTTGCATAGACGGGATCAAGGGGCAAAATTTCTTCCAAACCCCCTGCTAACATATTGGATGAACCGCATTCACCTCTTAGATCACACTTTTCAGCACATCTCATATACACATATATATCAGGAACAAAATCAAATTGCTGATATGCTCTCCAAAAGAGGCATCACTGGATCTACTGGAAACATCCAATTTGCAACATATCAACAAGACCAAAGGGTGGACATCAACAACATTCACATTTCCTAATCTCTCCTACATGTTTTTTGTTTTTATTATTTGTTGGATCATATGTTTCATACTAAGGATATGCTTATGTACTTGTTGATTATACCTTTTTAGAACTAGATTTACATAGATACTTGTAGTTGCCAGTCTGGAACAATATGCTTAAAAGTTAGAGATGTGACAGGTCCTCCTTTTTTTTATAGATCTAGATGAGAAGAAAGGCATAGATCCTATATATGTTGGTATTGAACAACATGCATATTAGTTAGAGTTGTGACAGGTTTTTCTTATAGATCTTGGTATTAAACAACATGCATATTAGTTAGAGTTGTGGCGGGTTCTTTTTTGTAAGATGTGGATGAGAGAAAAGAGATAGACCTATAAATATGTACTCACTTTTTTATAATATATAAAAGTTGGCATTCTTTTTTTCTACAGGAAAAAATATAGATGTACTCACTTTTTTATAATATATAAAAGTTGGCATTCTTTTTTTCTACTGGAAAAAATATAGATGTATTCATAATCATGGCCAAAATGTTATTTAACATTGAATTGAAAGTCTCATGACAACCAGACGCCCCACCACTGTCGTATAGTTGGCCAACAATAGAAGTATACACGTGATGTGTTGCAGGTATCTACCTTCCATGTGGGATATACGAATTTCATTTTTAAAAAAAAATATGGCACATATAAACAATCACGAGTTATTGATCTAGGTGTTTCTAGTGTACATTAGCTTTCATGTTTAAATGCTTGAATAATTAGCATGGGATTTCACATTACGCAAGTACATTTTCATTATCAAGCATAGCAGCAATTACAATCACATATGAATATTATATTGCTCATGCGGTGCATTTGGTTCTTGGTTTTAAAAAGTCGTGCATATGATACATATACTACTATTTGAAGCAGATCTTATACCTGACACCAGTACAACCTAATATTATTATTCATAAGCATTTCTTAGTCCTCTATCTATTATCATGGTAGGAGCACCATTAATGCCTTCTCTCATATGAAAATCCATAGTTTCAAATAAATTGAGAACAAATATTACAATTAATTATGTATTGAGAGAAACAAGTTGAGATATTGCCCATATGTTGCAGAAATTGCATATTTAAGAGAATGATGTGTTGTGAGCTTCTTTGGAGACGTTGGATTATCCATGCAATATAAAGAGTTTCAGTATGGCTTCATGTCTTAATAATTTCATTTTTGATATTAAGGGTTTATTAAGATAAATGGAGAGGAAAATTATGGATAACAATGGCACAAAAAAGCCATGAAAATGTTTCTTCCATGAAATTTTTTCTCAATGCACCGATCAATCTAAAAAAATGGATTTGGAAATACATGTTTCACCAAATATTTCAACAAAAGTCAACAATAACACTTTATATTATAGTAGAAGAATTAATTTGTCGATAATGACATGAAACTAGTATTGTCTACATGATTAGAGCTCAACAAAGAAGTACACTAGCAATTGACCCAAAAGGTGAAAAGAGAGGCCGATAAGTTTGTTAATTTGAAAAATTTGTATGAGCAAGACATTTGTAGATATGTTATATGTCATATGTTTTGCATTTTCGAAAGTGGCAAGGTCAATATTTGAAGATGAAAATTCATGCATTAGATCCCAACTTTAATTAAAAGTAACTATTACACACACCTTAATTGAAAAATATAAAAAATATGTTTTTGTTTGTTTTAATGTTTAGAATTTTAATTTAAAATAAAGCTATTGTTTGGTGGTGTTATAAATTATTTTATTTTATGTAAAATATTATACCGTGTTCATTTTTTTTTTCACCTTCTAACTTTCATCATAAAATTTAAGTTTTATATTATAATAAATATAAAATACATAAAAATAATAATTTAAATATTATTCTTCTAAAATATTTTACCAAACCTTTACAAAATTTATTATTATTATAACAATTAGCTAATTAACATAATTTATAATTATTATTTAAGTTGTATAGCAATAATACTTTTAAATACGTTTTGATTTTTGTTTAAATATGAATCCACATGAATAAAATTTGGTAGATAAAGTAACTAAAAAAATATGTTTTAATTAAATTTGATTAACACACACAACTCTCTTCTATTCCATATTATTTCATTCTTCTCATGATGCTAATAAATATTGATTCATTCCCATACTATTTCATTCGTCTCGTGATGCTAATCAATATTGATTCATTGAGACTCGTTATCATAATTTTTAGAGATCATGTATGACATGTTAATCTTTCAAGCAATAAAGTATTTAAAAACTTGAATGCATAAAGCTAACTACCTAACTACCCTATGTGGTCAAAAGGTCAAAAATATGTAAACTTGAATGCATAAAGCTAACTGCAGAACTATCTTATGTGGTCAAAAATATGTAAATCATAATTACAAGCTCAACACTTTACTAAAATTTATAGTTAAAAAAAGAAAAATTTTCTTCTTAAAAAATTATATATAGAGGTGCAAATTTAAAGGAGAATTGTCTACATTTATATAGATTTTAGTAAATTACTGCATTAAAACAAATAGTAAATCACTGCATATTTTAGTAAATCATTGCCTTAAAATAGAGTAAATCAATGGGTTAACAACTTTTAGCATTCATATATGAATTAGTATCTCTTATCTAGAGTCCTTCTAAACATCAAGACTCACAAGGTCACTGAAGGATGGTGGCAGAAAGCTTTGAGTGTAAGGTTCTTTCACCCTGAACATAAAATATCCCACTATATTTTAATTATTATAATAAATCACAACTCTAAAATTAACATCTTTTTAATTTATTTTAAAAAATAGTTCTATTGAATAGATTCAAATAATTATATACTTCCAACCTTACACATTAAATTTTTTAAAATTTCGATGAAGTTATACCTTATTTATTTTGTTTGAGAGTAAGATAATATAATCACCATGCTCAAATGTCTATATATAATGTATATTATGTTTTTATTATTATAAATATCAAAACATTTAATTTACAGTAAAGAACTATCATATAAAATTATTTGAATAATTCTATATAAATAGACTTGTAATATAAGATGGTTATATTAGTTCAATGAAATGAAGAAATTGACATCATATAAAATTATTTGAATAATTCTATAATTGGGTGTTCTAAGAATAATATTCCTACTCCCTAGATCCTATTATATTTATATGTGATGTTTGATTACAAAGAATATGTAGCTGCTACACAGTAAATGTAATGAAATAAATGAGATAGTCCAAAACTTCCGCACAGGGTGGGCTTTTAGCTTACTACATACAAAAACCCCTTCTTGTCATAATAGATTCTCTTCTCACAGTTCCTTATGAAGGTGATATAATTTGCTCAGTTGCTCTTGTTCAAGCACCCATTGAAGTGTGTTACTCGTGCATCCAATTTGAATTTCATTATGTGACTATAATCTAGGGATAAATTTTCGTGTATATTAGCAATCACTCACTTTCAAAATTCTTAATTTCTATATACAAAAAATACAGATGAAAATTTAATATATCGAGTTATATATATAAATTTAAATTACTGCATATTATTTCAATTAATAAAATAGATACTGAGCAAATTATTGGGGGTTTAATAATGAATCTTCTCTTACTCAATTCAGAAATTTTGTTATCCAATGAAATTTCATTCAGAGTACGAAACAGAAAGGGATTGCGGGAAAAATCAATGTTCTTTTCAGAAAATCTATTGTATTCAACAACATAATTGATCAACAGAATGTAGAAGGTCTTCACACAGATTTCATCTAGAACAAATTAAACACAATGGTCGACTTAGTATATCACCATATTATCCATTCCTAGTCTCCAACATAGAAATAAAAAATATGGCACAAAGAAAAAACTTAATAAAAAAATCTCCCCTTGCATTCGAGATGAATCTCACAAAATTCATCTGCACATGGGCGAAATGGGAGTCGAGCCTCCATTTTTATTGGTGAGATAATAATGTCAGCCTTCACATCAAATATTTTAATTACACTATAGTTAATTGAAACTTTACTTCTTCGGCGCTTGGCGGCCGTCATGGCCACTGTTTATTTAGTTCTCTAATTATTTATAAGTGGATAGTGAAATATTTGGCTTAAAAGGAAGGAACAAATGACAATATCAATGTTCAAATAAAATTTACAGTGAGCTGTAAGCACCCCAGGGCTGAATAAACCACAAACAATATTAAAACACCAACATTTTTATTCTTCTTGACGGTAAAATTGAATCTCACCCATATTTCAAAGAAACAATATTTTAAAGAATTTTTGCACTATTAAAATAGTATAACTTTTTTATTATGGATTGTTTGATGCAATCGGATTCGAACCTGAGACTCAATTCTGGTTCGGCTCTTTGTTAAGCCGAGGAGTTCAAAAATTGGTTCCTAATTGAAACGACTTTCAATTCTGTAGCCTTGAGTAGTGAAAGGTTAATGGGATCTGCCTAATGCATGGTAAAAAACATGATTGTGGTTGCATGTGCCATGCCTGGGGTCGTAGCATCTGCTGCATGAAGGGATCTGTATATGTTCTTTTTGTGTAATTTTTCCATGGATTTTCCTCGGAGCAAGGGGGAATGTCTGCAGAAATTATTTTGAAAGAAGGCAATACAGTAGAACAAGAATACTTGGCCAACACAGCCACACATTGCTCTTGTGGGATATTCTTGCCTTGTAGGAGCAGTACCTAATAATATGTTATATATTACAAATATTGGTGATTCAAGAGATGTTTTAGATGGTTTGTGCCCAACAAAGAAATCAGTTAAAACAGAGAGATTGTCTATTGAACATAACATAGTTGTGGAGGAGGTCTGGAAGGAATTAAAAGCACTTCACCCAGATGATGAACATATCGTTGTTTTAAGACAAGGTGTATGGCATGTCAGGGGAATTAAATAGGTATCAAGGTCAATAGGTGATATATATATATATATATATATATATATATATATATATATATATATATATATATATATATATATATATATATATATATATCTATATGAAAAAGCCAGAGTTCAACAGGGACCCTTTGTTTGCTCAATTTCTGTGTCTAGTCCCAATCGAGAGATGAGTATTGATATTAGAACCAAAGAAAAATGTGTGGCCTGCTCACGAAAAACGAAGGTCACCCATATTTTCAATTGAAGTTTGTCCAAAATATAAAACATGGAGGACCATATCGATTATGAGTTCAAATCCCATCTTATAGATTATGATTTCAAATCCCATATTATAATTTGCATGTAAACCATTTTGCATATTTTTTTGTAATTCATAAAAAAAAATCCAAAAAAGAAAGAAATAATAATTGGAACATAACTTCAACACCTTTTAGGTTGGAGCAAGCCAACAATGGGTTGAAGCCATCTAATTATCTAGAGGGATAGATGTAGCCTTTGATGGGTATACTGGAACTTGTTTTGGAATCTAAACGTGGATAATAAAGCACCCAGGGTTTCCAGAATGAATGCTAAGATCTGATTGATTGCAGAGTAAGAAACACAACATGAGAAGGATATATAGTCAACGTTCATGAATAATGATCATAGAAGGAGAATGATGTTGTAGATTTTAACCTATAGAAGGACATGGAGATAGAGTAGAAGCTCTAATCTTCTCAAGGATCCTTGCTTTATTGCAACTTTGGACATTCAGATCTGAGAAATCCCATGAATTCCAACACGAGGAATCCGTTCACCTTCTCGGACGTAAGTAGTGATTTCTGTAGAAATATTTGAAGTGTTGGTGTTGTAGAGGAATTCTCAAATATAATTAGGCACAAAGCGCTTAGCATGTTGATATCTAATGGACTTCCAGGTGTAGGGATCGACCTTGGAAAGCACGGAAATATAACAGAAGGCATAAAGGAAGAGAGAGGGTGAGGGAAAAATATATGGAATGGTATTTGGACAGATGGCATAGTCAAATGATGTACATATGTCGAGCTTAAACATAAAATGTAGACAAAAATCCAACGTCGACTGATTCAAAAGAAAAGGCCTATTATCCTAACTACCAGCCAATAGGTGGTTTTCCTAATATTAACATTATAGGTAAGTTTCCTAATGTTAACATTAAAAAGAGGCTTTAAGTGATGCAGTGTCCTTCTCGGTCAAAGTGTTGAACTAAGAAATTGATAATGCCTCAAGTGTTCCTTAAACGTTTTTCAAAACTAAGAGTTAATATGGGAGCCACTACTTGACTCATAAAGCCTTATAAATCAAAATGGACCTAATGAGAATGTTGTTGGAGTTAATGCTTACATTCCATATTTGAGAAGGTGGTTTGTGATGGTTGAGAAATTCTCTCAACCTCTCTGTTTAATTTAGGAATAAGTTGGATCTGAGAAACTCTATTTAGTAGAGTAATCTGAATGTAAATTTGTGTGTGTGAGTGTGTTTACACATACACCATTTGTCCATAATATATGTGTGTTGTTTAATAATTGTGTGTTTTTTCACTATTTCTATCATGGTATCAGAGCGCAGGATCAGAGGCCTGTGTGTTGTGTTGTGAGAAAATTCTTTGTTGAGTGACTTCAGTAATTTTTTATCATTTTACACAATCTGCACATAGCACCAGCGAATTCTGTCCCCTCTCTATAAATATCAGTCCGCCCTTAATAGTCATAGCAACATTGTTGGCGTTTGGCTTTCTGCTTGACAATCTGAAGTGAAAATGGTTGTGGGCAACAATTGTGGTGAGGGTTTCCGTAGCGGGCGAAAACCCCTTTCGCGAAGAGGGCAGGTTAAAACTGCCATTTCTGCAGCTCTTGTGCGCTCCATATCTACCGTAAGACAGTAAACTGGATGGCGAGTGTGTTGATGCTCTTCCTCGTCGAAAAGGGCGTAGCTTGATTTATAAAAAAACAAACAACGAAACCTGTGAAACCAGATCACCACTTCGCTGGCGGTTTTTTGATTTGGTTCCATCGACGGATTCTGTGAGGGAAGGGAAACTCTGATTGCAGAAACTAAAGTAGCAGCAGCAGAAATGAGGAAGCACATTATTTAATGCTGGAGAAGGATTCGAGCCATCTACTTGAGTCTTGATTGCACCCTTCTCTTTACAGTTGTTTATATGCCTGAACAGCATGCGTGCAACATACCATTCAAGCTCTCTTGTCCTATAGGTGCAACTTTATTTTTTATTTATTGGCTGATCTCTACGGTGGCGAGCAGTACTACGTTCGGTACTTACACGACGTAGGGAAAATTATATATATATTATGGTCGAATTACAACATCAGAACATCTTTTACAACATGGTTGAATTATATGGATGATACTATGATATTTATAGTATGTTTTTTAAAGGGACACTGATATTATTCAGTAATAGACTTTCTATAAAATTTTAGAAGTTTTTTGGTAAAATTCATGATGTAAAACTAATTCTAGATACATTCTGTATCTAGACGGCCTCTCTAGACAACTGGTGAGTACAGCGGTTAGCATTCATGTATTTTTGTGGATGGGAGTTCGTCCATAGAATGACTAGGAGTTCAGTGATTGCAATCAATTGTTTTCGAAGAGATCAAGTGGCAGTAAGGCTCAATATGGATGGTTGTCCAGATAGCATGGCAGTTGCGGATCTAGGGAAGGATCCCTCGTTAGTGGTAAACGTGGAAGTGGTCTCCTAATGAGGTTATGCGACAGATTGAGATGTTGTCCAGTAATTGACTTCGGGAGGTCCTTGATTCGGGAGTTGAGGAAGCGAACTCAGGAATCCAACTTTCGAACTACACCTTTCCGAGAGTTATGAGGCAACTTGATGGAGCATCTACTGATAAGCTTGATTATTTTGTTATTTATGAGTGAATTCAATAAATTCATGTAATGTAATCATTAAGGGGGGATGTTGGAGTTCATGCTTACATTCCATATTTGAGAAGGTGGTTTGTGATGGTTGAGAAATTCTCTCAACCTCTCTGTCTAATTTAGGAATAAGTTGGATCTAAGAAACTCTATTTAATAGAGTAATCTGAATGTAAATTTGTGTGTGTGAGTGTGTTTACACATACACCATTTGTCCATTATATATGTGTGTTGTTTAGTAATTGTGTGTTTTTTCGCTATTTCTATCAAATGTGACTCTTTCCATCCTCGTTGAAAATATCCCCAAGATATAAGATTTGTGCATATTTAAAGATAAACATGTAAGTGTTTGAGCCTCATTTTGTATAAACTCGTGGTAACATTAAGCAATGAGAGCACATGGACCATGGTGATTTGGAAATCATGTGTGGCCTGCAGTGCACGTGAACATTCGGGCCACAAATTGTAAGCCACAATTTTGTTGTCACCTTAGGGTGATCTAATTTTTACAATCATCTATACGTAATAGATGTTGGTCCCACACGAACCAAATGGAGGACACTTAGGAAGTATCAAAAATAGAGAATTATTTTTAGCGATTTGAAATAACTATCATTTCCAAAGAGCAAGACTGTTCCAGTGTATTGCAACGTTAACCTTGTTGACCTATATCACATTAATTGAGGACGTTATGACAATACCTTTCAGAGACACCTACAGAGTGGAAATATTGTGGGGGAAGTCATGTACAAATAGAAGATTGTTCCCTGCTAAGCCTCCACGCCAATTTCCCTGGTCGGTTAACTGTATTTATATTCAGTGATTAAATCTTGTTAGTATGAAGATTTGACTATCGTGATCTGTGACAAACACAACCTCAAATATATTCAACATGGATCATCCAACAATCGTCGGACGAGATCAACGAGTATCCATATTTTAAGCATCAACTTGGACATTGACGAGAAAATTTAGTGAAATAAGGGGCCAAAATTAAAATGTATCAATCCCGAATAAAGTTTTAAATGAAACAATGGATAGTTGATAGTTTAACCGATGCAACCGACCAACCCATCCAACGGCCAACCAACCTGCTTAAGAAGAACCCATATTTTCCATGAATCTTAGTGGATATATAAAAGACTGGCGACTGCTCTGTACAAGGGATTCCTGATTTCTGCACCCAATCACTGCCCAAATTTTGAGTGAGGGCTTGACCATTTGTGACGATTTCTTATTGTTTCCTTCTTTCTTTTTATTGCAATGATCTCTGCAGTTTGATGAGAATTTCCAATTTTCCGTCCTCCTTTCGAGCGAGTCCCAAGGACACGAAGCAGAGTTCCATGGATAAGTGGCAAAAATAAAGGTATCATCTTTATTTTGTGTGTGATTTCCATGATTTCCTATCATTCGCTGGTAAGCACTGGTATTTCTTATTGTTATATTAATTTTATGTTTTGTACATAACTTAAAGTACCCTTTTATTTGTTGTTCATTATATTTTCTTTTAATATTTTAGCTACTAACTTAGGTTTAAGCTTAATTTTATACTTCTGTATATGTTTAATATTTATTTATTTATTTTTCTAAAAAAAAATTCATATATAAAAATAAAATATAATAATAAAAATAAGAGGTTAATGCTACAAGAATCAAGTTAATGTTAACAATAATATTTACATTATCAATTTGTGACAGATGTTAACAATAATAATTACATTATCAATTTGTGCTCGTAATATTTCACATGATTAAAGAGGGGTTATTTTGTTAATATTTACAATATCAATTAGTGCCCTTAACCATTATATATTTGGCATGATTACAGAGGGGTTTTCTCTTTAGCATGATTAAAGAGAGCTCGTTAATATTTACACTATTAATTTGTGCTCTTAACCATTATATATTTCGCATGATTAAAGAGAAGTTTTCTTGGCAGCATGATTAAAGAGGGGTTATCTCGTTAGAGGGGTTATCTCGTTAATATTTACACTATCAATTTGTGCCTTTAACCGTTATATATTTTGCATGATTAAAGAGGGGTTTTCTTGTCTGCGTGATTAAAGAGGGGGTGTTATCTCGTTAATATTTACACTACCAATTTGTGCCCTTAACCATTATATATTTGACATGATTAAAGAGGGGGGTTATCTCATTAATATTTACACTATCAATTTGTGCCCTTAACCATTATATATTTTACATTATTAAAGAGGGGTTTTCTCCTCCGCATGATTAAAGAGGGGTTATCTCGTTCACATGTGTAAACATTTAGGAAGTTAGTTTCTTGCTTTTCTTATTCAAGAAAAATTGACATTTATTAATACTCTCACCTATCAATTTCGTTAAATCAATGATTTAAACATTTATCACCAAAGAGGGAATGCTTTCTTTCTTTTTCTTACATAAAGAAGTATTGTAACATGTTCTTGTGCATAGTTTATAAGGTAGTTAGGGTTAAAGTAGGCAGTTTATCTGTTTTACTTTTCTTTTTTTTTGTCAAGTTGTAAGCTCCAGGATCATCGTCGAGGGTTGCTTCCTTTGAAAAAGACAATATTGTATGCTACAAGGTTTTTCCTTGTGGGCAATGATTATCCGGACAAAGGCAATAATTTTGGGTTACACCAATCAAAGACACCAAGAAGTTCAAGGTGTTGGTGTTAGGAACAACCTATTTCGAAAAATCAACATAGATAACACTTTTGAACAATGGTTTTAAAACTAAATTTAAAGCTTATCTACACAATGACCAAGAAACTAGTTTCATAACCAATTTTTTATCTGAATATAGGTGATGAAATTAGAGGATATAAACATTAAATATATGATAATAAACAACATGAAAAATAAAATATCTACCAAGTTAACACACAAAAAAGAAATGTGTATTCATTTAAGTAGTGGGGGCCCTTCCATTTCTTAGCAAGTACACTTAACTTAAAATCAGAGATTGAAACTATAGAAGCACTTGATAAGCTGATAAAAATTTCTAAGAATAGGTCTCCAATCAAAATCCAAGCTCCCAAGTTGAAATATGAGTTCGAAAAATAATAACATGCTTTGGCAAGCTAAGTTTTCTTTCCTTTATAGGAAAAAAATCAATAAGATACCAAAAAATCTTGTTCTAAATTAATTACATCCTATTATAGGGGTGATTCCTTATCTAGTCAACTTTTCTGGGCACTCAAATCATGAATCCAATCTCTAAAACTAAAATTTGGGTGAATTTATCAACTCTTGTTGTGTTTTAGCTACCATAGTTCTTGTGTTGAGTGCATGTTGATTGGGGTCCTTCAGCAATTTCGGGACGGGGGAATAGGAGACTCACCATCTCGGGATACCCACAATGAAAGCCCATATTCTAGATTTTACCCACACCTCGTGAAGATAAAACAAGGAAGTATGTTTTATGAAATCTACTAAAATCTATGATTTTCTTTTACAATGTAATTAATTACATGAAAATTTAAACATTAAAAATTCAATAAAAATGCCTTTGGAAATGATTTAAATAGGATAATTATGGGAAAATACCATCATGAATGAAAAAAAGAGGCATTTTAAAATCTAAATAAGTAAATAAAAATGTCCTCATACTTATTCCAAAAAATTTCATGAGATGCATCACATTGTTTTGGCTACCTGTAACAGAAGGTCCACATTGTCTTTGGGATATCGTGATGATTGTCCCTTTATCTTGGGCTTCTTCAAGAATTGCTTCACTCTCAAATTCTTGTTTTTAGCCTTAAGAACCAGGTCCACATTGTCTTTGGGATATCGTGATGATTGTCCCTTTATCTTGGGCTTCTTCAAGAGTTGCTTCACTCTCAAATTCTTCTTTTTAGCCTTAAGTACCATTTTTCTTTCATACCATTTAGATGCCTCTATAGAAATCATCTTGTTGCAACCTCTTGTTTTCCTAAATCTATCTAAGAATTTAATTTCCAGTACAATATTTTTTAACTTCTTAATCGTCTCCTTCTTCTTCTCAAGGTATTTTTCTTGAGGAGATATGAATTTTGGTAGTGAAGGTATATGAGGTGATTCCATGGGGGCTTCACTTAATGAACCTATGACATATCACATGTGTTTGTGGCATACTAAACAATACCCTTAATTTGACTACATTTATAAAGTACTTCTAAACATCACATTATTTAACCTCCTACCAATACGAAACCAATACACTTTCCAAATTTAAAAAACCGTTGCTTTCACTAGGTATTGTAGGTATCCATTTTTTAATTAACATCTTTATACCCTTTTATTTTTTTTCATTAAATTTGAGCTCCATTTTTTATACCTTCCAATATAAAAACCAGTTACCCCCTATTATATGTTCAATATTTTATGTTATTTTTGCTCAATATATATCCCCCAATATGAACAAAATTGGTATGGTATTTCTCCCTCGTTGAAGCCCTTGTGGTTGTTTCAACTTGTTTTGAGGATTGATTTCATATAATTTCTCTTATTTCCTCCTACATAGCTTTATCCTCATCTTCTTCATCAACAAATGTATATCATAGCTTTATCCTCATCTTCTTCATCAACAAATGTATATTATTTAGGAAACTTTCCTGTCTTTCTAGCCTTTTGTTCCCATTTTTCTTCAATCTCCAAGATTCTATAGAGTCATAAAGAAATCTCTAATCCTTTTCAATGTTATTATTGTCTTCAATTTCAATGAAAGGAAGATTTTGAGTTCTTTGCTTCTTTTCTTTTTAAGGAAGTGTAACTATATCTTCTTCTTTTCCCACCTGTTTAGGCATAGACCTAGTCATTCTCCCAGGTATTGATTATTTTTCTAGTTGTTCTTGTTCATATACTTGTTTTGGCTTTTCATTTTGATCCTATACTTCAAATTATTATGTATCTTCTTGCTCCATATTCTCCTTCTCTTCCATTGTGACAGAGCGATTTCTTTTAACAATAATTTCCTATTTCTCTTGGTTTTTGGAAAGTTCTTTCTCTATAATAATCTTGATCAAACTGCGATGATATATATCATTGTTTAGATATCTCCATACTATATTCAACATTTTAGTGAGACTATTGAGAAAATAATATGGGAAATTCAAAGTACTTTCTCCTCTCAAATGTTGCAATATCCTAATGTGATAAAGGTAGATAAGGCTAAATCTATCACCACATATTTTATACCTTTTTATAATCAATTAATTTCATCTCATGGATGTTTTAACAAGTTTTTAGACATACCTCTCTTACAATTTCAATTTGTTTGTAACCCTTTGACAAAATAAGTCCATGGTTTTCCTTGAAAATGTTGCATCTTTGATTTTATCATGGTAATTGATTTAGGGAAAATATTTTTAGTATTTCAACCCTCTGCTTTTAGTACACAAAAATAATTTCACGGAGAGCCCTAATTTCAATTTATAGGGAGGAAATTTGATTTATAATCTGGAACAAATCACTTTTGGGGAAATGTAGTGCTTTCAGCTAGATCTTGCAAGAAATGTTTTTGAATTGAGTTCACTACAGAATCTACTGCCATTACATTTCTCTTCTGATATGCTACCATATAAAAAAGTAGAGATTACTTAACACATATTTTGAACTACTTTTGAACTCGTGTTTAACCAAAATACAAGGTTTTGACAAGGGTACTCTTACCTCTATGAATCTCACTCTATAATTAAATTTTGAGTGTTCTTGTAGCTAATTTCTCCATGAATTTCTTTCTTCACATTGATGGTGCATTGTAGACTGAAGTTCTCGTTATAAATTTTTTGCGCTTGGAATTACATGTTTTCAAAGGTGAATTAGAGTTTTTTTTACAACAAATGGTTATATAGGGGAAAAAAACTACTCAAAACCCTTTATTATCTGTATTGCATCAATCAAAGAATAGAGATGAAATACAATGTTTTCTCAAGCCTGCGCACAACCTTCAAGTGTCTATCTCTCTACCTGATTTACTGAACTTGGCCAACACTTAGCCAATTTTCCAAGCCTCGAAGCTCCTATTTCCTTTCATTGTTTCTTGAGGAATTAGCCCCTATCGTTTAGTGAAATTACTCAATTGCATTGTGCAATTCCCGTCAACCCATCATTTGACTGCATGCACCACTTATACACAATGGACTAGTCTATAATTGATAGTATATTGCCGTGGAATCTCCATCTAACCTAGGTAACTTGAATTCTTTGCATGAATCAATTATTTTTGGTTGTTTGATCAATTAACTAGATGACCACCAGGTGTGATTGAAGTTACACTACACAACTTGACCTTCCACTATTTTATCCAATAACTAGAAATAGTTTAACTGACAATAACTCAACCTAAATTAATTACATTTGATACAAATTATAAATCAATCATACTGATCTAAAATCAAACTTCCCGAACTCAAATATACTGATTTAATTGAGTGACACACTCCATTTCACCTCAGTTAACTACCTCTAAGATTATGTTGATGTGGAAATTCGAATTTTCTCTAGTTTGGCCAAGGAAATGTCAAAATAAGATTTTTCTTGTTGCATTTTAAACATCTCCAACTTGTCCTTCTTGTCTCAATTTCGAGTATTTTCTTACACTGACATGTCTAAAAAATATAGCATACTAACACTTTTTTTCCTGTTGATATTCCTCAAAATAGACTATACTTTGAAAAAGTATGCTAATGAATATACTTTGAAACTATCCATCTAATCATTTTTTTGCTTGATTTTGTAATGGGTGTGAAGGATATGTTAAGGTTAGAAACCAACTCATTTAATTATTAGAACTTATCCTTTCAAAATTGTAATGAGCGTAATTCTCCATAATCATAATAATGCTCCATTACCTCCTTATTGTGCTATCATTACGCTGATTATTGTGTCCTTGTCTCTTATATTTAGAATATTTTTTAAACTGGCCTATGCACATTGAAAATTCATCTTTCAAAAACTGACTTTGATACTTTGAAAATGTTTTTATTGAAGCATCATATCATGTCCTTAGCAACAGAAAATGTTGCATATGGTTATAAGTAGATTAATGAGGTAATAGGAGAATAGTAAGATAGGAATGAAAGTCCAAGGTTTTTAAGAGGATGTATACACCATGATATGAGTCATGAGAAATGGTTTTAAGGATTTAACAAAATTTTTGGTCTTAGACCATAGAATTTTGTGATAAATAATTTTTTAGGGAAACGAGTATTCCATCACTACAAGAAAAAAAGGTCATTGGTGACGATAAAAAATGTCACCATAAGCTCATTGGTGAGGGTAAAAAGAGCCTTTGTCACCAAAAATTGAACGTCACCAAATGTGGCATAGCCAAAAGTATAGGTATTGTGGTGACATTCAATGTTTGTAAAAAATAATGATTTATAATGACAGATAGTGACCGTCGTCATTTCATATGAGAAATGGTGACAGAAATTATCCTATGTCACCAAAAAACTTAATGTCACCAAAGGTGACGTCGCCAAAAGTGTAGGTGTTGTTGTGACATTCAAGGTCTGTCATGAATAATAATTCACGATTATAATTTTGAATAGTGACCGTCACCATTTCATATGACCAAGAATGATTTATTTTGATGGAACTTTCATGACTGTCACTATTGATGCATATATATGGCAACATTCGTAGACCGTAACCATTTCATATTTTTGTGAGGGTCAAAAAAATGTCACCATAATCTCATTAGTGATGGTAAAAAGAGCCTCTGTCACTAAAAATTTAATGTCACTATTGACGCATATATATGGTGGCATTCATTGACCATTGCCATTTCATATTTTGGTGATGGTCGAAAAATGTTACCATAAGCTCATTGGTGGTGGTCAAAAGAGTCTCCATCACCAAAAACTAATCATCACCATTCCATATGAATATCAGGGCACGATGTGTAGAAATTTAATAAAAAATATGTATTGCCTGGATTCTCTTGATATAACAATTATATGCCACTATTAAATACAAAATCTCTTCTACAAAATCTTTGCAGAATTTAAAACACAATCGCCAATCAGAAAATCATGAAGAAATATCAATCACACATAACACAAATAATTTACCTGGGGAAAGCATATAGCTAAAAACCCCACTATATTCTATTATGTATTATATCATGGAACATGAAACAATTACATACAAATCTCCAATCCAAGAGCTCTCAGTACATTAGTTAAATGTCTCACACTGTCATACAAATATTGGCAAGTTCGTTAGCTAATTTACTGTCTCCAGAAAGCTTGCCTCCACTGCGCAATCCTAGCTGATAACAGTCCCTGAATGAATGGAATATTTCTTGCCTTTAATGCGCAATCCTCATGGGCACATCCAATGTGTGTGTGGTTGCATGTTTGCAATTTATAATGTCACAACTGATAGTCAACTGTCCCTTTCACCTACATCTCAACTGGATCTCCACTAGATTTGACATGCATGTAGTTAATAGTAATAAATATTCAGTTTCATGTGAGGCCACTGATTGTGAATTAATTAATAATTAATTCACTTGATTTCTCACTAGTGTATCTTCAGTTACAACTAGCACAACTAATTTTAACTCACTTAACTAAGTTAAACTACTTTACAACCTTCATAACTACACTTCCAACTCTGTTACAACTTCGAATCGCTCAGTTACAACTAATTCCACTTGCATGTCCCACCAACCAACCACATGATTCGAAATTCCTATAGCTAATTGATTTTCCACTTCAGTTAACTATTTCCAAGTACTCATTGAGAATAGATTATTTTTTACTGTCCAACTAATATTAAGGGATAGTAATAGCTGACATGCATTTATAAATAAAAATGAAATCTATAAATATAACTTGCACATACATCTATATATCTACCTCATCTATAAATAGAATTTTCTCATGCATCTATAAATAGACATCCACTTAAAAATAACTTGAGGCTCCATCCTAGTGTAGGTGCATAATTTTCACTAGGATCTTCTTGTTGAATCTCAACACTCCCTCTCAACAAGAAAGGGATTATCCTTCACCTCGATCCTGTCTCTATGGTATTCGAATTTTCTCTTGGTGAGTGCCTTCGTCAGTATATCTGCATCTTGATATTCCGTAGGAATGTACTGAAGCAACATGATCTTCCTTTGCACACGATATCTGATATGATGATACCAAATATCTATATGCTTTGATCAATCATGAAACATAGGATTAATCGATAGTTTAATGCAACTCTGATTTTCAAAATGAATCATTATCAGATCTAAATGAGAACCAAACAAACCAACCAAGATCTTTCTCATCCAAATAGCCTCACATGCAGCTTGACTTGCTGCCATGTGTTTTGCTTCCATTGAACTTAGTGCCACAGATATCTCCTTCCTGTTGTACCAAGAAACAATTGTAGATAAAATGGTAAAGATCCCCCCAGATGTGTTCTTTCTGTCTGATGGGATGCCTACCCAATCTTCATCAGTGAAGCCATGCAACTTCACCTCATCCGTCTGTCTATATCATAAACCATACTCAGATGTGCCCCTCAGGTATCTCAGGACATGCTTGCCTGCCTTCCAAAAGAGCTTGGTAGGTTTAACCATAGCTTGACTTAGCTAGTTAACTGCATAGAAAATGTTTGGTCTTGTGTTCACTAGATACATTAGTGAACCCACTAACTGTCGATAGATAGTAACATCCAATACCTCTCCAGAAGTAGCATCCTCTTTCCTCTAGTTTCCTGGAATAGGAGTATCCATGCGTTTGTAGCCCTCCATGTCAAACATACCCGATATCTCCCTTGCATACTTGCCTTGAGACACAAAAAATTCACAATCTCACTGCCATATTTCCAATCCAAGGAAATAATGAAGGAGGCCCATATCCCTCATCTCAAACTCCTTTGCAAGGTCCTCCTTGCATGAGTGTATCTGTTGCTCATCACCAGTCAATATTAAATCATAAAAATAAATAACAATGATTAAAATCTTACCCTCCACCAAAATTTGGTATAGGTTTGCATCCGCTTCACTTTTAGTGAAGCCCAGTCCGGTGAAATAACTATCTATCTGAGTGTACCAAGCATAGGGTGCTTGCTTCAACCCATACAATGCTCTTTTGAGTTATCACACATGCGACCCACTGTTGAAGATCTAAAATCCTTCATGTTGCTCTATGTACACCTATTCCTCAATGATCTCATTGAGAAAATTAGTCTTCACATCCATCTAATGAATGCGCTAGCCCATTTGCGCTGAAAGAGAAAGGATGGTCCTTATGGAAGAATACCTTGCGACAGGTGCAAAGGTTTCTTCATAATCTATCCCCTCGATATGTGAGAAGCCCCGATCCACAAATATGGCCTTGTATTTCTCAACACTCTCATCAAAAACTTGCTTTACCTTGTAGATCCATCTCGAACCTACCACTGATTTATCAATTGGCCTTGGAACAATTTCCCAAGCACTATTTTTGACAATGGAGTCATACTCCTCCACTGTTGCATCTACCCATGTGGGATCCTGCACTGCTTCCTGAAAGGAAGATGGCTTAGTCACAATACATTTTCTCATGAGAGCCATGTATCCAATAAATCGTCCAGGAGACTGTCTTTGTCTGCCCTGTGAAGTAGGAGCTCCTACATTCTGTGCAGCATTAAGTCTCAGCCTATCAGCTTCTGTGGTACACCTTTTTCTAATTCTGATGGTTGGCTCTACATGAGTGGAATAATCCACTCCATGAACCTCCTCCTATGGCTGATCCACATCTAGAGACTCATCCTTGGTAACCAAGATTTCCTCCTCCACATGCAAGTCCATATCCCTCTCAAGCGACAACGACATGGCTTTCCCCCATCGAATTTTATATCTCGTCACACCACAGTCATTCGACTATTTGGAAAATACATACGATAATTATGGTGTGTTTCTGTGTACCCCAAAAATATCCCAACTTTAGCAGTCAGCTCTAGCTTCTTCCTGGTGTCCTTGTTCATATGCACATAAACTGATAAGCCAAAAATCTTAAAGTGTGAAACATCCAGTTTCTTACCAGTGAAAGCTTCTTCAGGTGTACTCATGCCAAGTACTCTAGGAGGACAATGGTTTTGCACATAGATCACAGTGTTGCATGATTATACACACAAATGCATTGGTATGACCTGATCATGCAACATCACTCGTGCTGCACCCACGATCGTTCTGTTCTTCCTCTTCGTGACCCCATTTTGCTGTGGGTTATGAGGCTCTATGAGTTCTCTTCGTATTCCTTCTTTGCTGCAGAAGTTCTTGAATTCGTTAGAGATTTATTCTCAACCATTATCACTCCTCATAGCCTTCACTCACTTGCCCGACACTTTCTCCACCAATGCCTTAAACTCACAGAACTTTGAGAATGTTTTATCTTTCTTCTACATGAAGAAGATCCAGCATTTACGAGAAAATTCATCAAAAAAATAACATAGTACTTATTGTTTATTGTTCAAGAAACCAAGAATGGTCCACAAATGTCTATGTGAACTCTCTCAAGGATCCCCGAAGCACGGTTCTCCTTTTCATGAAAGGTGGACTTTACATACTTCCCCATGGTGCAACCCTTGCACTCATCTAACTGAGCAAGTGTTCCCACTAGAAGTCCAGTAGATATTTGATGCATGACTTTCAAGGTTCCATGATGAAGATGGCTTAATAACCTGTGCCATAATTTTCCCTCATCTCGGCTCACCACTTTTGCTGCCTTTCCCATCATGGCAGTGCAACCATATACCTCCAACTTGTAGAGATTCTTAACTTAAATCCCTATCCTCTTGGCTTGACCTGTTGTCTTATGTCGCAGGAAATCTTTTCCATCGCCAAAAATAATGTCATATTCTTTATCCTCCAACATTGCGACTAAGAACAAATTTTTCTTCAGACCTAGAACATGCATAACATCTTTCAATTGAAGTGGTTTACCTGAATCCCCTTGAAAGGTAATGGTACCAATGCCAGTCACATTGTATCTTCCATCATCGCCCATCTCTCTATGCATTTGGAGATATTTCTCCTCCAAGTCACTTAAAAATTCCTTATCTCCCATCATGTGAAAGGAAGCACCAGTATCCAAATTCCACACCAATCCAAATGCACTTGACACCATGCATGCGATCAAGGAGAATTCAAGTTCAAATTTCGAGGCAAGGGCCTCACTAGCTTCAGCTCTAGCAGCCTTCTTGTTCTTCTTCTTTTGCAGACAGTTAGTAGCAAGATGCCCATGTTCGTGACACTGAAAACACTTCACCTTGGACATATCCATCTTCTTGCCTTTAGACTATTTAGAATGGAATTTATTCCCCTTCCCTTTCTTCTCCTTGGCAACCAAAGCATAATCCTCTTCATCATCATGATTTGATGAAGAGCCATCTTTAGCGTTCCTCCTAAACTAGATCCGACCACAGTCATTCCCAATCTGGTAAATTTTCTCGTCTGTTGACAAGGTCTTCATAACTGTGCCAACTCTTAGGAAGTCCCATGAGAGGCAAGCTCACCAAATCATCAACAACAACAGTTATTCCCACACTCCCCAGTTCATCCCGATATTGGACAAGCTTTGTGAGATACTTTGGAATATTGTTGCCCGTTTCCATCTTGATCTTCCTGAGTTTATCTTTGAGCGCCAATTTCCTATGGTCATTGCTGCTTTGGAAAATATCTGTCAAAGCCTTCGACATAGCATATGGTGGGGCTTTCCCATGAAGGCTTGAGAAAATTTGGTCTCATACTCCTTCCAAAAGAATCCTCCTCGCCTTTGCCACTTTATTTTTCCATGCATCAAGTAATACAACATCTGTCGAAGTAGGCTTAGGAACATCATTGTCAATGAATTCCTTCAAGCCATTATCTTCTAGCATTGCCTCCATCCTTTCCTTCCAAGTAATGTAGTTTGATCTGCCTTCGAATGCATACCCTAACCTCAAGCCATTGAAAGCCATTTTGATGTTAAATCAACTGTAGCACCAAGAAAGTATTTTTAAAAATTCAAATTCTTTCCACCAAGAAACTCAGCTCTTGCTTCAAAATTGCAATTGCCTATGCTCCGATACCATGTAGAAATTTAATACAAAATATGTATTGCCTGGATTCTCCTGATATAACTATTATATGACACTATTAAATACAAAATCGCTTCTACAAAATCTTTGCAGAATTTAAAACACAATCGCCAATCATAATATCATGAAGAAAGATCAATCACACATAACACAGATAATTTAATTGGGGAAAGCATATAGCTAAAAACCCCACTATCTTCTATTATGCATTATATCATGGATCATGAAACAATTACATACAAATCTCCAATCCAAGAGCTCTCAGTACAATAGCTAGCTGTCTCACACTGTCATACAAAAATAGGTAAGTTCCTTAGCCAATTTACTGTCTCCAAACATCCTGCCTCCACTGCGCAATCCCAACTGATAGCAATCCCTGAATGAATGGAATCATGCTTGCCTTGACTGTGAAATCCTCATGGGCACATCCAATGTGTGTGTGGTTGCATGTGTAAAACCGATAATTTCAAAATTGATAGTCAACTTCCCTTTCACCTACATCTCAATTGCGTCTCCACTGGATCTGACATGCATGTATTTAATAGTAGTAAATATTTGGTTTCATGAGGCGCTGATTGTGAATTAATTAATAACTAATTCACTTGATCTCTCACTAGTGTATCTTTAGTTACAACTAGCACAACTGAGTTTAGCTCACTTAACTGAGTTAAACTACTTTACAACTTTCATAACTACACTTCCAAATCTGTTACAACTTCGAATCACTCAGTTACAACTATGTCCACTTTCATGTCCCACCAACCAACCACTCAACTTGAAATTCCTATAGCTAACTGGTTTTCCACTTCAGTTAACTATTTCCAAGTGATCATTGAGAATATATTATTGTTTATTGTCCAACTAATATTAAGGGATAATAATAGCTGACATGCATCTATAAATATACATGTAATCTATAAATAGAACTTGCACATACATCTATATACAGATCTCATCTATAAATAGAATTTTCTCATGCATCTATAAATAGACATCAAACTAAAAATAGCCTGAGGCTCCATCCTAGTGTAGGTGCATAATTTTCACTAGGATCTTCTTGTTGAATCTCAACACGATGGAATTGAGCCACCAACCTCTTGCTTGCAAATAAGGTGCTCTTCCATTGAGCTAGCACCCTTTAAAGAATTAGACCTTGAAACTTTATAAATTGTAAATTCTATAGCTTTCAATAAATTATAAATCTTTGTATAGTCTTGGAAAATATTTAAGTAAACAAGAGAAAGAGCATCGAAGTTACAGGTCCCTACCTAGCGATTATGGAAATTATGAAAAGTGGATGGAGGGAAAATAGTTGTTTCAAATACTCAATATGTTCACTTGAATACTCAATTAGAAGTGAAACTTTGAAGACATTTATAGCCTATAAATGACCTATAATTATCAAGCCTACAATTTTCAATTACACTAAAGGCTTATTTTTCACCTTGCGAATCATGTAAATTTTTCATGGTAGCATAAAAATATGTCTCTAAAGGATTGATTTGCATGTCAAAAAGAAAATACAGTGAGTACATATGATGCAATTATGTATAATGAGATACATGTTTGAATCCTACTGGGTATGGGGTCTAGAAAACTAATTGGGAGTGCTTATCATTATTAATTCATTCAATATGTTCAAATATATTGATCAATAATAATGATCCCAAAATGTAACCACTAAATAGATATTAAAATTGTAAGCACAAAGTCTGGCTAATATTTTTTACACCAACAAAATATTCAAGGGGAATTCAAACACTTCAAAATCCACACCAAGCGCAAGTATCCAAAGATGCAATTGCATGGATACAAAAAATCACTCTCTACCTCTCAATGATAACTATGTCCTCCCACAAATACTTCAACTAAAAAATGGGTGTGAACAAAAAAACCTTAAAGAAAAAATAACTAAAAAATACAAAAATACACTCTATTCCCCCTCTACCTTTATAGAATAGATGTAGGGGAATAATAGAAGGATCTATAAAGAGTAGGACTAGAAATTTCCCCTAAAGGTTCAAAGATACATTGAAGGAGTAGAATTTTTTCCCAACCCAAGCTTGCAGAGAGATTCCTTTGATGTAATTAAGTTGTTTTGTCACCATGTAGCTAAAAATAGGTTAGATACTCTTGAGAAAACTTTATTGCAAAGTCTTCCACTGGCATGATTATTTTCTTTGCTAACAAGTGGATATGCTCTGGTTCAGAAATTCATGTTTCTAAAAATGTTTTGGATGCTCTAATAGCTCCACTGAAAACATGTAAATATCCTATCCATAATGCTAAAGGTAATTTTTTTCATGAGTTTTTTGTTGGCCAAAAAAAAAATTCAAGTTCAACCCAAGTTGCATATTAACCAAAAACAAGTCCTACATTGATTAATGAGGGAAATCATTTCTTTTGACAACTAAACCATTTGTGGTCTATCGAACTGATTAGTGGTTTGTTCATGATCTATTATGTTTATTGCATAAGGTCAATGATTGCACCATCTTTCTTTCTGTATCGATTTCTTGTAAAAGACATGTCTCAATATCATCATGAAAGATAAGAGGATATCTAATGTTCAACAATTTGTCTATTCTCCACAAACTATAAGAATTTTTTTATTTTACAATAACTACAGTTTAAATATATATATACAAAAAAAAACTCAGTAGACTGGATTGACTATTTAGTGGAAGCTTCTAATTGGGACTCTTCATTTTTCATGTGCCTATAACTTTATAAGGGCCAGAAAGTCTGTGGAAGAATGAAATGTTGCATCACTAGAATGCATCTCAACAAAAACAATTAAAATGAAAAATGGAAACTACGTTAGACTAATAAATTCGTATCTGAATAAAAAAAATATTATTTGTTTTACTAAAATTAAGGGTTATATAAAACAAAGAGTAGAAGATCAATATTTTACGTGTTAAATAGACATGCAATTTTCTTATGTTCATATTCGAAACATGCGTTCTTTATAAAAATAGAAGTGAGAGATTTAACTTTTAGAAATTGAAATCACTTTGAAAGAATTCACATCTTCATGATAGCTTAAGATATGCAAAAATGCATAATATAAATGATATCATCACTAGCTAATTTCACTAAGCACGAGCATGCCATAGGAAGATATTATATGAATGAAAAATTAATGTAAGTGAGATATGGATTATTTGAAAGAAAAACATGTGAAGATATTTGAAACCATTGTTTTTTCTTTAATATTATTACAAATAAATGTAGCTTCAAGGATTTTGATTTCGCACCCAGTTTGGAAAAAACCTTGCTAACAACTTACTTTATTTATGTTTCATTCACTATTTGTTTACTAGGGCCCTTGCTTTGCACAGTGTTGAAGAAACTTTTATTAAATTATATGGTATATTTATATTATTGCTAAATTCAAATTATTCTCACTGAAATCTAATATTATGGATGGTATCATTTAGTGTGGATGTTAAGGAGGATTTAGTTGTAGAAGTTGTTAGGGTAGAAGCATGCACTTCTATGGTTTTAGGGAATAATTATGTGATTTTGTTGATTTTGGTATCATGTGAAACTAAATCTTACCTTTGTGTTTCTTGGTAGAACCGAAATCTCCCTTCTCATGCTACTTAAAATGTACAACTCTAAACCAAGTCATGTAATTAGAGGAAACTCTAGTAGGTTATATCAAGAGATAATACCTCTTTACGCTTATTCCTTGAGCTACATATAGTGGTATGTTTCCATTTATGTCAGATAACATAGCTATTGTTGGGTCAACCTGAAGTAGTTCATTCACCACATCCAAGAAGTTGGCTCCTTTGGCTACCATGTGCATTGTTGTCTAGCCCTTTATATCTGTTATTCGAGCCATTTGTGGATCTTGTTTTAGTAAAGCTCTCACAATATCTGTGTAACTAGCAGTGCATTCTTGTCATTACTTATGGAAAACCCTGTTAACTATTTCTATCAAGAAACTCATTGACCACCTCAACATGACCCTTAGTTGCATTAGAAATAAGAGGTGTGGCATTTGATAAATCCAAATTTTTTCTCAGATCAAGGCTGCAGTTCAGAAGCTCCTTCACATCACCTGTGTAAAATTTAGCAGTGAACCTCAAACTTATCGGTGAACTTTGTATGAATGTATTAAACTACATATTTGTATTTCAACAATAATAATGTGATTAAAGAAACCAATTCAACCTTAATAGATCACAAAATGAGTTCCACTATTTAGTAGTTCAAAACTCACATTCATCAAAAGAGAAAATGACATAGAGGTTTCTCACATGGCATGTCAGATAAAAAATCAGGGAGAAAAAATAAGATAATAATTTGATTCCATATGCATTATTATTTCAAAATTTGACCTAAGATATTTTTTAATTTGGTTTTGAATGGACACTATGAGTATCGTTTTTCATGTAGTCTCTCCAATGATACCCAATATCACATAAGCATCGTGGAAGCTTGCTAGTCCCAATGACGATGATAAATCACCTTAGAATTGAGATCAATAGCTGGTTGTAATGCATTTTTCGTTTGGTAAAGGGGCAGTATTTTTCTTGAAGGTTGGTTTTCTTGCTTCTATTTCATCTGTTGGATGCATGATGACTATAGCTTTGCCTTGCACATTTTTATATCACTGCTGAAGCATGTTCCTAAAACTGAATGGTGAATTAAATTATGTTCCCTATTGTGGAATTCATTCTTTATAATTGTATACACATTTCTCTAACCTATTTACCAAATTAAAGCCTTTTCTGATGAGAATGCATGAGGACCCAATGAAAATAGCCTTAGGTGTTTAGATATCAATAATGTAACATGAATATTACTCACAATTGTTTTCTCCAAGTGCACCTCAGTTAGAGAGGCTTTAGTTGGTTAAACTTAGTATTAGGGGTTGTCTCTATCCAAATTGTGTTCTGTGGTTTTTAAAGGCTTATGGCCCGTCGTTGGCCCTGTGCATGCACTTGTCATGATGATGTGATCTTGTATCAATCATGGGAAAGGAACATATTGAATTCTACCTCCATTTCTTTCTTGACATATACTGGTAATTTTTGAATTGGTAACCCATCACTGAGAATGCATAGGTGTTGTTGTGAATTCTACCACTCCTAAAATTCTTACATTGAAGAAGCTACTTCTGTTGATTCTCTCAATATCCTAAATTAGACACCACGAAATACTAATACAAGAATATAGCATGAGTCAACAATTTTGTAAAGGAATTTTGTGTTCCACATAGTAATAAGTGATAGGAATTTTTGGGGCTATTAATTATTTGGTATTATTCATATTTTTATCACCAAAATGAGGTTGATGGGCTGCTCAAAAGTCAGTTCATTGTAACTGTTTCAAACCATTTATGGTTGGAACTTAGCCTTTCCAACCTAAGAGGTCTCTCTCAAGAAAATGTATAATCTTCAATTAAAAATGCTTAGAATAAAGATGGATAACTCTTGAGTGTGTTATGAATGGTTTTTAGTAGGTGAAGGATGTGAATTAATGGCTACCATTGGGCATGGAGTCAGAGTGAAACTCAACTACATAAAAAACATATTTCATGGAAGCTGAGGCATGTGTACTCTCATCAAAAATATAACTTGAATAGTAAACTAGATGCATAAAGGAATTTGGAGCATGTTTAATCATGAATTCCAAGTGATTATACATAAATTAAACTAAATGGACATTAAAAATGTAGATAAGACAAAAAAACATAATATTACATGAATAATATTAGGTATGAGAGAAGCTTTCTGCAACTGTATATTATTGACTGAAAAATGTTACAAAAGTAGCATATGGCATAACATCAATCAACCCCCTCTAATTCTCTCATATCCGTATTTATAGAAGTAGACACCTTTACATGAAGTCTCACACCTAGGATACACCCTCAAAACTGCTAAAGACACCTTATCCAAAAAGGAATTGATTACAAGGAGATAGCTTTCTGCAACTGTATATTATTGACTGAAAAATGTTACAAAAGTAGCATATGGCATAACATCAATCAACCCCCTCTAATTCTCTCATCTCTATATTTATAGAAGTAGACACCTTTACATTAAGTCTCCCACCTAGGCTATGCCCTCAAAACTGCTAAAGACACCTTATCCAAAAAGGAATTGATTACAAGGAGATAATATAGAGATATTTCTGTTTACAAAGAGTTTAAAACCTAATAGGAATCTAACACCATGTGCTTCACTAAAAACCTTTAAATGACCCGTACATGATGATGTTTATTGAAAAATACAACCTTTCCTGAGGTGCCAATGACCATGACTAAGTAATAAATAACCCCACTAGAATATAGGGTATGCTTCTCAGATTTTAAGGATGTACTGTTGTGCTTGATTATGTGCCAAGAATGATTAGCTAGCAACCCAATCACCTTCCTTGCTAATTTTTCTTACCAACTAGAGTCTCCACTGATACACTTTAACATATCTTGATGATTGATGTCCTCCCAAAAAACATTTAATGCTTCAAAAACATCAAAATTTTCCCTCGCTGCAAAAACATAGCACTTTAGGCAAGTCTGTAGCGTTTTCCACTTGGAAATTTTTGCAACCATTTTGACTTCTCTGCTCATTGCAGGGTCTTCATTGGGCCAAAAGAATTAAAAACATCCCTTTATCCACTCCTCTTATGAATTTTTTTTGAAATTATAACATAAAATCAACTTGAGCGAGTTTGTAGCGAAAACTCAGCTTTAAGCCTGAAGTACACTACAAACTTTCCTGATATTTTCCATAATTTGAAATTTCTATTTATAACCTCCAAAAACTGTCCATAGCTATATGAAATGATGAGAGAGAGAAACCTAAGATAAATTTTTCTCAAAACATGTCTTACCCTCCTTAAGGAGCAATATGTTCATCTACAGCAGGTTCATCCACCACTATCATTTACAAGACCTTTTTATTTAGCTCTGTCTGTACTATTTCCATTTGAATTTCTAAATTTTTGACTTCATTTTGTAGATTTCTACTCTCTACCTGCAACCACCTATTTATCCTCATGATGTGCTTCATCATCCTATGCAAAGGTAGTGTTCTTTTTAGCATTTTATTAGACCACTTCGCCACTTTATCATAAAAATTGATTTTCTTGTTGACTTACTTCTTGAAATATGAAAAATATTTCCCTTATTGTTTAAAGTCCTCCAACTCAAGATTGTTTTCTAATAATTCATCTCTGTATTCTTTGAGTTTCTCCCTAAGAAGATCCACTTCAGATTTATCCTAGACTTTCTCTTTACCTTTCTTGATTTTGGTGATTTCTGCTTCAGATTGGGGTAACTCAATAATATCTTCCACCATGGGTTGCTTCCTATTTTCTATCTCCTTATGCTTCTTATCAGACTTACCTCCCTTTGTGATTTGTGACCTAGTGAAAGGTTTCCTAGGCATGAAGAAAAAACCTGAATCCTCACTGGAGAAATCAAGATCTTTTATAGTGAGACCCTTCTTCTTCATTTTGGTTCCTTTAATATCTACAAGTTTAACCATAGGGGCCTCTTCAATGTCAATAGTGTGCATAATGTCTTTAAGTTCACCATTCCATTCTATCTGACTCGTTGTAATTCTCCTATGAGCCCTTGTGTCATATTTGAGCTTACTACTTGTAGGTGTTGGATGAGGTGCCATTGTTTCCTGCAAATGTTCAATATCTACCTCCATGGGTTCTGCTATAGGCTACATTTATTCTTCATTTCCAACCTCTACTTCTGTTATAGGTTCTTTATCCTTCTTTGGAGTGCTTGTATTTGACTTGGGTGTCTTCTTTGGAGTAAGCATAGCCACATCATAACCACTTAAAAGCAGAAAGGTAGCCCAGTCCCTATTCAATTTCTTCAATTTTTCCATTAATAACAACTCAATTAAGCCATGATGAAATATATATGTGTCACTACTCTTAGGTCTGGCTTGCACTTTACCAGACATCTTACCCAGGCTTCTGAAAAGAAAAAATGGAAGATCTAGGAGTTGTTTACCTGTGAAATGGAGTAAGAGCCTGAATTGATACTAGTATATCATGTGAAATCTACCCTCAAATGTAAAATATTTTTGGATTAACATCAACAAATTTGAGTAATTTTCCTTAAGGCAGCTCTTGGATATACCTGAGGTCATATCAACACCTATATTTTCATGCTTCAGAAATTCATCGCAATTCTGTAGTTTGAACTTGGTGGCCTTGAACCATTCTTCTCTTGCCCTCATAATTTATATTGCTTGATAAATAGTCTCAAGGTAAAATATAAAACTATGTATACCAACCTTTGAAGTTGTTCCAACAAAGTTGACAGAAAAATCTTTGGAGACTTGTACATGGTACCCTTGCAGCTTTTGACAAAATCTGATGCAACCAACATTGGTGAAGGCTTGTGCAAAAATTGGATCTTCCATAACTAGTTTTAGGTCCATAGGATTATATCTAACTACTAAACCTTCTTTGTTGGTATTCTTATGTGAAGCCATTTCCTCCAAAACAACACTAATATGCTTGAACTCTTGACACCTGCAAAAAAATGTAGATGACAACAAGCTGCTTGTTGACAGAGGTGGAAATTAATCTAAGACAACAGCTATACAAAATATAAAAGAGAAAAATGTTGGTAATGGATCAAGAAACTCACAAGGATCGAAAGGTAAGTGATGTTGCTCGAATGGATGAAGGCTAAATTAGGAAACAAAAGTGGGAAGGAAAAACTAAACGATGATGGTGTGATGGTTTCCAAGCATGCAATACATTGAATGATGACTCATATCAGATATGCACGCGATGAAAAAATGACCTCTAACCACTAAAAAAATGACATCACACTGATCCCCTTACCGTTAGAAGAAAAATGAAAGTTTGTAGCGAATTTAGTTACTGGGATGACTAATTCGCTACGAAACTATTTGGTGAATCCGCAACAAAAACAACCCGTTTTGCACATAAAATGTTGCGGACTCAGGTAAAATGTGCCAACTGTTAAAAATGACTTAATTAACCTCATGCATTTGAATTTTTGAATTTTTCCTATGACAAGACCTTAGTCACATGATTGATAACCACTTAAACCCATAAGGACTATATACCAAATTTGAAATTTGAACACTTTCATGAATTTATTTGACCAAAACAACTTGACCTAACTCAAAATGACACTCCTAACCAACCTAATTGTTATTAAATATAGCACATCTAAAATGTTATGCCATTTATTTTAATAATACTAGAAAATAGTTTAAATCCCTATCTATGGTGTTTAATTGAACTTTAAGTGAACCTGGAATAAGTATTTTGCAAAAAAAAATGGGCTATACATATTTAGAGGCCATTAGAGGGCATTTTTCTAGAGTTATTATGCCTTTATGTGTTTACTCAAAGGGTCGGAATCTGAAAAAAGGTTAATAAAAATAATCTAATAGGAAAGACCAACCAATTCTCAGGATTTGTTTAAAAGAAATTGAAATTTATCATAATCTCCATCAACAGCATATGTACAGATACTTTGATCTTGACAATATGATAATGTAGAAGGAAAGAAAAAATTAATTCATAGTTGATTATAGAAATAAAAAAACAACTTGGTAGATAAAAGGTAAGAATAACACGAGTGAATGCACAAGGACTATAACACTTTCACATATCCCTTTAATGGCAGCTCATAATAATTTTAGACACATCTAGTTGTTGCAACAACTAAACAACAAGTGCATATTCATTTTCTCCTCCTGATCATACAAAAAGGGGGAATAACCCACTCCACTTGGTGCAAAATTATGAGAAGCTATGAAAAATTGTTCGTCTCAATGTTTTTGGGGAAAGCTTAAAAATATGTGGATAAGGTTATTTAAGTGCATGTGATGTGTAGATGCAGAAAGGAACCTAGTAGGGAGGAAAAGAAAAATATTCACTAGACAAGGAGAGTTATAGAGAATTCAAAAAGCTAATTTTGATAATGACACCTATAGAAAAATATATCGCAATAAGAACACATATAGAAAAATATATGCTAATAAGGACACATATAGAAAAATATATGCTAATAAGGACACACACTCAGTATGTGTATTGATGTGTAGTGTGGGTATCAAATTCCATGATGATATTTATTATTTTTCTTACAAAACAATAGAAATAAGATCGAAAATTAATGTTGTTAAAATCCAAGTGGAAAGATGAAGGCAAAAAGAACGTATGAAGGATTAAAATACTGAAGATGAAGTAAATAGGAGAGTAGGAAAGGAGGCAACAGGGGGTATTTTAAGAAGAGGTCGGGACTAGGATGACCTAGGTAATTCCAAAACCAGGAAAAATACTTTTACTTTGTGAAAGATGCCCAAGATGAAGCTTGAAAAGCTGAGATTTTTTCAGAGTTTAATGGGACTGTGATCAATCTATGGAGTACAGTAAAGCTTGGAGCTGATGTGTTGGGCATGGAAAAAAAACAACAAAATCTGAGAGAAAATGTGATTAAAAAACAAAAAATAGGTCAAGGAACAAACCATGCAATTGGACAAGGGACTAGAAAAGCTGGATGAGACATGAACAAAATGAGTATATTGATCTACAATATCAGGGAGTGAAAGAAAATTTAGACTCGAGATGAGTAAAACCTTGTTAAACTACTAGAAAAACACCATAGCCTTGACCCAAAGAATATATTCCATTGGAGAAGCTTGGGTTTGAGAAAGGAGGTTATGCTTGTAATTTTTGGATTTTGGGGTTGCAGTTAACCCAACTTTCTGTCTCGGGTTTTTGATAAATAAATTAAAAATATATATATTTTATCTTTTAAAAAGAAGTTTTGTGAGAATATATGCTACTCTACTTGCCTCCTTTTGCAAAAGGACCATGGATGAATAATATTTTAAACCAATCATATTAGGAGCTTGCAATGAATACATGCTCCTGACATCCAAGATCCACTGGAGAAAATATAATCAAAATGAACTGATCTATTCACTGCAAGAGAAGATATGTGCATCACCCAGTGATTGCAAATATCCATCCCGAGAGGGGATTTCTCATACAACAGAGGTGAGAGAGCCCAAAGTGTGAATGACATTTTTATCGATACATATCCAATGACTGTTACAATAGGTTCGCCTATAATTAAATTGTGTTTATATCTCTTCATCAACTAGTCACATTGTTGTCTCTCTATTAATATCTATTAAAGAGTTATATTATTATTTATTAAGTTGTGATTTTCTTAGTGATAATTACCAAAACGGTATGTAATATCTGAACACAATTTTTTACCTTATGATTATATTTTTTCTCAATAAAGAAACTATAAAATATGCAGTCCTGTGCCACCATACACTGCTCATAGCTTCCCATAATGGGCTTCACATTTCTACTTTCCCTGGTCACACATGTGAGAAATATCCATGGCATATGACATCAAATTAACCTATAAATCTTGTACATCATACAATTAAATTTATCTAACTAATGATTATACTTGGAATTATCCTAAAGCCCCAATGCACAAGCATCAAAATAACCTTAAGTGATACCAGAATGACAAATAATTTCCTAACTCATCATTGTAATAATAGTAAATACCTTTTTTCCAGGAAGAAACCACTATCTTATGATTGATGCCTAACTGTTCTTTACAAGAAATATAGGGCATCATATTATCAGTTCTAATTTCCATATCATTGCATGATTGTTTTACAAAAAATAGCTTCCCACAAGAATCATGTTAAAGGGATTTTGTATATCTGTTAAGTACAACACTGAAAAGTTAACATAGATCAAACTGCAAAGAGAAGAAAATGAACAGGAAAAAAACTGGTATAGACAAAACTGTGAATGAAAAACTTGTCCTTCCAGCCTTCTAGTAGTGCATGGGGACATCCAGCATGTATCCCATGTACGGAAGAATGACAGCTTATAATTTTTGTCAAATTGATAAATTTTAAGTGCTATGTTTCAAATCTTAGTAAATGATTATAAATCTTATAAATTGATAAAGTTAAGCTTATAAGTTTCTAGGTTGCAATGTAAGATGCATACTCGGGTTGCTAGTGGCATACACATGTCATCTACAAGGTTCCAATTTTTCCAACACCTAGATCCATGTCATATTCTCTAAGGTAATATTACCTATAACATAAATGAGCAAGGCATATTGATTAAGATTTTTGAGGGACATTTTTATTCAATAATATAAAAAAAAATCATATTTGGTTCAGACTCACTTCGTTGTAGACTTTATGGACAAAACTTTAGGTTCTCTTATGTGTTGTTTTCCTTTCCACCAAGGAAATACAATAAGTGGTTGGGTATGATCCATACAAGGATAACCACCCAAAGGGTTGAAATTTGCAGACCTAAAACACTAGAAAGTACACATTGATTAAAGTATAACAGGACACATTAAATCTAGATTCAATGTAGAATCAAGATGAAATACTTACCCTCATCTTGTTTTGACCCTAAGTTCATCCATGTATATATTGATTTTTTTTTCAAAATAACAAAATTTATTTAAAATTGAAAACAAAAAGGTAACAAATTCTTGAATAATAATTTTAGGTCCTATAAAATTAGTTTCACATTATAGGATATTTCCATTGTTAATATGACATTATAATAAAGAGAGCTACTCATAAATGTTTTCATACCTAAGTGATCAAAACACCACATGATAGCATTACTCAATTAAAAAAGAAAATCAATTTTTTTTGAAGAAAATACTTGTATTCCCTGTGAGAGTCGTACTTCTGCACTAGCAGTTAAAATATTTCAACCACCCCACTCTCGCAAAAGGTGGATTGAATCAGAAATATGACCCTTAGATGAAACAACCATTTTTCCCCTTTTGGAGTTGAACATATAGGAAAAATGGTATAAGCCACACTTGCAACCTTCTCTGTTGACTTTTCTCTCCTAACTCTTCTTTCCATTTGTCAATACATAAGAGTTGACTACATTTTGTTCAGATATTCCTCTTCTGAGATAATTGCAAGCAATTTAACTCTATTTGAGAAGTTCATATCTTCTAATCATTCCATTTCAATGAGTCTATCCCTTCGAATCCTTAATAAGTTGGCCTTGGAAGGAAATTCCTTTAGGTACTCACTTTCTAAAGGTGTTTTAACTTCTGATAAAGAAACCACCTCTCTCGAAGCTTCACAACTAGTGGCAGTAGGTGATTTACCTCAAATTTATTTTCAAATTTTATACATATTTTTTTTGTTGTAAAGTATGGTAGTATTGAAAATAAATCCTTTAGCAAATGGAAAACTATCTTATTGTTGGAGCTTTACTTAAAGGCATCCTGAACACTTATATCCTCCTGCATATATAACTATAAAAGACCTTGGGTTAATGATTAAGTTGAAGTTTGAAGAGATTATATGTGATTGAACATATCATTTGACTACTTTTACATATGGTCTAGTTGCAAGACCACTTGAACCTGCCCTTGGGGCTATGCCAGTAACACCAGTTATTTCCTAGTAGTGTAATTTTCATACTTTTCATTCCTTTCCAATTTGAGTTGGCCTTTCCTACTCAGATTTCGAATTCCAATTCAAGTCCATAAAATGTGATTCTCCTTTTCTTCTTATTTCAATTAATATATGGGATTTTTCCTACTTATTTTTTATCAATACATTAAATTTAATATGATGATTAAGGATGTGGCATGATTCTTAGCTAGAAAACCAAAAGTGTGAAATGTTAATTTCTTCTTCACCAATATGATTTTATAAATGTTTTACAATGTGAAAATGGAAATGCATATTCCTTCAGAGGTGGATCTTCCAAGTTGGATGATTATGAAAAGTTGTGCAATAAAATTCCAAGCACTTCTAAACATGAAGAAATCAGTTTACTGGGAGAGGTAACTTTTCCAGTCTGCATTTCTTGGATTCTTGATACAAAATATCCATTGATTGCTCAGTATTTGGATAGTAATCCTTTTGCAGAAGTAAATTCAAAGAGTGGTGACATTTTTCAGATACAATATACATTCAAATGGCAGTAGGAATTTAAAATTGAAATATTACAGAAATTGGAGAGAGTTGAGTGTGAGTTTGATAGGGTGGAGAAGGGACTTAGATTTTTTAATTATTAAATTCAAACAGAGAATTTCCATTTTGGTTGCGTTGATGTTTCTATATATTTCTTAGATGAAGCATTCAGAGAAACAAATGAAAAATTAATTTTGAATGATTTAACTGGAAGTATTAAATTGTCTTCTTTAGGGTACATAAATAAGGATAAAGTTATGGTACCTTCATTTGCATCGAAGTCGGCTGAAGCGGGGGTTATAAATCAATGCTTCATAGAGCTGTCATTTCAATGCTAGAGAAAAGGAACAGAAGACAACAAACCTATCATGTGGACTGTTGGAAGACAAATTACTGAAACCAACGATTATGGTGTTAACAACATGGTTTCTATTTTGAATGTGAGGTCATCGAAAGGCAATCAATAATAGATGAATATTCAAGTTCACATTATTCTATCAAAAATAACTCTAGGGAAACTTTTCAATTGAGTCCTAGAGTGGAAAATTCAGTATTGTTTAACTCAATGCCTTTGCCTACAAATTTTGATGGTGGCACTTGGTTATTTCCTTTTGAAGTTTCACATATGTCACTAAGGAAACAAAATGTTGTGGTGCATGAAAGAAATAGAAATAAAATAGAAGAAAATATTACCGAATGGAAGCATTTTTTAAACTTCAAGGATCAAATTCTTGCTCTTAAATTTAAAATTATCAGGGAATGGTGGGAATAAGAACAAGTTATCTGCGATGAAAGGCCATGGAAAGCACCATCAAATTAATGCTTTTTTTGATAGTGTGCATCTGCCATCTTATCAATTCCAATCTTTATTGCCTGGTATGTTCTCAATTGAGCTACTTGAGAAGCATGATTTCTACCAATTTAATTTTTATGTTGGAAATGTTTGGCACCAAACATTTATCTTCTAATAGAGAAATTTTGTGTTTTTCAATGTATTTGTAATATATTCTTTGCCACTATTTGGAAAAACAAATTAGTGTAATAGGAAATATGATAATATAATTTATAGTGGAATGGGAAAACAATCAGAGTTGAATTCTATTTCTTTGCATCAATGACATCCCAAGAGTTAAAAATAGTGAAAAATATTCACATCGAAAAAGGGAGAATTTCAAGGTAGGAAAGCAGTAATTGGGGATCATCACACTGTAATCTCCACACATTGTATCCAAGAGCTTGCTACATAAAAATCCTTAGCATTTATAACAAACCCACAAATGGCATACATGAATATTTGGAGGGAGGGATTTCACACAAAAGAAAATACTCCCATCCCTATAAAAGTACAAGAAGCTTCAAAAAATTTAAATATTGTAGCGAAGTGCAATTGATTTCAAAATAAATGTTCTATTTAGCATTTTAGTTCAAAAGGTGGTGTTTTAATACAAGGTTCAACCCACCTTGTCTTTTAACCACACAAACAAGTAGTAGGTTCAATTGAAATTTCTAAACAATATTTTTATAACTCTTTCTGTTGGGCCAAGATGCCTAAGACTTGCTACATGGGTTTATAAGAATGACAAAGCCAAAATCAAAATGTAAGGAAATAAAATAGATAATCTATATGAAAAAATAGGCTTACCAACTGAATATTGTGCATCCAAAGAGTTTATATAACAAAAACAATTTCCATGTGTTGGATAAACCAAAAATTGAAAGAAATGTTGCATCACACTTTGCAAACTGCAACCTCGTCAACAACTCTATTCTTCATACTTTCTAATAATTCTTCAGACCTCCAAATATATATCTTCCCCTGGAGTCCTCACTTCCATGAAATATCCTCCAAACACAATAAAATTCCTTGATGAGGGCTTCCCTAGAAATAATCAGGGGCACAGAGTTGAAACACATCCTTCACCCACCCAAATAGTTTCGATGTACGCGTACATGACCTACACCTAAAAATCATTTCAGATGACGCTATACCACGTTTAAGACTGGTAACTATGCTTATTTGTCTATCACGGATTACATAATCTGTGTGTTTCCACTGTCTAGTGGGAAAAAAGTATCACAACCCAACCATCAACAAGTATTCATTTCATAGTCAAATTTGTTGCAAATAACGCACATGCAATGGATATAGAATCTTCTCTTGGTGCTAAAAATTTCACAGCTACAATCATTCGTAGGAATTTGACTCTTGCATGTTATATTTATACATCATTTGTGAGAAAATATTTCAATGAACATTTGAGTGACACTGATATTTGAATGAAAAAAGGCTTGAATCCCTCTTTTTATAGCAACAATACTTCTAGATGAATTGTGTGCGCCAAACATTGATATAGCTGTAATATCGCTTCCGCCTTATAGAATATTTTTTAAAAGGGAAAATGATTCCCTGTGTTGAATACCTCATGTTGTTTCAAGGATCACCCAAAGCTCCGCTTCTAGATATTCTAGAAATTCCTCTAGCTGTTCACACATTCTATCTACAATTACATCAAGCCCTCCCCTTACTACATCTTGAAGCAATACCCAATTTGAATTGGCTACTCTATGTCCCATTTTCTGCTCTGACTGTTCACTTTCTTCCTATGTTTCTTTCCTATTATATTATTTGGGCTCTAAATTTGACATCGAGTATTTAAGTTGCATGTGATTAAAATATTGGAGAGTAAATTTCATGCAGCTTAAAATCTTGGAGAATAATTTTTACAGAAAGTGATTAAAATATTGGAGAGTTATTTTTAGAGACAAACTTAGAACAAATTATTTTGTTGGAATGCATAATTTTTTTGTCAAACAGATTAAAATTCACCTAATTTCTGTTGCTCGATTCAAAACTCCCATTCATGACTGTCATCAATCTCACCCATCACCTCATTCGAATTCGTGACTACAGAAGTAGAGCATAACTTTGTCTAATATACTACCATAAAAACTACTAGAGAACTTCTAGTGATGGTCGAGGATGAGGAAAACGGTCCGCAAATAGAGAGACCACCTTGAGCGATGTCAAGTTGGAGGTCCCTGACTTGACTTCCAAGGCCTAAAAGGGGTTTTAATAGACAAAAAAAATGATTGCAATAGTAGTATTCTTGGATTGAGTGCCATTAGAATACATTTATTCAAAAAACTAAAAACGATCTAAGAACTAGTGAGCTAAGCGCTTGGAGAAGTGTTCCTCTAAATAAAATTGCTTGGAAACCTACCTCCAAGCAGATAATCTATGTAAAATTTAAACACATGTGCCTGAAGAAAAAGTGTTGTATTATAAGGAAGAAACATGAATGAACAATACTAACAAAAATTGTGTCGATATTGTTGGAATTTCTGAGAATTCCTGAACAAACTCAGAGAGAATGATACTCTCCTTCTAACACAGAGAATTAAAGAAAAAAATTTCTTGCTGGTAGACAGAGATTTCACACTTTGAAAACTTCTATTTCATTAAAAAAAACTGTTACAAAATATTCCTCTAACAAAGGGATTACAAAATGCACTGCTACACAAACACAGTGCCAAAAGGTTCTTCTGTCTCACATACAAAATGCACTCTCTGTTACAAAATGCACAAAAATAGTGCTCTGTTTAAAAACACTCTGTTCTTTTTCATACACTGCTGTGTGTTAAAAAAAATACATTACGCACTACTGAGCAAAAATTACATTATATTAGAGTCACAGCTCTTTTCATATAGCGCAGCGCATATAAACCAACATTATAAACTACTATAAAATAAAACCTATTTTAAACTTTCGGGGCCCACATTACAAATGCGCATATGTTATATTGATATATGTTAAAACATAACGTAATCAGTAGTTTAACATAATGTCTGTCGCGCGGCATATAAACATTGTAATAAAACTTTTAACAAATCATAATAAAAAACTTTAATAAAACATAAGCCTTCGTAAAACATCAACTAACTCTTTCGCCCTGGTGGAGCCCACCAGATTTCAAAGCACGTTTGACCAAAATGTAAACAAAGCTTCGAATTACAAAACTGGTCCCATGATGTCAGCAATTGGACGCGCGATGGATTATTAAATCGCGTTCATAAACGCTCATCGAGTTAGGAAAGTGAGTTTTCAGATGGGCTAAAAAAAAACCCGAAAAATTATGCATTTCGGCTCATAAACTCTTTCGGGTCCGCGCTTTGGCTTTGTGAACTGGCCCAAATAAAAACTCAATCAAATAAAAATGCTCCATGCATCTTTCTGACTTGGTGAGTGGGACCAGTGCTGTCGTGGTATGTGGGGACCACCTTGCTAACGTAGACTGCAGGGACCACTGGACTTTAAACACAAAACGATTCCCGCATACGCATAAAACAAAAATACTATGTTTTCTTATATAAACTATGTTTCAGTTGTTAAGGACTATAAGGGCTTTCTGAACCCTGACTTGACTATTCAACCAAAACTGAAAGCGGCTCAATGATAAAGACATGAAGATGAAAGAGGGAAGGGACCATTGCAGAATTTTTTCAAACAAATATATCAAGCGGCTGTTTGTACAGTGCAGTTGAAATTAACATTTCAACACTCCCCCTTAAGTTCAACTGCTGGGTTATCTGTCATACCCATTCATTTCCTCAAATATTCAAAATTATTCTGCCCCAATGGCTTGGTCAGAATGTTTGCAAACTGCTCCTGAGTTCTGTAATGTTTTAAAATTATTTCTCCATTGTTCACCAATTCCCTGATGTAGTGAAACTTGGTATCAATGTGTTTCGTTATTTTATGAAACACATAATTCTTTGATAATGCAATAGCTGAGCTATTGTCACAATAAATCATTGTGCCTTTTGCTTGCTCTTGGCATAAATTTCTCAATATTCTCCTCATCCAAACTGCTTGACACGCTGCTGCTATAGCTGCCACATACTCTGCCTCTGTTGTAGATAATGCTACAATAGGCTATTTCTTAGAAGCCCATGAAATGGCTCCTGAACCCATGTGAAAAACATAACCATAAGTAATTTTCTAGTCATCTACACTTCCAGCCCAATCACTGTCAGTGTATCTAATTAATTCTGAATTTTCTGAAGTAGTATATAAAATTACATACCTTTTAGTTCCTTTAACATACCTCTGAATTCTTTTTGCTGCCTGCCAATTTGCTTCTTTTGGCCTCTCCATGAATCTGGAAATCAAACTAACAGCATGCATAATATCCGGCCTAGTTGCAGTCAAATACATGAGGCTGCCAACTATGCTCTTGTACAAACTAGGATCAAAATCCTTACTGTTGTCCTCTTTGCTGAGTTTTAATCCCATCATTGTGGGAGTAATTTCTGCCTTGCAATCCTGCATGTTAAATCTCTCCAAAACTTCATTCACATACTTTTCTTGAGAAATAAAAAATTTATTTTCATTTTTCTTTACTTCTATTCCTAAGAACTATTTCAGAAAACCCATATCAGTCATTTCAAATTCATCTTTCATGACTTTTTTAAAATTTTCAACAAGGTAATCATCATTACCTGTAAAGATCACATCATCAACATATAACACAAAAATCAACATCTTACCATATTTCTCCTTGATGTATAAGGTGGGTTCTCCCTCACATTTTTCAAATCCATTTTCCTGTAGATAGGAATCTATCCACCTGTACCATGCTCTTGGTGCTTTCTTCAACCCATAAAGAGCTTTCTTCAATCTGCACACTTTGTGCTCTTGGCCTTTCTTCTCATAGCCTAGAGGTTGTTCAACATAAACCTCTTCCATTAACACTCCATTTAGGAATGTTGATTTCACATCCATTTGGTAAACTTTCCACTTGTTTTGTGCTGCAATGGATAACAATGCTCTCACGGTTTCCATTCTAGCAACCGGTGCGAAAGTTTCTTCATAGTCTCTCCCATGTTGCTGCTTATACCCTTTGACAAAAATTCTAGCCTTGTGTCTTTCAATTTTTCCTTCAGCATTACTTTTGGTCTTGTAGACCCATTTAACTCCAATGACTTCCTTACCTTTTGGGAATTCAACCAAATCCCATGTCTTGTTTCTCTCTATGGCATTAATTTCTTCATCCATAGCTTCTATCCATTTCCTATATTTAATAGCTTCTTCAAAATGAATAGTATCATCAACATGACAATACAAAGAAAATAAAGAGTTCATACCTTCATTTTCTTCCTCTTGCTCATAAATTTCATTTAAATTTCTGAACTTTGTTCCTCTTTCATTTGGTGTATAAGTTCTTGAAGTAGCACTCGAATCTCCTCCTTATGGTGTGCTTGGAGAAGCACTCTCATTTCTCCTCAAGGGTGTCCCTTGCTGTCCTTGTGTTGGTGCTGCTATTGAGGGATTTATTTCAGCCATCTCTTCATCATCTTCATCATGAGACAAACAGTTTTTAACATTCACTGTTTTCTCAATGCTTCCATCCCAAGTTTCCTCTTCAATAAACTGAACATCTCTGCTCACAATAAACTTCTTGGTGGATGGGTTATACAACCTATAAGCTTTTGATTCCTCACTGTATCCAATAAAAACACATTTCTCCTCCTTGCTGTCCAAATTCTTCCTTAGCTGATCTGGAATGTGTGCATAAGCCACACAACCAAAAACTTTCATGTGGGTGACTCCTTGTTTTGTGCCACTCCATGCCTCTTTTGGAACTCTGTTCATGACTAATTTTGTTGGGCATCTATTCAAGATATATGCTGCACAATGTACATCTTCAGCCCAATAATCATTTGGCAAATGATTTTCCTTTAGCATACTCCTTACCATATCCATGATTGTCCTATTTTTCCTTTCGGCAACTCCATTTTGCTGCGGAGTGTACCTTGCTGTAAATTGCTTGTGTTTGCCATTTTATTTGATAAAACATAGAAATTATTTAGAGATGTACTCACCTCCTCTATCAGTCCTAAGGACTTTGATATGCTGCCCACTTTGGTTCTCCACAAGTGCTTTGAAATTGTAGAATTTTTCAAACACTTCACTTTTATTTTTCAAAAAATAAACCCAATTTTTTCTTGTAAAATCATCAATAAAAGTTAACATATAGTGGCTTCTTGCAAGTGATGGTGTTTGCATTGGTCCACATAAATCTGAGTGGACAATTTCTAAGGGTGCCTTTGCCCTTATGCTTTTCCCGGATGGAAAACTTTCTCTATGTTGTTTACCCAAGATACAACCTTCACCAAGGCTGTCCAGTTTCTCAATCAATGGTAATCCTCTTACCATTCCTTTCCTATGTAACAAATTAAGACCTCCAAAGTTGAGATGTCCGAATCTCAAGTGCCATAACCAGTTCTCGTCTTTTTCTTCTCTTTGGAAAGCCTCTTGTGTCACTGCTGCCATTTCTTCTCCATTCTTCAAATCTGCCTTCATCCTGAGAGGGAAAATTCTATTCCTTGTCATCTTCACTTCAGCAATACATTGTTTTCTTTGTGGTTTATCCATGACGATGCATACATCATCTTCAAAGACAACATTGTACCCCTTTTGAACAAGCTTTCCAATACTTAAGAGGTTACATTTCATTCCAGGCACATAGTAAACTTCTAATATGGTTTTCTTCACTCCTTTCCTTGTTAAGACACCTACATCTCCTTTTCCCATAACAGCTACTTTACTATATGTCCCTAATGTGACTTGTGACTTCACATTTTCATCTAAAACAGAAAACATAGAAATGTTTCCTGTCATATGGTTACTACAACCTGAATCTAGAAACCATAAATCTTCACTCTTTTCTTCAGCCATATTACATGCTAAAAGCAATTTATCTCGGCTAATATTTTCTCTAGTGAAATTTTCACTGGGTCTATTACCCATATCATTCTGCTTCTTCCTACATTCATTTGCATAATGCCCATATTTTTTACAATAATGACACTAGACATTGGATTTGTCATACCTTTGTCCATGAGCATGTTGTTGTCCACTTTGTTGGCTACTGCTTTGGCCTTGGTTCTGATTTGGATTTCTACCCATTCCTTGAGCATTTTCTGGACTGTTTCTTCCTCCTCTGTTTTGGATTCTCCATCTTCCTCTCTTGTTTCCTCTGCCTTGACCTCTTCCTCTTCTAAAGGACATTTGGGTCTTGAAGGCATGCTACAAAGATGAGTTTTCATTTCTACCCAATCTCTGTTCATGTGTCATCAGTGATTCATGAAGCTCATCAACTGAAAAGTTTGAGAGATCCTTTGTCTCTTCTATGGTGGTGACTATTACATCAAACCTTGAGGGTAAGCTCCTCAAAATTTTCTCCACAATCCTTCTTTCTTCAAGTGTCTCTCCATGAGACCTTATCTGTGTGACCATTCCAATCACATGTGTGAATAATGAGTCTATGTTATCAGACTCCTTCATGTAGAGAGTCTCAAAATCTCTCCTCAGAAATTGTAGTTTTGTTGTCTTCACTTTCTCCATGCCTTGATAGGTTGTCTTGAGAGTTTCCCATGCTTATTTGGATCTCCTAGCTACTGTTATCCTTGGAAACACACTCTCATGTACTGCTTGATACAAATAGAAGAGGGCTTTAGAGTCCTTCTTCTTATTGCTCTTCAACAATTCCTTCTCTGCTTGAGTTAAGGTATTAAACTCATTTTCATCTACTAGCTCTTCAGAACCATCCTCAACAAGTTCCCATAAGTCTTGAGAGGCAAACAAGGCTCTCATGGTGATTGCTCAATAATCATAGTTTTTCCCATTAAATTGTGAGAGCTAAGCATTACCAATAATCATGTTTGTGCTGGCTCCTGCCATGCCTAGCACTGTAAACTATGCTTCAAACACTTGACTGTGAATTTATAAAACAGACTGACCGTATTCAAACATTAACACAAAAAAAATATGTCTTGAGAATACCTTGGATTCTTTTGACTGAGCCTTCACTCTGCTGGAGAAGTTGTTGCAACAAAAAATCCTTCCTTCAGCTTCTTTGACACCTTCAAAGAGCCTGGACCAGCTCCGATACCATGTTGGAATTTCTAAGAATTCCTGAACAAACTCAGAGAGAATGATACTCTCCTTCTAACACAAAGAATTAAAGAAAAAATTTGCTTGCTGGTAGACAGAGATTTCACACTTTGAAAACTTCTATTTCATTAAAAAAAACTGTTACAAAATCTTCCTCTAACAAAGGGATTACAAAATGGACTGCTACACAAACACAATGCTAAAAGGTTCTTCTGTCTCACATACAAAATTCACTCTTTGTTACAAAATGCACAAAAACAGTGCTCTATTTAAAAACACTCTATTCTTTTTCATACACTGTTGTGTGTTAAAAAAAATACATTACACATTGTTGTGCAAAAATTACATTATATTAGCCTCACAACTCTTTTCATATATCGCAGCGCATATAAACCAACATTACAAACTACTATAAAATAAAACCTATTTTAAACTTTCGGGGCCCACATTACAAATGCGCATATGTTATATTGATATATGTTAAAACATAACATAATCAATAGTTTAACATAATGCCTGTCACACGGCATATAAACATTGTAATAAAATTTTTAACAAATCATAACAAAAAACTTTAATAAAACATAAGCCTTCGCAAAACATCAACGGACTCTTTCGCCCTGGTGGAGCCTGCCGTATTTCAAAGCATGTTTAACCAAAATGTAAACAAAACTTCGCATTACAAAATTGGTCTTGTGACGTCAGCAATTGGACGCGCGATGGATTATTAAATCGCGTTCATAAGTGCTCATCGGGTTCGGAAAGTGAGTTTTTGGATGGGCTAAAACAAAACTTGAAACATTATGCATTTTGGCTCATAAACTCTTTCGGGTCTGCGTTTTGTCTTTGTGAACTAGCCCAAATAAAAACCTGATCAAATGAAAATGCTCCACGTGTCTTTTTGACTTGGTGAGTGGGACCAGTGCTATCCTAGTATGTGGGGACTACCTTGCTGACGTAGACTACGGGGACCACTGGAATTTAAACACAAAACAATTCCCACGTACGCATAAAAAAAAATACTATGTTTTTCTATATAAACTATGTTTTCAGTTGTGAAGGACTGTAAGGGATTTTTGAACCCTGACTTGACTATTCAACCAAAATAGAAAGCGGCTAAATGATAAAGACATGAAGATGAAAGAGGGAAGCAGCCATTGTAGAAAATTTTCAAACAAAGATAGCAAGCAGCTGTTTGTACAGTGCAGTTGAAATTAACATTTCAACAGATATCAGTCTCACAGGCACGTTGCTCTATCTTCTGAATGGATAAAAGTGAAAATCCATAAAGAAATAAAAACATTGATATGCCTTTCCCTTAATTTTCTGGTGGCCCGAGGGCATTGCTATACCCATGTGAAAAAAAAAGAGAGAGAAGCATGATTACATAACCTAGAAAGAGTTTTCCTTTGTCTAGTGTCACCGTGGGATGGCAGGGCTTCTTTAGTGCGCACCAAACATTCTATCCTCTCCATATCCTTCTTCTGACGAGAATTCTCTACTACCATGTCAATGTGTGTCTACTCAGTAGGCCATGTTTCCTGTGAGTTTTCACACTTCGAGCGAGAAAGATGGGAAATAGGCCCTTGTAGGTCTGTTGATCCACAAGCTTTAGATGATGTAAAGGAAAGAGAGGTTTGTAGGATAGGAGTCCTAGATTGTTTCCGAGGTGGAGGGGTTTTTTGTTTCTGTTGTTAAAATAATGGTCGAGAGGAGGTCCCATGAAATTTGTGACCCCACCGAACCAAAAAACTCAAGAAAAAGAAATAAATGAAGAAAAACAGCTTCAGATGATGCAAGTGAAAAACAAGTCTGTAGGCTAGGAGTCCTACATTGTTGTCGAGGTGGAGGGGTTTGCTATTTTTGTTGTTGAAAGGATCCTCGAGAGGAGATCCCATGGAATAAACGACCCGACCCAACAAAAAACCTGAATAAAATGAAAGAAATGAAGAAAAGCCCTACCTCATAGTCATCATTTTGCACATGCAAAATCAGAAGGTGATGGCTGATTTCAAATGAAGACACCATAATTCAACCCCGTACCTTTCACGGCATCTCGAAATAAAAATAACAATAATATTTGACAGACCCTCCCTCCCCACATCTACAGTAATTCGATATAGAATAAGACAATTAGAACAATTTTAGAGTGCAGTGTGGGTAAAGATACCCTATAAGTTGAAGAAAATAATTGCAATTTTTATCTATATAAAGTATTTATGATATATGATTAATGGTTTTTTTGGAAATTGGAAGAGAAAGATAAGAAAGGAGAGGCACTTAGGTTTGTTGTAAATCAATCCAAAGGAAGGAAAAATGTCTCCTAATAGCATGATTTTTCTAATTTCCTTTTCAATAGGAATTTTTTTTTTTTTGGAGCTAGGGAGTTGGCCTTAAAAACAGTGGGTACTCTAGAAATCCAATGCCTGACATATCCAAGCTAGTTTGTTAGATAGATTCGTCTTGGACAAAGGTTACAAAGGCTAAGGTGAAAATCTCCCCTTTTTAATGTGGGTTTTAAACCTTCCATTTGAGAATGCTAAAAACAAGGTCAAGACCTTGAATGGAGGTCCTTGATTTTACCAAAAATCAATATCAATGCTCAAGCAATGGTGTGATTCTTTCTATTTGGGTTTGGCCTTGAACTTTGAGGTCTATCTTTGGGTCTAGTTATCAATATTTTTTTTCATATATGTGTTCAGAAGGTCTTAAGGGATATAGGGGATAAGATGGTTATTTTCCAATACCCCTCCCTTGAAACCCTATAAAGGGATGGTGCGTCCCATTTTGTTGTCATAATATTTCAACCACAAGCTCTTCCTATGAGGATTATGTAAAGGAAGTGAAAAATAAATAAATCATGTTGAGTCAAAGGAGGGCTATAGACTGTAGGTGTATATAAAAAGTTGAAGGGAAATGGAGTTTACCTTCTATTGCAACACCTCCTATTGCATCATTTGAGGTGCTAAAAGGCACAAAATTTAAGGGTCATAGGTGAAAGCTCGCAAATATCTTAAAATGAGAAGGTGAGAGTGATTTAGCATAAGATTGATTCTTCAACGACTGACTTTTTGGGTGATATTTCCCAATAAGTGGAAAATTTTGAAGCCCTATCACCCACAGATTAAGTAGAGTATGACCAAATTTTTCATAATATTCAAATATTCTCTCCAGCATTTTTCCATGAGATCCATGGCAAGTATGTTCAAGTGTCGTTAACTCACGTTAAGATATCATCTGTGATTCAGGGCACATATACTCCTTCAACTAGTGATGGAGAGTCCAACCAATGAGTAGGCAAGGTTGTTAATTTACAAGGTTGGCATCAATAAGGTATTCTCCCTCTCTTCCCAACTCTAAGATACAGAGTGTGCATAATGGACTTATTATTGTAAACAATTTAAAATATTGGATTATCTTCAAGTTCAAGGGCTTGAAGTGGTTGCCTCAACCTACAAATGTTTAAAGGAGCTATGTTTTTTTCAATTATACCCTTATGGTTAAGGAGTTTCAAAAGAGGAAGGCCTTATGGCTATTTTTAAGGGGTTGGCCTAGGCTCACCTATGTATAACCTATTTTATCAAATGAAAAATGTAAATTTGGTTACTATTACGGTAAACTAAATTACACTCTTCTCACTTGTTTATTGTTGTGTATTATCGATCCAAATTTTTTTTATCATGAGACAAGTAACCTGTACTTGAATGGTTTGTAGCAATTTTTCAATATTATAAAAGTTTACAATGTTTATCTTTGAATAACTTGCTCATGAATAAGGCCTTTCAAGGTATTCTAAACAAATACCTGGAACAATCATTTCCAATATTATGTTCTCCCTCTTTCTTGACATCCATGGAGGAATGTTATTATTAATAACAAAAACATGTTGCATTGAGTAACTATATTTGAGCTCTCTAAATGGATTGACACTGCGGGCTTCCAATGAAAGCCTAAGATTATAGAGAAACCAATGACCCATAAAACACTAGTGAGCGATGGGATAACACCAAATTCATTCAAGGAATTTAGGTAAGGGTTTTACTCCACTTAGAGTTTCAAGTTGGTAGTTTAATATTAAAGGTCCTAATGAGTATATCATATAGAGAGGAAGACATAACCCATTTCTACAAGATTTAGATCGTTGTGTTCTAGGGCTATATGAATACAAAACCATCTTCAATGAGGTGGATATTATCTCCAACAACTTGGTCCATGCATACGTAAATTCAAGAACCATTTCCTTGGTTAGTGTTTCAAATTATTTATGTCCTCCTACCTATCAGATTATTAAGTATGTTCTTTAACACATTCCCTAACATATCCTTTGGCTTGGATCTAGAATGTATTTTGCAGCCAATGTGCTTTTCCAAAATATTTATAATTTGAAGAATATTCACTACTATCTTACGATTTTTAATGACTTTATTTCCCCACTCTATAAATTATCTTTGAGAAGGAGTGCCCCTAGTTCTCCCCCACAATTGTGGTTTACTTGGATTTGATTGGTAATAAATATATAACTAAGAATGGAAGATACATACATGCATATGGAGCTACTAAACCTCACTATTCCTTTCCAAATCGTGCTTTAGATAGAATATTTCTCAAACAAATAACCTACCAGACTACTCTATATGGCCTCAAATTACCATGAAGGTTAGGGTGAATAGATAATTCCCTCATTATCCTATTTTTTAGCTTCATACACCTTTTTTGATTTTGGTCACATCATAATTCTAGTTAGAAAGAAAAATATTATTATCTAGACATGGAACCATCCACAATGCATGACCTATTCTTGTATATACTTATTTATTTTTCAAATGTTAATGATGTTTATTACATGAATTTTTTGAAATGTTGACATTGCTATAAACAAATTGAATTGATACAAAATGATTCATTGTCTTCTACATATGCAACAAAGGAGGATGTCATTGCAATAGTTTTGGGGCTTGAGAGGAGGGGTCATGTACGTGGGGTTGTCTTTGGAGTCACTCCAACTGAATTGTTTGGAAAAGACCGTGCATACAAGGAAACGACTGTGCTTACAAGGGACGGGGCTATTTCAAGTGTATACTTTTTATTATTATATCACCATATTTTATGGAAAGTCATTTGAAAATGGTCATTTTTAAGTAATTTAATTTTATCGTATTGATAAGAAAAATAGGGTGATAGCTAATTCATTAATGTTATTTAAGGAAAATTATATTATTTTAAATGATGCATTGGTAGGCCATGAAGGGGTGGACTTTCACTATTGCAAGATACTTTTGTGTATTGATTAGTTAACTTATTTCCTTGTGTATAAGGAAAGCAAGATTTTAGTCAACCAAAAACAATTTTAAATCTTATTCTATGACCAAATTCAATTCTTTATTGCAAAAACATGTTCTCGAAGAGGTTTCAATATGGTTCTACTTAATTTCAATTCAATTTATATAATTTAAAGACAACCCACACTATCACCAAATTCAATTTTGTATTTCCAAAACATGTTCTCAATGAGGTTTCAATATGGTTCTTCTTAATGTCAATTCAATTTATCTATTTTAAAGACAACCCACACTATCCAAATTTAAATGGAGCTTTAGGTATAGTTTTTATAAATAGAAAAAAATATCCATTTCAATTTCATATCTATGAAGCATTAGAAAGGGATCAAAAAGAAATTAGGATGTCAATTAGGTTTAGCCTGGGTCGTTAAGAGGAGTTGTTATCCTCATTGTCTAAGGTCACTCTTACTTGTGATGTGTTTATTCCTTATGGAGGGTTTCCATTATCTTTTGTATTTCCAACTCAACCTTTTAAATTCCCCCATTCTAGCATGACGCGTTTCCATTTAGTTTTGCATTCAAATCACTCTTCTGTTATTATCCATTTTATGTTAATAAAAGTATGGATTGTGTTGGTTACATATTGGTACTACAAAATATGGTCTTATGGGTGTATTTATTATGTGGTGAACAATAGATTATATGAGTTGTGTATGGAAATAATTTTGTTTCTTACACTTCTTAGTATGTTGAACTATGTTTGATTGTTCTTAGGTGTTGTAACAATGTATTTAGACGTCGCCTCTATTTTAGAATATGAGCTTTCTAATATACAAAATCCTTCGATTCTCCAACATGGTATTAAAACTAATGGTTTGAGATGTAGCATGTTTCCTACAATTCTTATGCAAGTTGTATATGCTCTTAAAAAGGCAGAATTTTTTAGCGGATTGGTTTGAGGTTTCTAATTGCAAACTAAATCTAGGATAAAATGAGTGGGTCAACATTATGAGTTTCAAGCTAGATATTATAAATTTTAATGGACACAATTATGGAATAGGGGCACAATATATGGAAAAATTTTTGAAGAGTGAAGAGTTATAGAACTTTACAAAAATGGTGGCTCTTATCTGAGGGAAAACTAATAAAAATTGTTTATCAAAAGGAAGAAGGATGACGCTCTAGGAGTCATAATGTTGAATACTATAACTAGGTTCAGTATTCATTATTAATGTATTTGAAAAAAGAACTTATTATTATTATTAAATGAATTATTAAGGCATGGGTTTCATGCTTCGTTCATATTTAGATTAACTTCCCAATTGTGGGATTCTAGGTTCGTTGTTACAGATTTAAATTGATCCAATTCTTGGCCTTTTAAATCATGTAACATTGGGTTGTCAAAAGGATCCTCCATCAACTCATCTTCTTCAAGGTCATCATCCTTTAAATCTACTTAAAATAAATCCCTCATGTAAAGTGACACAATTCATCAAATTTGCCTCCTTAAGTCAGCCTCAATGAGTATTCAAGTTAGCTCAAATCAAGACAAAACACTTCACACTGTCATTTCAGCTCAATAACTATGGAAAACAACTTTATAGACATGGGTATAGTTTTGCGTTTATACCATAGAATTTTGGATATCTCTGAAGTTTCAGGGCACATATACAGTTTGGATCATGATCATAGGTTCGATGTTGGAGGATAAGGTATTGAACCTATTACAGAATTCAGGTAGCCATCTATTCTATGATTTCGGGTAACTTACATGCTATGATGTTGTCTCAAAATAGTGCCTTAGTGTCAACACATATCTACCACAGAATCAATGCTATATTATGATACTCAATGCTATGAAGATTCTCAGTGATATTAGTTATGATGCTTAGTGCTATGATGATGCTCATTGATCTCAGTAATGATGCTCGGTGTTATGTTCCTATCTCAAACTTGGTCAAGGTAACCAAGATTGAGTTTAGGTGCAAGAAAATGATATCTTGGTGTCATGGAGATATCGGTGCTAACAAACTCAAGGGATGAATTGATGGAGGAAGTATATACTCTAAAGGTCTTGGTTGTCTAATATTAAATCCACTGAAGGAATAATTTTGACTGGGTTTTCCGCAAAGAGTGGGGTTTTTCCCTTGCATGTGCTTACATATTGTGTCTTCTTCTATTTTTTCAGTGGCATTACTCTTTATGATAAGAAAATACAAATTGAAATAAAAAATAATAACAACAAAACATCATAATATAATGTCATGATAAGATAAATTTTTTAACTTCCATCTCTTAATTTCTCTAACACATAACAACCTCCATCTCAAGGTGGTTTCAATGTCATATAATCCATACTCTTTAGTATATAAAATACCTAGAAACTAATAATTATTTTATCCTAAGACCCTACAAACCCTATATTCTCCTTTAAAACCTTAGCCTTTATAACAAAAGAAACAAAGTTCCTACATAATATACAACGTCATGAATTTGAGAATTCCACCAATTCAGTGACACTCCATACAATTTTTTAGAAAAAAATGCCTATATCAAAAGATTCCATGTGTGGAATTGATCGCCATGGTGTCACTCTCTAGTAAATATGTTTTGGTGGACTCACCAATATAATTTATTTTTATCCCTCTCCACATATTTCTCTCAAGCCATTGATTATGTTGGGCTATATCTTACACAATATTTCTAGTAGCCCTGTGGTTCCATGAAACACACCTACAACATGTCATCCATAGAGGACACAAATTAAGTGGTTCAATCCCTCTGATAGTAAATTAACACTCTCACCCAGTCACTCAACACACCATAGACCAACATGCCTTCCCTCACTATGCAAGTTGGCCTTTATTTTGACAAGATTAGGATTTGGAGGGTAAGCATGACGAAGGTGTCATTTTCTCAAGACAAGTCTCTCATAAGGATAAGCACTTTAATGAGAAAGAAAATCACAATATTGACCACTCACTTCTTACCATTCCCACACCACAAAAAAGCCTAAAATTTTCATTCTTAAGATATCTTGCGTATTTTCCTATGTCATTCAAGTATAATCTCGCAATTACTTATGTTAGTAATGGTGCGATCATTATTTTATTCTCTTAAAGGAACTCTTTCTAGACATGCACCCCATCAAACATAAATCATCGAGTCAAAATGAATGGAAATGAATGAATAATAGGGTGTGTCGGGGAGTGTCAGCGAGTGTCAGTCATGCCAAGGGGGGAGTGACAAGGCATGATAGGGAATGCTAGGGCATGTCAAGAAGTTTCAAGGTGTGATAAAATGTGCCAGATAGTTCCAAGGCGTGCCAATGCATGCCAGGCATACCAAGACATGCCATGTGTTAAGGAATTACAAGATGTGCCAGGTGTTAGGGTATGCAAACGTGTTTCAAAGAGTGTCAGGTGACAAAAGGGCACCAAGTTAAAATGAAAATAAATGAACACATATGAGGGTTAATAATTCAGGACCTTACCTTTTCAAGAGGGGCATGCTAGGCATACCAACACTAGAGATAATGCATGCCAAGGGCCAAGTGCTAGTCTGTATTAAGTGAAAAATCATCCTCTATTAATTCTCTCTTAATTGTGAATAATTTATCTCAAATAGATTTTATCTTAAACCATGCCAAGGAATTGCAGGGGATCCAAATGCATGCCAAGAATTGTAAGTCTGTTAGGCCTCAATTTTGACCCTTTTTCACCATGCATATTCCACTTTCCTATCATCATTTACCATCATATCATGGTCATATTTGTCATATTTTTTCCTCTTTTTTCACTTTAAGATAAAATAATTATGTCTTTTAATTTTTAGATTTTTAGTAAAAATTGGGTATTAAAAATTATTTTTGACTGAAACAGAAATTCCCATAATGGCTCCATTGAAGTTGTATGTGCAGGACACCTGGGCACAAAACTAAGATATATTTGAGAAGTATCAAAACCAAGGATGGACAGATACTTATTGTCATATTCAAAATAAATCAGAACAAGCCTGGTCAAAGCTGGTCAAACTTGACCAGTCACCCATAAAATCTCGTTATTTAAGGAGAAGTTTTGTGATTTAGTGGGATTATACCATATTTTGTGCAACGAAAAGGATGAGTTCGACCTGATTAGATAGATTAGGAATTTATAGGCTGTTACAACTATTTTAGCTTAGTTTTTTATATTTTTGGCTTATTTAAACACAATCATTCAACACTTATGTAGATGTATTATGACTATTGAAACTTCTTTACTTCTGAATATAATTTGAAGAAATTGTCTTCTATTTTCTTGTTGTTGTTGTTGTGGGATGTGATTCCTGATATATTGTAGTTGATAGTTTAAAGTGTACCAAGCGAGGGTGGAGGTCCCCCATTCTGAGCTAAGTACACTGCAATGTAATTTTGTGTATAATTGTGAATATTTTAGTTGTAGTTTCCCTTATAGTTTATTGTGAATATTTTTCTGAATAGATTCATTATATGATATGTCCATTTATGTTTCTAAATTATTTCCTTTCAGCAGTTGGTTTAAGTAGGAAAGGTCAACCAAGGCTTCTAAGTTAGATCCTCTTCCTTCTAGATTAAGAACTGAACTGGAAATTGTGTTTATGCATTTCATCCTTACTGCTTTGAATATATGCTTATGGTGGAACTGATCTTGTTTCAATAGGAATAATGAGGAAGGACAACCAGGACCTCTAAGTTAGAGCCTCTTCCTTGTTGGTTATACTCCATAGAGATTCATCGCACTCTTACTTTTAGATCAGAATTTCAATGCCTTCTTTTCATTAATATATATTTGTAATATGCATTTCCATTATTTTCATCTAAAAAAATACTTCCTACACTAGTTTAATCTAAGGTTCTATATACCTTGGTGTCCTTCTTAGTTTACCAATCCAGATTGATAATTAAAATAGATGCTCTAATTCAACTCCATAAATTAGACCAACATTTTTGGCGTCATTGCTGAGGAAGCACACTTAGATATAGCTAGTTAGGAATATTATTCATAAAACATACAAAAACAACAACAACAACAAAAAAATTGAAAAACAAAAACAATTTTCATTATGGTTATTCACATTTAGACATATAAATTAGAAATGTAGATCCCCAAAACAAAACCCCCAACCACTAATAAAAACTCACTAACTACAAAATCCATTTGCAAAAGATGATGTTAAAGAAGTCATTTAGAGAAGGAGGGTATGCCATCACAAGGATCTTCTTAAATCCTTGTCCACAATTTAGAATTGTCACTACAGATGAATCTTCATTTCAACATATAGAAGAGGAACAACGCATCCACAAGAAGAGAACCTAGAAGCTTCTTCTAGTTGTCCTTTTAAGGAGATCAATGATTATGGATCACATGCAACAAAGTTCAAACAATATAGCTATAAATTGAAGAATATATAGCATATTTATCACAATATCCCTTTTGCATTCATGATTTTGAACAAGTTCCACAAGAAGAACTTTGTGATATGACAATTAAGGAAAGCCAGGCAAACAAAGATCATTTCAAAACTTGGATTCAACTAGTCATTAGGTCACAAAAACACTCCATTTTTCAACATTATTTAGCATAAAATCTTTATGATCAGCTAATTTTTCATGTCAACATTCATTAAAGTATATTTTTCAAGCTTGGATATGAGGTTACTTATGATCTTGTTATGCAAATGGATGCATTGGAAATTATCTTATATTTGAGAGAATAACTTATTTTTCTATAATGGATTAGGATAGAATAGAATAAATAAGTAAATAGGTAGAATGAGCTCACAATAAGACTTTTTGTTCAAACTCACATGAATAATTCTTCAAATCATTGTTCAATACTCATTTGGAAGGATTTCATGGAAAAATTCTGTAAGAACAATCCTATTTTGGGCAACCATATAGGATCATTATAAAAGCATGTTTTTAAAAAATAAAAATCTTGGAATATAGTTTTTAAACCCAATTGAATTTTCAATTTGGATCACAAATCAAAAGGATATGATCAAAATAAAAACTAGATCTCAAGAGAAATTTTGAGGACAGAGTTAGTACATATTTTATTAGATGGGTCTAATGGAAACATTTTTACATGATATGTATAGGAATAATAACCCTTCAAATATAGTTTCCAAATAAATTTAAATCACCCAAATCGAGAATCATATGAAAAAGTTATGGTTAAAATACTAACTGCTTGTTGAAAAATATACATGATGACAATTTTAGGTTTTGACTTTCTAGTGCCATATTTCACATATCAAATCATATTCTTTTTAAAACCTGTGTATATGAAAGATATATATTCAATTATCCTTCTCTCGGATGCGGGTGACACACTTGACACGGGCGGACATCTAAGATCCCAAACCTTAATAATTTAGTCAGATCTAGCACATTTCTAATGTTCTGAATAAAAAGTCATTCAGTAAAAACCATGAACATAGACGTGATCTGGAAATGAAGACTTTTATTTATATTATTATATGAAAACAAAAATATATGCCCACACCAAAAACATGTGAGCCTTTGCAGTGGCATGCTCGGCTGCTCATTAAAATAGAAAACCAATACTGAGGCACAATCGTGGAACTTGGATGGATCCACTAGAGAAATTCACCATGGGGTTTTTGTCCTGGGATCAATGCTAGAACTGGCTAAGCCATGTTCTCAACCCAAACAAAATAAGATAGATAATACCAGAATGATCTAATCCCTAGCTTCTCTCCCCTTTTATAGGCTTGATGGACTTTCTAGAGACCTTATTTTATTATTTTTCTTGGAAACCAACAACAAATACCATGGGTCAATACCATGGGAAAATACCACAGTAAGTACCATGGATCAATTCTATCCACTTTGACTGAATCAAGAAAGGGAATATTACAAGTCCTCCCACCCAAATATTTATTTTTCTCAAGCGATCCACTTCTATCCACAACAAAAGCATTTGTACATTGATACCAGAATCCCATACAATTTGATGTGCCCTCCATGTTGAATGGTCCTGAATGGATCCTTCGATACCTGGATCCTAAAAAATCCTCTGACCAGTTCTTTCCTCAATGGATTCTCTTGGATCCCAATACCACCTAAATCTTGGGACCTGTGGGTTATTATACCATTTCAACTCTCCATCGTTGCCCACACCAAGTGGTCCAAGCTGTAATTTTCCCTTGGCTATGGGTATCCTCCAAATAATCAACCCACCAATAGAATACCAACTCATAATATCTCACAAATCCATACTTGGGAAATAATGAATATCTGCAAATATACTATGTTGATGTTGTTCGATGCTCGATTCATGTTGCTCTACTTGGTTACCCAACATGATGTATTTGGAGAACTCTGCCCTGCTCTTCCCAATGTATAAAGGTGGGTTGTTGGCGTTGCAATATTTATCTATACATTCTTATAAAGGGTTGCTCTGGAACTCCCAATCGTACTCCTCTTGCTGCCTTATGAGGGATTTGAGTCATTCCTCAACACTAGACAACTTGGTCTTTGATTCGGCACATACCCCTATGAGTTCCTCAATTTTTTTTGTTCTCTTGTAAGGCAGTGTCTCAGACTGTCCAAAATTTTTGCTTCAACAACATAAGATCTGTCTTGAAATTATTGATCCTTTCTCGAAAGTCTTCTACTGGAAATTATAGTGCCGTGCTGACTGTCTCTGTATTTGTTTGCAACTGATGCCAAACGACCACATCTTCAACTTGAGCCTTTGACCAACTCTCTAGGAATGGTCCATTTTGCACATTATTTTTTTCATGTTGCTCCTCGTGATCATACTCATCATATTGGTCCACTAAGGCTGGATCCTCACTCAAATCGCCCCGGTCTCCTTCATCTGTAGATACAATATGTTCATCCCTTTCAACTATCGAACATAGATGCATTGGTTGAATTTTATGTATACTTGATTGTTCATATTCTTCATGGATATTCCCCTAAGGATCTACGAACTCCATTGTATAGGAATCAACCTCATCAATGGCGTTAGATAGAATTTCCTCATGCACTTCCAAATGTTTGTCATCCTGCAAGCCTCCCTGAATAATGTCACGATGTTTCTCACCATCCTCAAGATCAATAGACCCATCTACAAAATATTCCCCATGATTTGAAGTAATCTCCTCTTGTTCTGTCTTTATTTCCTTCTTCTTATCACTTATATAGGAATGGTTAAGGGCCCAATTTCCCTTGCAGATAAAGCATAGTCCTCTCCTCCTTAGTTCATTCTTGTTGCAGATTTTGTTCTTGCTTTGATTATCAATTTGGTATATGGAGATATGGATACTTAAAGGACCATATAACCTCACTAGTACATCAAGGATTTTCTGGTTGTTTTTCAAAATTTCTTCAAGACGATCCATCTTCACATGGAAATACAAAGAAATATACAAAAATGTATTCTGCCTTCCCACATTTTGATTTTGGCCCTGATGAAACTAGGTTAAGTTGGTGCCAGGAAAAGTATATAAATAACACAATCTCTTGAAATAATATTTCAGCACTTGATTTGGAGATATGATGCCCAAATACACATTCCCTTTTGCACAAGAAAATATTCTGATTTCAGTGTATGTGTAAACTCATCTCATGATGGCAGACTTAAGCAGGCCCCGAAATGATGCACTATGAAGGAAATACGCTCAACAACACTGTATCAAAGATTTTTTTTATTTTTTATTTTTTTAATTTTATTTTTTAATTAAATCCTTACAGCTCTCAAACTAAACTCAACTTTATGTTCCTTTCCTTTTCTTTATAAATCAGACCTCTAAAAAAATATATCAACCCTTGTCATAATTTTCAAAACTATAAACATGGCTTAAAATTGTGAGTCAAGTCCATTTACCCACTTTCACGCTCCAAATACATCTCTTGATTAAGAAAAATTCAACTTCGTTCTCAATGTTTCCCGCTGAACCAATCCTCCTCCTTGACTGTCCAGAAGATAAAATTAGGTTAGATTAATTTCTGCTCCTTTTGCAACATACAAATTATTCTTTCAATCAACCAACTAGGGTGATACTCAATACCACTGAAAAATGGGATGTCTGCTAGGGTGAGAATAAATCCCACAGAAGTTTCCTGCATAAAACCCTCAGGCTCGCAAGATGCACAACTCTGATACCACTGTAACATCCAAACCTTAATAATTTAGTCAGATCTAGCACATTTCTAATGTTCTCAATAAAAAATCATTTAGTAAAAACCATGAACATAGATGGGATCTGGAAATGCAGCCTTTTATTTATATTATTAACTGAAAAAAAAAATATATGCCCACACCAAAAATATCTGAGCCTTTGCAGTAGCATGCTTAGCTTCTCATTAAAATAGAAAACCAATACTGAAGCACAATCGTGGAACCTCGATGAATCCACCAGAAAAATTCACCACGGGGTTTTCATCCCAAGATCAATGCTAGAACTGGCCAAGCCAAGTTCTCAACCCAAACACAATAAGATAGATAATACCAGAATTATCTAAATGCCTAGCTTCTCTCCCCTTTTATAGGCTTGATGGACTTTCTATAGACCTTATTTTATTATTTTTCTTGGAAACCAACAACAACTACCATGGGTCAATAACATGAAAAAATACCATGGTAAGTACCATGGATCGATTTTATCCACTTTGACTGGATCAAGAAAGGGAATATTATAGGTCAGCAAAGCCCAACTCATGTGAACTGCGGAGATCCTCAAGGCAATTCCCCACTGGATGCGGATCCAATCACAGTTATCACCTCGCACGATCCTCACAAAAACATCGATCATGCAGAATGGATAGGCCTGGTGTCACCTGACCTGGACCATCACCTCACCCTTACCTCCATTAATGACCATGTTTCATAAACACTATTGCAACCTCGCTTACCCCTCTGTGTGTGGCCATCAACTCAAGCCTCACACACAGATCACTCATAGCTTCTCTGACATGCCTCATCCACATTCCTATATATCCCCCCACTCTAAGCCCCTTCCATCCATCATCTGCTCTCCGCTGCATTTCACTCCTCTGATTTGGAAGCTCGCTGAAACCAATCAGCTCTTTAGTCCAAGTCCTGGAGTGAAGTTGTGCAGATCCCCTTTGCCTAGTGCATTCTATCCTACGCACCTTCCCCCCAGCCTCTACAGTTTTTTTGGCCCCTGTGCTCGCCCTTCCACCCCTCCCAAGTGTGCAATGGCTCCCAGGTAGCGCTAACGCACTATTTGTGGTGGTCAACGAGGGGCTCTCCTGGGCCACTACCATTGCGACGAGGATAATTGGCTCGAATAGCTTGAGGGATCCTCGAAAAATTCCCCTGCTAGCCATCCTTCTAGTTCGGAGCAGTGCGTAGACTCCTCGAGTAGCTCGACGACAAGAGGAATATTTAGCGCGAGGAGGTCCACCTTCACCTATAGGGATTCCTCTCCGGAGAGCATCCCAGCACCTCCGACCAGCCCTGCGCAGGTAGATGAAGACTCAGACATTTGGATCATGGATTCTGATGACATCTAGACGAAGCTTCCAGAAGGAGTAGGTCTAGACTCTCCTATCCTCTGCACACCATCAAATCTCCCCACTTGCACTGCTGCTGAAGTGGAAGATACCAAGGAAATGACCATCACGCACGCCCCTGCCCGTGCCATCCTCAAGGAAGCTCCCCACTGCAGTGATGATAAGGACTCGTAATGTTTGTGTTGTTGTTCAGTTTTATTTTGTTTTTTGTTAGGCATGCCCATAGGGCCACACTATCATGTCCTCCTCTCATGCTCCTAAATGTATCAGTGCTACTTCACAAACAATATTTTTTGCTCACAACTTTTTTTCTGGGCTAGCCCCCTCCTCCGCGGCAGCCCAGAATCAGTGTAATAAAGGCAAGGATTGGTTAAGCGCAACTTACCAACCCAGCCTCTAAATTATGTACTTATATGTTTCCGAATTAATAGATTAGAAAAATTTACCAAAAAATATATATATTCAAGTCTCCTTCATGACACAATTTGAATCATCCCATTTGGAGATCGAATGAAAAAGTTATGCCACATTTAGTGACTGCATGTCTTAAAATCATCATAGTAAAAATCTTCCTCCTATGTCTGTTCATCAGAAATTTTGTGATATAAAACCTAGGGATTTTAAAAACATGTTTCTACTGGATTTAAAAAAATGAATCTACTTTAATCTTCAAGTGGAATCACATCGATATGATATTTAACAAAAAAATTACACTCCAAATAGTGACACTTGGTCTAGATTCACAAGAAACTCTATCAAGCATGGTGCTTCCCATCATTTTTAGCATATCATTTTAAACCATTTTGAAAACATGTTTAGTTTGGAAGTAGCCATATGAATTCAATGTAACTTGGATTTTGAATCACTCTAATTGGATTTAAAACAAATATTCTGTAAGAAAAATGCTGCTAAGAGATCTAGGTTGGCCACCATTCCTCAAGGGGTAAACAAATGCATTTTATTTGTATATCATATTTTGACTTGTTTTTCAAACATTATTTTACATATTGATTGGAAGAAGAGAGACTATACACCTCTTTTCCTCCATCATCTAATATTGTATTGCAAGAAAGTGTCATGTTTTTGTAGTTAACGGGGAGATTTAATAGGTGAACTCCATGGATGAAGGATTTTCAAAGCTAATCTTTAAAATTTTCATATATGAGAATATGAAATGAAAATATTCAATTCAAATAAAAGTGGAATTCACCTGATGTTGAGTTCATTAAATGAAAATAAAAAAATCGTGAAGCTTTCTTTCAGTTGCTGACAAACAACACCAACAATCCTACAACATGAATCGAGATCGAGGCAAAATACATGGAGCTAATAAGAAGAAGAATTCAAGATTTGTATCATGAAAAGACACATCCATTTCCTAAGAAGCCTTTCATAAGCCATATTTCGCATGATTTCATTCATCTACCATATTGTATTCTAAGCTCCGCAATCATCCATGTTGACGTCCAGATCTATTATCTATTTACCCATCTACTCCTAGATCATGAATTCAAACTAAATTACTTTCATAACCTTTCTATACTTCCCTAATCCATTATACCCCACTTCCATCTAGAAAAGAAAAGAAAAAGGTAAAAAGAATAAATAGGTTTGGCTGTGAAAATCCAGATTCCTAACACAGTACAAATCTGAGTTCATATTGGAAAACCAAGTCACTTGGCTCATATGAATTCCTTTAAAAAGAAATATTGTGTTTTTAATTCACTTTATGTTGCAGGTTGAATTTTTATTCTCCAATTTGGAGACTTTAGGACAAGTCTCAAAATAAGCAAGGGAGAAGACAGAATAAAACAAGTGCATCTGATTTTAAAAGCTGAGCAACTTGACATATTGTTCAACTTGATATTGAAACAAATCAAAATGCAAGGGAACTAAAAATTCAACATCAAAACCCGTTACAAAGGGAAAAAGGGTCCTAAACATGATAAGCATCAACATCACAGAGGGTCCTGAAAATGAGCAGCATCACATAAAAAAGGGTCTTGAACATGATAAGAATCAACATCAAAGAGGGACTTGAACATATATGAGTCAAAGAGTATTTCTTTAAAGGGACCTGAGAATCAACATGTAAATTTTGTCAGAAGGGACCTGTATGAAAATAACTGTCAAAAGGGATCTGTTTACAGAAGAAGAAAAAAACCAATAAAGTTCATTATTCAGGTTCATCAATTGACTAAGGTGCTAATGTTTTTCAAAGCATCAATCAAGGGAAGTACTGTAAGTTACAAATTTATTTTTAATGCATTTTGATTTTGAAAGAGATTATTAAATTATGAGAATAATTAAACCTTGGTGCATAAATAGTGTAAGCCTTCATTCCTTGTACATACCAAAATCGCTCTTTTCATAAAAATTTCTACCCCACTATATATTCAAATCATGAAACTTTCTACCCCACTATCTATTCAAACCATGCCTCTTTGCCTACAAAGCTTCTCTACAAAACAAGAAAGCACGGGTTAGTTTCAGGAAAAGAAGAACAAAGGTGGATTTATAATGCTATGGTATCAATAATACATTTACATAATATTAAGTGAAAAAATTTACTCTATTATGGGTCTTGAAATGACCTTAAAATGATCATTTCAGAAAGCTACTTTAAAGAGTAATTATTATGAAAAATGCATCATGAAAAGAAATACATGGAACTTTGAAGGATTAGAAGAAGAAATCATTAAAGATACATTAAAAAGTGCATAATTATGAGTGAAATTGAATGCATTACAAAGACATATGTATGCAATGGTGAAATAAGGCGCAATCCTTATGTTTTAACCTTTGAAAAAATATATGCATGAAATGGTAAAAATGGGGTGCATAATGTTTTGATTAAAAACCTTTGCAAAAGGCATAAGGTTGCATGCAATTATAAAAATTTTATACACCAAGAAAAATGATGAGAAAAATCGATTTTTGAAAATTGATGGTCATGCAAAATGACAAAGGAGAGGACAACAAAATTTTAAAATGCTTCACAAAAAAAAACCAATCAAACACTATTAGAGACAGAGGAAACATTCAACAGAGATAGGTAACGTTCAATAGAGAAACACCACCTACGCAAAGAAAAGGTTTACCACCCATGCAAAGCAAGAGAAACGAAGGCTCAGACAACCCAGTGCCAGTTCCTTCATGCAGGAAGAATAAGAGATATAAAATCTCAGAAAAAATGGTGGTACGACTTAGTAAGAAGTGTTTAACCTAGAAACAAAATCAATTTTATAAGAACATAAAGGGATGAAATCGATTCGATGAAATCAATTAAAAGGTACGAGTGATTAAATTATAGGGTAAATGTAGATCCTAGTGTTGAGGAAATCAAGGACTAGCCATGAAAAGCACAGGGTTGGCGTTAAACAAAACTATGCATTCAAATCAAATCTCGTTAAATGTGTGGAGTGTTTGAGTTTAGTTAGGAAGCAAGGGAATAAAATTTATTCTAAATTGGTTGTCAGTGACATTCCAAGTCCAAGTGTTCACAAATCTAATTGAAGACTACAGTTATCTAATTGAATAACATAGGATTAAGTCTAAATTGCAGTCACATAATTGGAAACTCCAGGTGTACGGTTGACAGCACCAAGACCCAGTTACGCTATTGATCTCCAAAAAAATATCGAAGTGAACAGTGTGTTAAGTGGAGTTAAAAGCATAGCTAAAAGGGTTAATATGTGCACGAAATGAAGGTAGTTGTGCAAGAACCAAAATTCAAGAATAAGAACACATGTAGGATGTTTCACATGTTCCAAAAAATCGATTCCTAAGGAGGGTATTAAAAAAAATCCATTTATGAGGTATTGAAGATATAGGGTTTTTTCCAAAAAAGCATTTTCAAGGCATTGGAACAAAGCCTTCTCTCCACATCAGTAGAAACAATGGTAGTATTTCAGAAATTTCGAGTCCAGGATTTTTCCTCAAAATTGAAAGTATTCAATAGTGAAAATACTTCTTCCTATACTCCTAAAACTATCTAGATCAGATCCTGGTAAGTAACACTTTTGTGTTATTTAAAAAAAAATTGTTCTTCTTCAAATATTAAAAATATGAGAAACAAAAGGTGAAGAGTGAAATCTACATGGTTGGAGAAAAATGACAAGAAGGCATTGACATAATTTTGCAAGCAGCTCAATAGGAATGTTCTACATTGCGGGGCAGATCCACAAGCATATCAGTAGGGAGGTTGTTGGAAATACTAAGAAGAGGGGGGCGGTGGGTGAATCAGTATTCCTTCAAATTAGAGCATTAGTTAATCTTCAATTATTATCAGTGTTTGTACAATAATAGTAGTAAACAAAAGGAGCACAAATGCACACAGTTTTTAAGGTGGAAACCCACTCTGGGACAAAAACCACCTAATGCTTTTCTAATAATTCTTTAATATTCAAATCCAATTGAAAATAAAGCTCCAACTTCCTAGAATCTAGAAAATCATTCTTCTCCAGCTCCCACTGGATGGACTCTCCAACACCCGAGATGCTTCAGTAGTCCGTTGAACGGATGCCCCAACACCCAATGAGCTACAACTCACCCTACCACCACCCTACCACCCTATAGAAGAATAAAAGAAGAATGGACTCCCGTACCAGGGAAAATGGTACACTTTAGAATAATATAGAATGATGTAGAAGAAGAGGAAAGACTAGACCATAACCCCAACTATTACACAACCACCTAATGATGATCCTAGACCTCCCGACATTGCCTCTTCAACTCTTGGCAGATAGACACTTGTATAATTTTTATAATGATGAATTTACAATGACTTAGTACAATGATACCTTTAAAATGACTGTATGCAGTGTTGCCCACTTGAAGACTTCATGTGGTAAAATTCTTGCTGTTGTTATGCACCTTGGTTTTTTCTCTTGTCATGCTACCCTCTACTGCACCTTGCTTTGTTTTGCTGCCCTAGAAAGTTTGGTCCTTTACAGCCATTGAAAACACATGATCTAGCTTTTTCATACCTTCTAGGAGCTCGATATTGAATCTGGTGTACCTCTGTTATTTCAGATCCCCAATATGTGATTTTCGGCCCTGTAGTAATCCTTTGGGTCTTCTTTTCAATGCCATAGGTCTGACCCAATTTGGATTCTTCAAGGGAGAGTTATGCCCAATCTCTCACAATGGCCTAATTATGGACAGGTTTAGTAGAGTGAACTTGTACGACGTGCCGCATATCACTGTTTCTTCATTAGGCTCTTAAATTGATATAGATAAAACTACAGCCCGTGGAATATCTACCAATTTTTACATAATTCCAATCTGATACTCAGAGAGAGAGTTATGATGATTTTCCCAAGGTCACTTCTTTGAGATGAATTTCAGGATCCTGCAAAAACAAAGACTTCCACAGATCATATCTCCAAAAATATTGTGCACCTTGATCTAAATATTTTTCAAGAGCCTCCTCAGGATTTCGACTTTTCCTCATAAAAATTTCGGCTTCTAAACATTCGTATAAAAAACGTTAGAGTGCAAATGCCACGATGACCTGTTTCATGTTGTGAAAACCCTACATAAGGAAGATATGAGGATCACAATTTATATAAATGCTTAGGTTGAGAGGGGCTCCAATAAGTGAACGTGGGAGGGATTTTAGGAGCTTAAAAATTATTAATTACTGAATTTTCAATGACCCATGCCACAACCCCATGGGGTTTTATCCCACTAACAAGGGTTACAAACTTCAAACATGAATATCTCTCAAACCGTGAAGAATTATGTGGCGTGCCATATATCAATTGAAATATCTCGACAAGTAGAAACCATCAAAATCATTCTTGACCTATAATATAGTAATTTGGTAGGTCAAAATTTCCATGCAATATTGGGGTATCCCCTGGTGCTGCTTGGGTTGGCATCAATGAAAATCGTTGATCAACAATCTCCCCATTTGGCATTGATGGCAACCCAAGTAGTGCCCCTGCAATCATGACACCTCTTCCTACAACATTATCTCCCCCTTTTACATCAATGGCAAAGGGTAACTCCCCCTGACACACAACCATCTTGTGAACCTGTACACACTTCCAATTCCCCTTTATATTTTGAATAAGGAAAATCTAATGAGAACTTGGAAGAATCCTAAGATTCTGGGGAAGATATTCCAATTCTTCACGAGTACTCTCATGATCATCAATGTTTCCTGCCCAATATAAATTTGTAAAGGTGTGAATAATGAGATTGTTACCCTTGGGATAACAAAATCCATATTCTACTGTTCCCTTTAGATATCGAAGAATTATTTTGATGGCAATAATATGTGATTCTTTTGGTGCGGCTTGGAATCTTGCTACTTGTCCAACTACTTGCATAACATCTGGCCAGGAGGCTGTTACATATAGAAGACTACCAATCATAGATATGTACAATATTTGATCCACATCCTTAGATGAGTCGTCTATGCTCAATTTTCAACCTATTACCATCGGAGTAAGGATGGGTTTGCAATCTTCCATTTTGAATTTCTTGAGAATTTCCTTGATGTACTTGGCTTGACATATAAATATTCCTTTCTCTTGCTGAGATATTTGAAGCCCTAAGAAGTATGTCAGCTCACCAAGTAAAGACATCTCGAAATCACTTTGCATATTTGTAGAAAAATTCTTACTTATTCAATCATCATTTCTACCAAATATTATATCATCCTCTTTAGCTATTAGACATGCTTTAGTTGCTTCATCTAGAATATATATGTCGTTTAGAGCTCGACTTGTTGTAGCCGCAATTTCACCATACCTGCCTTTCCTGATTTCACATTTTGTGGAGTTGAATAGTATTGTGTCCTTGATCACACATTTGTCCAACACTCAGCAGATTGTCATTCATGTTTTCAACCAATAGAAAATTCTTGGCTAGAGCATCTTTACTTCTGAGAGTGACAATACCCAATCCTATAACAATTGAAGATCCATTATTTCCAAAGCACACGGTTCCATCCTTCTTCTTTTTCAAAGATACAAAGTTATTTCTATCTCTAGTCATATGCATTGAGAAACCGCTATCAACATACCACACATATTTGTTGTTTTGAGCCTTGAGAGCGAGAGCACAATTATCAGTCTTCTTATTCTTCCATGTTCATTCATTTTGTGGCTTCAACCTATTACCTTTCAATTTTCCCTTACCAATTTTTAGTTTTCTCGTAAAGTATGGATATTCTTCATCTGAAAGACCTTCTTCATCATCTCCCTTTTCTTCACACTTTTAGATACATGTCTTTTCAATTGAAGGTTGTTTGTCCTTATTGGCTTTCCTAGATGCAACGAATGCAGTTTCTAGATGCTAAGTACCCTCTTCTTCATCAAGTCTCATTTCATATGCTATGAGAACTCCATGTATTCCTCTTTGCTAAGTTTGTCCAGATTTTCACTGTATTCTAAGACCGATACCTTTGGGTTGAATCTCCCTGGTAACGTTCTTAGAATGTTTCGTATAATAGTCTTCTCATCAATTGGCTCTCCAAATCCTTCCAGAGTATTGGTTATTTCATCAACGTATTGGAAGTATGAAGTAATATTGCAATCTTCTTTCATTATGAGCTACCCAAATTTTTCTCTATAGATTTGGAGCTTTTCTTCTTTGACATTTGAGTCACCTACATATATATTCTCAAGCTTGTCCCATACATTTTTAGTGGTTTTACAACCCAACACTTTATGATAAGAAGATTCAATAAGTCCATTGATAATAATATTCTTTTCTTTTGCATCATTTACCAAATTCTTCTTACCTTGTTCTTCCGCGGTTAATGTAAATCCATTTTCAACAGTATCCCATATTTCATAACCTTGTGCCAAGAGATAGACCTCCATTATTCCTTTCCAGAGTGCATAATTATTTTCATTGAATAGAGGTACACCATTCTTGGTATGCTCCATGACCTCCTTCCAACTATTAAATTGTTATTGAAGGAACCAAGCTCTAATACCAATTGTTGGAAATACTGAGCGGGGAGAATCAGTATTCCTTTCAATTAGAGCCTTAGTTAATATTCAATTATTATCAGTGTTTGTACAATGATAGCAGTAAAAAAAAGGAACACAAATGCACACAGTTTTTAAGGTCGAAACCCACTCTGGGAAAAAAACCACCTAATGCTTTTCTAATAATTCTTTAATATTTAACTCCAATTGAAAATAAAGATCCAACTTCCTAGAATCTAGAAAATAATTCTTCTCTGGCTCCCACTGGATGGACGCTCCAATGCCTGAGATTCTTCAGTAGTCAACTGAACGGATTCCCTAACACCCAATGAGCTACAACTCACCCTACCACCACCCTACCACCCTATAGAATAATAAAACAAGAATGGACTCTCATACCAGGGAAAATGGTCCACTTTACAATGATATAGAATGATGTAGAATAATAATAAATACTAGACCATAACACCAACTATGACACAACCACCTAATGATGATCCTAGACCTCCTGATACTGCCTCTTCAACTCTTGGAAGATAGACACTTGTACAATTTTTACAAGGATTCATTTATAATGATTTAGTACAATGATACCTTTACAATGACTGTATGTACTGATGCTCACTTGAAGACTTCATGTGGTGAACTTCTTGTTGTTGTTCTACACCTCAGTTGTTTCTCTTGTCATGCTACCCTCTGCCGCACCTTGCTTTGCATTGCTGCCCTAGAAAGTTTGGTCCTTTGCAGCCCTTGACAACACATGATCTAGCTTTTTCTTGCCTTCTAGGAGATTTATATTAGATCTAGTGTATCTTTGTTATTTTAGATCCCCAATATGTTATTTTCAGCCCTATAGTATTCCTCTAAGTCTTCTTTCCAATGCCACAGGTCTAACCCAATTTGGATTCTTCAAGGGAGAGTTAAGCCCAATCTCTCACAATGGCCTAATTATGGATTGCTTCAGTAGAGAGAACTTGTACGGCATGCCACATATCATTGTTTCTTCATTAGGCTTTGAAATTGATACAAATAAAACTAAAACCCGTGCACTATCTGCCAAATTTTACAAAATTCCAATTCGATATTCAGAGAGATAGCTATGATGATTTTCCCAAGGTCACTTCTTTGAGATGAATTTTAGGAGCCTGCAAAAACACTGACTTCCACAGATCATATCTTCGAAAATATTGCGCACCTTGATCTGAAATTTTTACAAGATCTTCCTAAGGATTTTGGCTTCGCCTCGTAAAAATTTCAGCTTCTAAAACCTTCGTAGAAAACAAATTAGAGCGCAAATTCCACGATGAATTGTTTCAGATTGTGAAAACCCTACATAAGGAGGATATGAGGATCACAGTTTATATAAATGCTTAGGTTGAGAGGGGCTTCAACAAGGGATTTTAGGAGACTAAAAATTATTAATTATTGAATTTTCAACAACCCATGCCACAACCCCATGGGGTCTTAGCCCACTAACTAGTGTTACAAACTTCAAACATGAACATCTCTCAAACCGTGAAGAATTACGTGGTGTGCCATATATCAACGGAACATCTCGACAAGTAGAAACCAACAAAAGCATTCTTGACCCATAATATAGTAGTTTGGTAGGTCAAAATTTCTATGAAATATGCTTGGGTTTACATCAATGACAACCGTTGATCAAAAAAGGTCAACATGTAGAGGCAGAAGATCAAAGAGACAAAGACAAGCACGAGGACATACTTGAGAGTTGGCAAGGGGGAGATGTTGGCCCTCAATTTTGACCCTTTTTCACCATGCATATTCCACTTTAATATCATAATTTACCAATATATAATGGTAATTTTTTTCATATTTTTTCCCGTTTTTTCACTTTAAGGTAAAATAATTATGTCATTTAATTTTTAGAATGTTTAGTAAAAATTGGGTATTAAAAATTATTTTTGATTGAAACAGAAATTCTCGTAATGGCTCCATTGAAGTCGTATGTGCAGGATACCTGGGAATAAAATGAAGATATATTCGAGAAGTATCAGAACCAAGGATGGAAAAACTCCTATTGGCACAATCCAAATGAGTGAGAACATGCTCGGTCAAAGTTGGTCAAACTTGACCAATGACCTAGAAAATCCCCTTATTTAAGGGGCAATTTTGTGATTTAGTGGGATTCTACCATATTGTGTGCAACCAAAAGTATGAGTTCAATATTATTATATATATTAGACTCTTACAGGTTGTTACAACTATTTTATCTTAGTTTTTTATATTTTTTGCTTATTTAAGCACAACCATTCAACACTTATATAGATGTATTATGACTATTGAGATTTCTTTACTTCTAAATATAATTTGAAGAACTTGTCTTCTATTTTCTTGTTGTTCTTGTTATGTGATGTTATTAATGATGTACTGTAGCTGATAGTTTCAAGTGTACCAAGCAACGGTGGAGGGCCCCCATTCTGAGCTAAGTACACCGAAGTAAAATTTTGTGTATAATTGTGAATATTTTATATTTTGTTTCCTTTATTGTTCCTTGTGAATATTTTTCTTAATACATTCATTATATTTTATGTCGATTTATGTTTTTGAATTCTTTCCTTTCAGCAATTGGTTTAAGTAGGGAAGTTCAACAAAGGTATCTAAGTTAGATCCACTTCCTTCTAGATTAAGAATTGAACTAGAAATTGTGTTTATGCATTTGATATTTATTGCTTTGGTTATATGCTTTATGATGGAACTAATCTTGTTGGAATAGGAATAATGAGGAAGTACAACTAGGATCTCTAAGTTAGAACCTCTTCCTTGTTAGATATTCTCCATAAATATTCATTGCAATCTTGATTTTAGATCATAATTTCAATGCTTTCTTTTCAGTAATTTATATTTGTAATATGCATTTCCATTATTTTCATCTAAAAAACTACTTCCTACACTAGTTTAATATAAGATTCCATATACCTTGGCGTGCTTCTAATTTTACCAACTCGGATTGATAATTAAAATAAATGCTCTAATTCAACTACATAAATTATACCAACAAAGTGCCAAGAGACAATATGTGCTAGGGAGTTATAGGGCATGCTATGGAGTTCTTGGTTTGCTAAGGAGGGAGTGACAAGATATGATAGATAGTTCCAAGGCATGCTAGAGTGATAGGGAAGCATACCAAGATGTGCCAAGTTCCAATGTGTGTTGAGTGTTAGCGTGCGCCAAGGAAACACAAGGAGGAACTATGTCAAAATGCATGGAAATGAATGAATAAGAGTGTGTGTCAGGTTGTGTCAATGAGTTCCAGGTGTGCTAAGGACGGATTTCCATGGTATGCTAGGAAACACTAAGTCATGCTAGTGTGCCAGAGTGGCATGTATCTAAGATGTGCCAAGTTCCAGGGTGTGCTAACATATTCTAGGAAGTGTTAAGGAGTCCTTGGGACAGACAAGGGAGCACTAGTTGAAAATACTGCATGCAAATGAGCGATTAAGAGATTGTCACAGGAAGTGTCAGTGTTCTCCAGGTGTGCTAAGGAGGGAGTGGAAAGGTATTTTAGGTAGCTCTAAGGTATGCTAGATGCCAGAGAAACATGCGAAGATGTTCCAGGTGCTAGGCTATGACAATGGCTGTTAGGGAGTGTTATGGAATTCCCAGGGAAAAACAAGGGAGCACTAGTTTCAAATGCATGGAAATGAATGAATAAGAGTGTGTGACATGGATTGTTAGCAAGTTTTAGGAGTTTCAAGGAGGGATTGAAAAGGTATGTTAGGTAGTGCGAGGAATGATAGAGTTCTAGGGAGACATTCCAAGATGTGCCAAGTGTTAGGGTGTGCCAATGTGTGCCATACAATGTTAGGTAGTGTCACAAAAACACAAGGGAGAACTAGTTCAAAATGCATGGAAATGAATGGATACGAGTGTGTGATAGGGAGTTTCAGTGAGTTCCAAGTGTGCTAAGGAAGGATTGACAAGGTTATGTGCTAGGAAATGCCAAGGCATACTAATGTGCTAGGGCATGTTAGGGAATGGTAGGTTTTGTTAGGGAGTTCCAAATAATGCCAAGGAATGTAGGGGATGCTAACATGTGCCACATAGTTTAAAGGGATTGTTAGATGGTCCAAGTGTTATAGCATGTCAAGATGTAAACTATGTTGCATCGGGCACTCTAGGTGATAAAATGCACCGGGCCGTTAAGTTATAAAAACACACCTGCACGTTAAGGCAAACTGCACCGATGCATGCAATGCTTATCAGATTGCTCAAGCGATAGCCATCGATAAAGTGCACCAGGCGTTATAATTGGTATTGGTATTTATGTGGTGCCCATAGGCCGTAGAAACACATTGGTGCATAATATCATACAAACGCACCATTGCACAGTGACTAACATGCACTGGCATTCATTTTGTATTTTTTTAGAAACATCGACCTATGACAGTGCAATTATTGTGATTTTTTAAAATTCATTATTCATCAAAAGTCGACACATATCTTATAGCAGTAGTCATATCAATTAAATTTTTATTAGTGAATTTGAATGTGTTGTTTGGATTAATTAGTTATATCATATCATTAGATTTCACATCTCTTTATTATAATATTTAATCATCCATATATTTAATGAGTGATGCAACATTTCACAACGAAAATGGAGAGCACAATAGAATAAATTAAAACGTATTTTATTATATATATACAAATAAGACACTCTTTGTCATACAAAATGGGACAGTTATTGGTATCCCTCTATATTTCAGTTGGGACACTATGTACATTACATTAAACAAAATGTCTGATTTCATAGAAAAATATTTCAAAGAATACAATGCCTTGCTTTGATATCCAAACATATTGATCATCATTCTTCACTCAAACTGTTGTCACTGCTCGAGCTACTTCCATGACTTTGGTTATTTGATGAATGTTTTTTTCATTGTGTTCATTGTTTTATTCTTATTCAAGTTCGATCTACATACATAAAAATAAATTGTAATGAGTGTATATACATTGGTGAGAATATTGAAAATTGCAATATTAAATAATATACATCAATGTAAATCGAAAAGAAATGTACCGTAGCAAGAATTGACTCGTGAACTATACACATTCTTTCAAAACCAAATTTCATGCCATCTTTCAACAATTCATATGTTGGCACAGTTCCATGCTTTGTTTCCTACAAGTTTTATACCACATAACAAATCATATATTTAATATAAAATATTTTTTTGTTCTATTAATTATAGACAGAGATAAGTAAAACAAGATAGATTCTTACAAATTCCATAGTTAATTTCCGATATGCCAACATATAATGACAACCCATGTTTAACCCAATGCCAATCAATTCGTCTGATGTTTCTTCTTTGTATGTTAGCGCCTGTTTGAAGGCATTCAATGATGATTATTGTAAAACAAATTAAAATATACAAAAATGAAATCTGGTTTAGTTGTTATAAGGAATTAAAAATTACTCACAAACATAGATATCAAACCTTTTCTTCCTTATCGTCTTGTTTTATGTGTTGAATGGGTTCGATTTTCTTTTATTTTCTGCAATAAAATACTTGAAAATTAATATTTATGCTAAATTTCTTATTTATTGTACCTAATCGAAAAATTCAATGATTACATACTACATTTGAAGCACGTTTCTATTGAGATTTCTCCTCGTGCGATGCAATTATGTCCATTTCTTTGACCATCTCCTTGTACACTTTTTTGGACATTCCTACAGGCATATTTATGATATCAGCTTGTTCATCCTTTGATATTTTCATAATATTCCTGAAAATCTAACATGACAATAAACTATTTAATTTTTATATTGATATATGAAAAGTTAATATAACGAAAGTGATAAGTATAAATGATTGCTTTCTATTAACATATACATATAATTCTAGAAAAAAAATTAAAGGAATATTACTTTTTCATTCCTTCTTTTTTGTTGTTGTATGTTTTTGTTATTAAAAGTCTAACATGTCTCATTGACCAATTATTTGATAACTCATCTTGTAGTTTAAATAAAATTAGGTTCTTGGAATCATTGGATTGATTTCTGCATTGTAAGTTGAAATAATGTCTATACATTCATTCCACTAGATCCCTCAAATTTTTGTAAAATTTTCCCCCTTTCGTTAACCTCCAGCGCCACTCCAGATGAGCTAAGGAGAAATTCATTTTCATTTGCATGTTTTATTTTTTTTCTTTTCTTAGAACAACAATCATTTTCTTCGTTGTTGGTCCCTTTAGAACATTAAAAATATGTGAATTAATCAATTGTTTGAAACATGTTATCTAATATTTTTAAGTATATTATTAATGAAAATTAAAAAAAGAAACTCATATTGGATCAATAGTATTTTTTTATTCACCTGATTCATCCTTCTGTAATTTTTCCATCAAGATTTTACGCTCTTCTGGTCTTAGGTCAATAATAATCTTATCGGGCTTCGTATTTTTGTGGCTCTACATAATACAGAGTAAACAATACATATTAGTTAAACTTACATATAGTTCAAAAATGATAATTTTTTGTAAATAATTTACAAAGAACTTTCATTTTTTTCTTTTCTCGATGTGCTACCAATATTTTTGTTAATTGATCTCTTGTTAGCCAGTTATTTATCAATATGAAACTTGTACCATACCATAACATTTATTAATATATTTTATAAATAAATCACAAATTTTTAGGTAAAAAAAAAAATCAAGAAAACCGTGTGCTTTTCAAACAGTACACACCGAAGACCGTGCAACATGTTCTTATAAACGCACCGCCAAAACAGTAGAAACACCATATGGTGCTCTCTGTCAACAATGAGACCCGATGTGTTATATGTTAACCAGTGTACCGAATAACACAGTCAAATTAATAAAAAACCTCTAGTTTTAGTTTTTGTAGCATATGATGTCATGAAGGAGACAGTGCGGCATGTTCTTATAAACGCAACGCCAAAACATTAGGAACATCATACTGTGCTCTCTGTAAAAAAGGAGACTCGGTGCGTTATAGGTTAACTGGTGCGCCGATTAACACAGACATAAATTAATAAAAAAATTTTTTTTATCAAACTATATGCGCCCGGTGCGCTATAATAAAGTAGCGCACCGGTGCCCTATTTTACACAAGGTGCACCGATGAAACAAATTATGTTTTTTTTTAAATCATGCAAGGGATGACATGGATTGGGATTCGACTCTACAAGTCTTCATGTAGGTTAGATGTCATACGCCTCTATATATAGCAATAAAAACCCTATAAATATAAAATGAAAATCCCTAATTGTGAAGTCACAAAAACAAGAAGAAGCAAGGGCCGAAACAAGAAGAAGTTGTTAGGATATTCCGACACATAGGAAATAGTTAAGAATAACTTAGTCTAGTGTAGATTTAGGTAAAGTGTGTTTCTTTACCATGCACATTTGTAACTTATAATCCGACGATCACGATTTGTAGTAATCTGATAGTTATCTGTCACCTCGGTATTAACGGCACTTGATCCGTGGCTTAACACCTGATTGGTCCATGATCTCTATTTAAAGAGCATGGAGGTTCATTTTTCTAGTAACCGTTTATGAGAGAAACATATGTGACCTTATTTTTATATTAATAAATTCCCTAATGTGGCCACGTTGGCTCAGGGCGTGGATTGTTTCCCCCTTTGAGGGTTTTAACCACGTGATTATACTAGTGTACTGATTTGTGATATGTTTGTGAGTGGTGACCTTTGGTTCTTGATCTACGAAACATGCCCTATAAATTCCTACATGGTATCAGAGCTATTTTGAGGGCCGCGTCCATTGTTGATCAAAATCCGAAACCGGTTTGACTGCATGCGAATGCCATTTTGTAGATCTACTATTTCTAAACATTTTTGGGCTTCAATAACTGTTTAGTTGTGTCCGGAGCATCTGTTACAGTGAGGAATGCCTTTCGTTTCATGCGAAAAGGTTTTCGGCTACCCAATTTATGTCAATTTAGATCTGGAGGTATAAAGCATCTATTTTGCAGTTATATTTGTTAATAGTTCTTCTTATTTTGGTTTTTTTTTCTATATTAAGGTTTTATTTATTTGCCATATATATACCCTCTTCTCTGTGTATGCTCTTTGCTGTGTGCTCCGTGTGATCTCGGAAAATCAGAAATAGGAAAAGGGATTTTCTTTTGCTATGTGAGCTCTTTCCCTGCGTCTTTGTGCGATCTCAGGAAATCAGAAATAGTGAAAAAAGTGATAGTTGCTAGTAAGGCTAACCGAGAATCTAACATTCTGTTGTAAGGCTTTGGATTTCATTTTTGGCTCGTTTTTTCTTTTTTTTTTGTGTAGGAAAAGGCACGCACACCGAAGGCCAATAATAATAATAATAATAATCCCCCCTTCCTCCTTTCTAAAATAACATCTCACTTACTATCTCATTTGGTGAGGGGTTAGTTTATGAGAATAGAGGTCTTGGGTTCAAGTCTCCTTCTCAAGCTTCTTTTGTAAAAAAAAAAATTCAAAGGGGCGGATTTTTTTTTTAAAAAAGCCGCACTTCATCTCGTTCCCGCAACTATTCAGCATCTACAACTCATATTTTTCAAAAGGCATAATTTCTTCATCCGGAAGCCGTTTTTCGAGCCGTTTTTTTTTAAACTTCCTAATTTTTCGAGATATTTCCATTGGAGTAGTTTTATTTTTATAAATTATGGTAATTCTATTATGTAAACATACTGTTACAAAACTACCTCAGTTCAGCTGCGGGAGCCTGAGACTGGGCTTGATGTCCATGCTTTTTCAATTTGATGAACTGCCCAGAGCGGGAAACCAGTTCTTTCAAAAAAAAATTGCACCGCCCTTGTAAGGGAAACTGGTGGATAATCCATTACATTCAGTGTGAGAAAACTATAGAGGGACGACACTAGCATGCAGCTTCTGCTGCCGTAGACAACAAAATATAGAATAACTTGCAAATGATAGGAATTAGATACCATACTGAATTAAGGCAGAGAGAACTGATGCGTGTGGGTTGGAGAAGGCGGTTCCTCCTCCACGCGACACCTGAATTTCTCCTCTGGATCTTCCGCAGCACCACTTTGAACTCCATCTTTGCCTAAGAGATTTGCATCCACCTGCATAGAGAGCTGAGCCAAGTTGGGAGAGGCAGAAGCAAGGGGAGTGCCTAGACCAGTAGAAGAGGTTGCAACATGGGCGGGCCTGGGAATAAGGGGCGGGGGCGGAGTTTCATGTAGCGGTGGAGGCTGAAGAGTGGATTCTTCCCGCAGGGTTATGGTGATGTAAGCAGTGATAGTGGGACGATTGAGGGCACAATCGAAGCAGAGCTCCGCTCTCTGCGATGTTCGCCTTAAAATGTGACTTCCAGAAGGACCGGGGACAACTGAAGTGGGATTCGGAGGAGTGCCAGGGGGAGGAGAAGAAGGTCGAAAGCCTTGGGCAGAGCCAGGAGGGTTGTCATCTTCCCAATGACTGAGGGGGTCCTGAGAATGTTGCCTCTCATTATGCTCAGTAGAGGGAGCATCGCCGAGACTGTAAGAGGGACGCTCACTCATCTGCCTGCCACGAGTTGCTCCTCGGCGGCACCTCATACGGTGTCTTATTCTAGGCATAGCTGTCCCAACGGATTGCAAAGGCTAGAGACAAGGAGAATTAGCCTAGACAAGAGCAAAAACACAGTGAAATCCAAGGGGGATATGCAAATTTAAATTGGAGTGACAAAAAGCGCTATGAGAAAAATGGCATCTCGGAGTAGTTTCTATACAGCGAGCAGTGCTGTCCTATGTGAGTTCTGGCGCTGGGCTCTGCACAAGCCGTTGGGCACGCACTGCAAATAGGATTCAGGGAGCTGTAGGCCGAGCAGGAATGATCTGGAGAACCCGAGACTGGAGCCATTATGAGCCAACTGAGCAGACCGAGGATGGAGAAGAGCCGGCGCTGGTGAATTAATGACTTGAGAGCTGGCGTCTTTAATTCAAGTGTGATGGAGCCGCGGGGGGCCATATGGCCTCCCCATGTGAAGCCCCTTGGGAGGTGCCCCGGGATAGAAGTTCCATCAAAAAAATTATTCATCCGCATCCGGAACCAGGCGATCGTTCTGAACCAGCTTGATGCAATTCTGAAGAAGATCTCCATCATGGATGATTTGAAGGGGACCATGATTGAGAGTATCCATACTGTCAACTCCTAGATTAGCTAGGAGATTGGCGACTTTATTGCCTTCTCTTTTGGTGTGGGCAAAGGAGATGGCTTGGTTGCTTTCCAACCAGTTGCTTATTTTTTCAATTCGGGATGCCAATCTCCAGCTTGTGGCAACTTTTGCAGATCTGGTGCCTTGAAGCAGTTGATTGGAAATACTAATGAGAATCTGGGAGTCCCCTTCCACAATGATAGGTGAGAGGTTGAAGAGATGAGATAAGTTCAGCCCTTTCCAAAGCCCTTCCAGCTCTGCAGAGTTGTTGGTATCCCATCCTATGGAGTCGTAGTAAATAATGAGGACGTCCCCTTGGGTGTTTCTGAATATGCCTCCAAAGCCAGCTGGTCCAGGATTGCCTTTTGAGGCTCCGTCAAAGTTCAATTTTAAGATTCCAGGAGGTGGTGGAGTCCAATTAGATTGGGGTTCAGGAGTCTTCTTTCCATTGGAGTTTGGAGAACTTGAGATTTTCAGCTGCCAGTTTTTCCAGATGGCGACTTCCTTCGGCTGTTTGGGAAGATCTTCCTCCTGCCAAGAATGAATAGCTAGAGTCTCTTGGAGGTTATTGTTGAAGTTGTTCCAGATTATGTCCAAGGGAGTGGATTGATTTTTTAATATTCTCTTGTTTCTCTCTTTGCAAAGGGACCAGAAAAGGAGACCTGGAATGATTTTCCATAGGGTGTTAAGGAGGGAGCTGCTATATGGATGTCGTGGCCAGAGACGCATAATATTAGTCAAATCCCCTTGCGGTTTGCTCTTTTGACTTCTGAAACAAATATTTTCCCATAGTTTGCTAGCTATATTGCAGGACATCATAAGGTGCTGGATCGTTTCTGTACTTTTCTCATAATTAGGACATTGTGAAGGGCCACAGAACCCACGTCTGAGAAGGTTATCCCAGGTGAGAATTCTTTTGTGACTAAGAAGCCATAGAAACGTTGAGACATTAGGCCAAGTACCAGGAGCCAAAAAAAATTTCCAAAGCCGATCACGCGGAAGAGAGATGGGATGCATGAGAGAGAAGGCCTCTTTCGTAGTGAACATACCCTTGGTCGTGTATCCCCATCTAAGAATGTCTAGTTCCTCCGAACATCTAATTTTCCGGCGTTGGAGTTCCTCATGGAGAGCTTCCCAAGTGTTGTTATGAGCAAAAGGAATGATATGAGCTGGTTTCTTCCATTGTCGAAAATCATTGTTGTTTGAGGGGGTCCAACACTGGTTGACTTTGGTTTCCTCAGGGCCAGTGATTCTTCCAACATTGGTGAGGGTGAGAGTATTCGTAAGCTTTGGGTATTGTTGCCAAGAGTCTGCCCAGAATCTGGCAGTGTGCCCATTACGTATTTCCCAGAAGCTGTGCTGTTGTATGAGTGCAAAATGTTTTCTGGCTGCATTCCATATTAGGGAGCCAGCGATTTCAGGAGATAGCCTTATTAATTCTTCAGGAGGTCTATTATTAGCATACTTGGCTGTCCACATTTTAGCCCAGGGCTTATAGGGATTCGAGAGCCAGTTCCACCACAAATGGGCTCCCATGACTTCATTGTTGTGAATAGGATCCCTGAGCCTGAGCCCACCTGCGTCCTTAGGGGAACAAACCGTGTCCCAGTTGACCAGAGCCCATTTTCGTTTCTGGTTTGAAGACCCCCAGAGGAATCGACGTTGAAAATTCTTGATCTGTTTCAGAACCCACTTTGGAGCAGCAAGCACAGAGAAAATATAAAGGGGCATAGATTGCAATACCGCTTTGATGAGGACTAGTCTATTGGCCAAATTGAGTGCTCTGTATGTCCAAGAGGAAAGTCGAGCTTCCAATTTTTCCAAGAGTTGATTCCAAGCAGAGTGTTTGATGGCCATATCAATGAGAGGTGTGCCTAGATACTTGGCTGGAAGGAGAGAAATAGAGAAGCCCAGGAGGCGGGCTATGCTAGATTGGGTCAGCGGAGGAGTGTTGAAAAAGAAGAGCTGGGATTTGGAGACATTTACGGTCATACCAGAGGCATTAGAGAAAAGGTTCAGAATGTCTTTGAAGGACCAGGCTTCTTGGATAGAAGGGAAGCCAAAGAGCATATTATCGTCAACAAATTATTGATGAGTGGTGGTGGATGAGCCTTGAAGGGAGATGCCACGAAGCTGCCGAGAGAGGACAACATGGTGAATAATTTTGTTGAGACCTTCAGACATGAGAACGAAAATGAAGGGGGAGAGAGGGTCGCCTTGCCTAATACCTCTAGATGGCGCAAAAGGAGCAGAAGGGATACCATTGATAAGGATGGAGTAAAGGGGCATAGAGATGAGACTCATTATCCATCTTATCCACATCTGGTCAAATCTGAAAGCTCTAAGGATGTGCTGAATATAACGCCAACATAATTTATCAAAAGCTTTAGATAAATTTATTTTGAGGAGCATACCTGGATTCTTGGTGCTTTTGAGAGAATGGATAACTTCATGAGTTAGGATGATGCCATCCATAATTTTACGGCCTTCCACATATCCCGTTTGCTCTGGCGAAATGAGGAGTGGAAGAAGAGGCCTTAATCTGTTAGCTATAACTTTGGAAATGATCTTGTAAATCACATTGCAGAGAGTGATTGGTCTGTACTTTTCCGGAGTGCTTGGGTGCTCTTATTTTGGCACTAGTGCTATGAAAGTGGCATTCAGAGAAGGGAGAAGCTAGTGAGACGCTCTAGATTCTTCAACTAGTTGCCAGACCTCTGTTTTGATGAGCTCCCAGAAATGGTGGAAGAAGTTTGAGGTGAAGCCATCAGGACCAAGTGCCTTTCCATCCTTAGATTGAGCCATCGTTGTTTCAACCTCTTGGAGTGAGACAGGGCGAAGAAGCATCTGGTTGTGCTCTGCAGTGACAAGTTTGGGTATTATCTGCGAAATTTTGTCGATGGCTGGCTGCCTGTCTATATTATGGTCTTCTTGCTATATGCTTTTAAAGTGATCCAGGAGAACTTGCTCGATCTCATCATGTTGCTCCACTTGTTCTCCTTGTTGATTGGTGATGTGCGTAATGTGATTTTGCATTCTTCGTTGTACTGTTGACCTGTGAAAGAATTTTGTGTTACTTTCCCCTTCCTTTAACCAGCTTATTCTTGATTTTTGCCTCCATAAGATCTCTTCTTGCTTGCATCTCTCTTCTAGCTGCTTCTTTAATTCCTGTTCTTTGAAAGCTAGGTCATTTGTTCTTCCATCCAGTTTGATTTTCTGTTGAGTTTCTTCCATTTTTTTCTCAAGGGTCTTTATCTCTTGGAATATGTTCCCAAAGACAGAAGTGTTCCAATTCTTGATGAGCGCTTTGAGATGCTTAAGCTTTTGCTGAAATTGGTACATTTTTGAGCCTGCAGGAGGAGTGAAATTGAGCCAAGAAGTGGTGACCATGTCTTTAAATGAGGGATGAGAGAGCCAAAAAGCTTCGAATTTGAAGGGTTTTTTGAACTGAGTACCAATATTTTGCCAATGAAGTGAGATGGGCCAGTGGTCCGAGCCTGCTAGTGGGAGGATTGAAGCCGACAGATCCCCTCCCAAATAGATGGCGTTGTCAGATATGAGAAATCGATCCAGTTTTGAGGCAATCTGCTTAGTACCAGCTCTTTTGTTGTTCAAAGTGAAAGAGCCATTTGAGAAGGGGAGGTCTATTAGCTAGCTGTTGGTTATGAAGTCTTTGAAATGATAACTTTTTGGATCTAATCGAGGTCTTCCACCTATTTTTTCCTCCCTCTTGGTGATCATATTGAAATCCCCTGCTGCAATCCATAGGGGATAGGTTCTTTGAGAATTCAGGATCTCCATGGTATTCAGAAGCGCTATTTTCCTGGCCTGGTCCTGGGGAAAATAGACATTTTAAAGGTGCCCATGGATGTTAGTTCCAATGGGATGAAAAGTGGTCTGAATAAGATGATGCGCTGCATGAAAGTTAACTAAAGCTATGGACTGAGTGTCCCAAGCTATTGCAAGACCCCCTGATGAACCAGAGGCATCAACTGCGATAGAGCTACAGCTGGGCCAAGCTTTAGACAAAATGGAACCCAGAGTTTCACTATTACAATTAGTCTCTTGAAGAAAAATAATATTTGGCCTTTCTTTTTGAATCATATTTTTGATCATTTTGTGCTTCCCTGGGCTATTGAGCCCTCTAACGTTCCATGAGATGAGCTTCATGGGTAACTGTTTGCCAAGGGTTTGAAGAACCATGTTAGCTTGGGGTAACGACCTGAGTTCACCAAAATTTCCCCTATGGTGATGGTGCGCTGCCAGTCAGGTTTTCGACCTATTTTTCTGGACTCTTTTGTGACCTTTAGGCTGTCCCAGTGGCTGCCCAGCTGAACGCCTAGATTCTTTTGCTGTTGGGCCTTGGATAAGGCCCTTTCAAGTTTCTCAATTTGAAGGGGATTGATTTTGTCAAATTCTTCTCTTCTGCAAGCATCCTCTAGCCCTAGGATGTCGAGATCCCCAAGGTCTAACCTTTCTGAGTCCTCTTCCATGAAGTTCGTCTGACTGCTATTAGGATTGTCTCCAATAGAAGCTTTAAGCTTTGCTTTAGGATTTTCAATGTCCATGATTGCGGGGTGCTAGGTCAAAAGCTTGGTTTCAGGGGATGGGTTGGGCACAGAGCTAATGCTTGAAGGCTTCTCGATTTGAGATTGCTTGGGTCCGGGGTTAGCCATAGAATCAGAAGGAGAAGAAGGTTTAAGGGGGGGATTAGCAGGGATGGGGATGGAATTCGAAGCCGTATCTGAGTTGGATAGAATGGAAAAACTATTACTGGTCGAGGGAGCGATGGATGAGGGATTAGGTTTCTTACCCGAAGCAAAGGGTTTCTTGCTATGCCTTCTGCGCGAGGGAACCTTGGTGAAGCCATCTGCTTCTGGGTTGACTTCGGCTTCCTTATTCTGAGCTTGAGCGTTAAGGGGGCAGTCTCTGAACAAGTGCCCGTGGACATGACACCTGCGGCATCTGAAAGGAACATGTTCGTAGTCTAAAGGTTGGATCCACTCGAAATCATCATGATAAATACTTACAGCATCAGGCAGGGCTTTGTCCAAGTGCATGTAGACATAGATACGTGCATAGGATGTGTATCTCCGAAGCTTTGTTTCCTCTGCTATCTTGATAAACTCTCCTAGTCCCTTGTCGATTGCTTGGAGTGAGTCCTCATCCCAATATTCGATCGGCAACGACTATAGGCGTATCCAGACTGGTGCCCAGTTGAAGTTTTCTTTGTCTGGGTTGAATCTTTCCACCCAATTCCAGAGATATAACCCAGCTGAGTTGAAAAAGTATGGACCGCCATCCATAACCCTATTTCGGTCCTCTATGCAATTGAATTCCGCCTTAAAGAAGCCTTTTGGTCCAAGTTGGAGCGCAACGTGTCCTTTGGGCTTCCATTTGGAAGAAATCCAGCCTTAAAGGGCTTTTTCAGTTGGCCAGAGGCCAATAAATTTTCCTATGAGGGCGTGGTCCCTCATGTATTGGATTCGAGCGTTTATACGATGGCTGGGCAGGTTGATCTTGGGTCTGTCTGGTGCGATGGGCTTGCAGGTGGAGGACGTGGGAGCAGCTGCATCCTGCTGGGCCTGCACAGTCGACGTCTGGGGTGCCACCGTTTCCTGATTTTTGCTGGCGGTATCATTGCTCTGAACAAAACTAACGCGGGTTCCCTCATTGTTTACAGGGGGGGTTGACCCTCCCCCCCCGAGCTTGTAGCCATGGCCGGCTGCCAACCTTTGTGCATGGGTTGAGTGTGGGCTGTAGTGGCCGATCAAACCTGTGAGAGGTCTAGGGTTTCTGTAGCGCTAACTTCATTCATCAATTTTTTAACCCTTTCCATTGGAGTAGTTATTTTCAGCTTTTCTTAGATTTATTTTTAAAAAAAATGGAAAGTGCATGCCTAGTTATTCTTAACAGCACCAATTATTTCCAATGGCTACCTCACATGGTAGATATACTTATAAGTAAAGGGATTTATAGAATAGCCACGGGACAACAAACTAAACCTTCCAATGATGATAAAACTGCTAAATGGGAAAATAAACAAGATCAAGCATGAGGGTTGATAGGAATGTCCATTGCTCAAGATCTTCGATTTCATATCCTTGACATTGACACCCCTGATGAGGTCTTGGAAAAGATAAAAGCTATTTTTGGCATTCAAAATCAAATCCGGGCCCACCAGCTTGAAAATGAGTTGCTTACTTTGGACCCCAATATTTTCTCCTCCATTGAAGATTTTTTGTCCAAATTTAAGACCCTTCGAATTCTTTTAGAAGGTTGTAAGATCAAAAAGGAAGATGGTAGCCTCATATATTGCATTCTTGCTAATCTTGGTCCTGCATACTTTGTATTTGTTTCCACCTTCCATTCCACCAGAGAATCCATCATTTCTTCAGGAACCACCTACAAGAATCCCTCTTTTGATGCCTTTTGTGATTCTTTGATAAGAGAACAAAAAAAAAATTTACACCTTGGTCTTATCACTGCTGGAAACGCTTCTAAGAAAGCCTTAGCAGCCCAGCAACGACCATATCAAAAGAATCCCAAGAAGCAGTATCCTAAAAAATATGATCCTAAACCAAACAAGGGCCCTAAGTAATTTCAACCGCAAACTGAAAAATCAAATCACCAAAATAATAAGGCAAATAAAAACAAAGGGAAGAAGGCAAATAGACATTGCAACTTTTGCAATTTGGATGGCCATATAGATTCCAAATGTTTTAAGAAGATGGAAGCCTTAGAAGCAACAATGAAGAAGCACAACATCAATTTGGAGCACTCTTCACCTTCATCTTCAGGCATGGCACTTTTTGCTTATGGTTGTCAGACATCAAGATCTGGTTATGCATTAAATGTATCTTCTTCTTCTCCTTCTCAAGAGTGGCTCATTGATTCTGGAGCTTCTTATCACATGGATAAAAATAAATCCATGTTTTCTTCTTTAAATGATTGTAACACCAAACATATTTATGTTGGTGATGATAGATCTCTTAGTGTTGTAGGATCTGGAACCATTCATATAGATAATGGTCAATTTAATGATGTACTATGTGTTCCTACCTTGTCATGCAACCTTCTATCTATTTATCAGATAACTCATTCAGGTGAAGGGAAAATAGGACCTCAAATATCCTAAACATATTTTAGCTACTGGCATTGCTGATAGATGTGTATGTGAAAGAAATTATTTGACATGAGATGTATATTTGATGTTTGTGTTGTGATGATGTTATACAATGCTTGTGTTTTGTTAGAACATAAAATACATACATACATATATGTATACATATACATACATACATACATATATATATATATATATATATATATATAACTGTATAATGTCAAAAATATACATTTGTAATATAACTGCATATAAATGTCAAATATCTGGTGGTACATCAATACTAGTACTAGTCGAGGCCTTCTAATCAGTCGATGGTGAAATCTACTTAGGAACTGCCTACTAATGACTCGTCGATGGAGCAGCCTACTCAGACGTGTATGATGCAGCCTGTGATGATGGACCCTCCTCCTCAGATGGACCCTCCTGCTCAGGATCAGGTGCTTGCTCAGAGTTAGGTGTCTTCTGAGATGGTGCACAGTCCTTAGTTGATGCCTACTGATCAGGACTGGATGCTCGCTTCTTATCATGATCTCCATCGTGAGGTGAAGGAGGAGGAGGTGGAGTACTAGAATGATGATCTCTACCCTCATGATCATGATCATCAGATGAGGTGTTTATTTTTTGTGAATATTCACGACGCCTACCCCTTCTAGCCGACGCCAGTGCTCTAGAACCTCCAACGATATGATGCATAATGGTCGGCATATTGTGGGGCATGTTTCTCCAAAGCTGTGTGATAAAATCAACCTAAATCTCTCTAATCATAGTCGGGCAGACTCCCTCATCAAATAGAAGTCGATAGAGTTGGTTGCCCAACTCCATCCTAAATCAAGTGTCCATCCTATGCCTTACCCCCGCAGGTATGTGCACCAAATCAGGATCAGGTCTGTCACCCTGATCCTCTGCCTCTGCCATCTCCTCATCAACATATCCACCTGGATCATTCCGTGGGGATGGAATCTCATCCCCAACGAATGTCCCAATACCTAGAAAATATATATTACACAACAATAATTAGACATTTTCATTAAACAATTTAACAAAACAATTTCAATAATGCTTTAGAATAAATTTGATAAATCTAATTAATTAATTAAGACAATAAAATGAAACTATATTATTTTAAAGAAAACAATAATATTTTCTCTCACATCTAGTGGCTCATCCTGTGTGAAGAGGATTTTGTTACACCCTCGCCAATCCAAACCGTCATACAGACATGGCACCAGAACGAAGGAGTGATCATCAATATTGGATAGCAACTTCAGTGCATCAGAAGATATCCTAGCAGGAAAGTCATATTGGCCCCTCTTGGGCATCATATAGCCCCACATCTACATTCGTACATGCAACATCAGCCTACGAGGCTGCCGAAAAAAAGTAGGCCTCATCTCTGGAAACCTCTAAAAAATAAACAAAATAACTCTGAAGCAAAAGGGAAGGTCAACCTCACATGTGCCTGAGAATGACATCCATCTAATGCTGTACAAAATTGTTGCTAAAAAATTGCAGACCATCTCACAAGTCGTGGCACTTGGAATAAAAAATAAACATAAAATAAAAGAAGGTAACTAATGCATTTCCAACCACTGGTATAGTGTGCAATGGTCATCAGTAGTAGTGAGAGGCTCCTCACCTCCTATGCACCAAAGGAAGCAATACATAACTGACCACCAGACACTTGAAAATATGTAGGAGAAACTATATCATCCCTAATGTATCTCTGGGAGTATGCCAACTGACTCCCTACCGCATAGCCAACGGGGACATATGGGAACTAGGGAAAATCCTACCCTCTCCTAGATAGGGCAATAATAAAATATATGTCCTCCTCAGTGGCCGCGTACCATTGGCGAGGACCGACCTGGATAACTTGTCAGTGGGCATCCAACTTGAAGATGAGTTGTCCCAATAACCCACTATGGCCCTTCAGGGATGTATCCTCCTCATAGAACTTGAGGAGGCCTACCTCCCTTAGCAGCAACTGGGTGGCTGCCATAATAGGGCGAGGGTACATAAGTATCTCCCTCTCTTGTGCCTCCCATAGGTGAATCATGTTATACTGGTCCTCGTTGACGTCGCTTAATGATTCACATATTAAATACATTTTTTATTTATTAAATGAGACATGTATTTAATATATATATATATATATATATATATATATATATATATATATATATATATATATATATATATATATATAACATTTTTTGAAAGAAAAAAAAAATAGTGGGTGCGCCCAAAAAAATAGTCACGCATTGGTACCGGTGCACACGTTTCTATCACGTACCACTCTCTGTACTCATGGAAATTGTTCACGCACCGCAAAAGATAAAATGTTCTTTTTCTGCGGTGCGTTGCTGAAACTATCAGCCCCAGGGCGGATAGTTAGGTCAACGCACCACCGAACAATAATACGTGGTCAACGGTGTGGTCATGTAAATGACCGCACCATTGACCATGTACTGTTGTTTTGCGGGTGATGCGCTGACCAAAATATCTGCCTTGGGGCGAATCTTTTGGTCAACACACCACTCAACAAAATTACATGTTCGACGGTGTGTTCCTGTAAACAACCACACTGTTGACTATGTAATGATGTCAGGCGGGCAGTGCGCTAACCTAACTATCTACCCCAGGGTGCATAGTTTGGTCCATGCACCACCTTCCCGACACTAGTACATAGTCAACGGTGCGGTCATTTAAAAGAAAGCACCACCAGGTAAGTTTTAAAAATAAGCATGGTGCGTGTTTTTTCAGTACCGCACTAGAACCCAATGTGATTTCCATTAGCACCGTTCACAGTGTGGCCTTTAAATTTATAGGCAGCACCATGAATGGTGCGAGTCGAATGGCTCGAGCGCACCGCACATAATATTTTTATTTTAAATGGTAAATTTTAAGGTTTTTTATAAATATAATCTATTAAAACATTTAGTTATTGGGAAATAAGTAAAATACATGTACATTTGCGCGTTGAGGAGGCATATTTGCTGAGGAATTGGAGAAACCAAATTTTCCCACCATTTTTGAAAATTCAAACTCCACAAGGTGGGAAATGGATGACAGCAGTGTGTGCAATGGGAGCACTAATGGAAAGGCACCTCACACAAGAGAAATTCATAACGGTTCTTGAGAGGTCTAGAGCACTGAAGAAGTGAAATTTCTATTTCTACGGGCAGCTAAGGGACAGGTTGATTGAAGAACATCTAATTCAGTGGAGGAATTTATTGGATGAGGATGCCACAGGGGAAGGAGAGGATACTTTGTAGTATCCATCCTTGCAATTTCTTGAGGGCAAGAAACATTTGGGAGGGGATGACTATAATATTCCTAATTAGCTTTCAGCTAGTTGGAATATTAATTTTTGCTTTTGTCAGTAAGGTAGATGAATAAGAGGGTAGGGAGACCCATAAATATATTTAGTAGCAATAAAACCACTTCTAATGTGAATTTGGATCATCTTATCAGTTGAATAAAGAACTCTTAGGTGTGAATAGGGGTTAAATTATGTGAATGGGTTCAAGTTTTACCAAATCAACATGTTGTTATGGAGGTAGTGGAGAGTTATTGGAGGACAACGCAGTCTTAGTGGGAGGGAGTCTCCATGAGAGTATCGTCTTTAATGAGTGGGACCAAGGGTGAGGAGGTTAACAAAGAATATAAGGGGATGGCAGCCATAGAATGAATTCTGATTATTGTTTATGTTTGGTCTTTTATGAATTTTTGCACGCTTCAGTTGTTTAGCAGAGTCTGTTGTGCTGTTTAACACAAGGGTGTTTCCGAGTTGAAATCCCACCCTCATCCTCGGGGGACTTCGAGTTCCCACTCAGGGGAGGTTCCTTTGAGCTTCATTCCACTATCCGGGATCAGTCCAAGCTTCAACCATCTTCAGCGGTGCAGTCTCCTTCAGGAATTGTGTTATTTTGCAAGGAAGTTGTTGTGGAGGGTCAAGTACCCAAGTTTGTGAGCATATTTTCCAGTGAGGGGAGTAGACCTTCATCCGGAAGACTTATTGGGAGGTTCCTTGATATTTATTTCCACCATTCAGCATCAAGCCAATCTTCAACCATCTTCATCAGTGCAGTCTCCTTCAGAAAATGAGTTATTTTGCAGGGAAGTTGCAGTGGAAGGCTTAGTGCCCAGGTTTGTGAGTATGTTTTCCAGTGAGGGGAGTAGCCCTTCATCCGGAGGATCTATTGGGAGGAGTATTAGCCAATTTTGCATCATATCATCCACCTCCCTGCATTTATCCAGTTTCAATGTGTTATTTAGTGCTATGGCTACACTTTTCATATTGTGTACTTCTGGAAGCCCCTTCTAGGTTGTCTTGTAATGGTGCTAGAAAGCCTAGATCTATGATCTCAACATTTTCTAAGCATTATATCAACATTTATTTGTATTTTCAGTTTTACCCTCCATTTATTCTCCATAGAACTGCATAGTCATATGTCCTTCGGCATTTTATGTAGTAGCAACATTTCATATTTTGTGTATTGGGTCATTTGAGGCTTTTTTGCTTAGCTTGAGTGTCTTTTTCTTCAAGATCTTGTACTCATTTTTTTGCTATAATGTGTAATAAAATGGATCTATGATCATCTCCTATTGATGTGTTGAGATTTTACTGCATTTTTTAGTTTAATGTTCTATATTATTTTTTTTCCTAATTTTGAATATCACAGTGGTATCAGAGCATAATCTTGGCTCAGCCTGTGAGACATCACATCTATGTCATTAGAAGAAGAAGAGCCTCTCACAGAAAGGGAGAAGTGGTACATCAATAGAAGAATAATATTTTATTATACAAGAAATGAAGAAGACAAAGGCAATACTCCAATAGCAGGAGAAATTAATGAAAGGGAGTTTCCAAAGCTTCTTCTCCAAACTATGCAGGATATTGCCAAATAAATTAAGGAGATGAGGATGGAGAGACATAAAGAGACCCCAAGAGGGTTTATACAAGGAGAAAGCTCTGGAACTTCATACCACTAGGGTGGGAAACTAGTAATGCAATGGGTTTCCCAACACTCCACTATTCCTACATTCCTAGAAGTAGGAAATGGAGTTGGAGGACCTCAAGAACAAGAGACTCTTGAAGATTATTTTCTAGAGTATGAGTCTCAATCTCAGAGATTCAAAGATAATTTGAGCTTCCAAGAGTTTTTTCAGATCAAGGACAATAGGAGACCCTGGAATAACAATAGCAGTGGAGGGTACATGTAGAACAATGATTTGCAGCGTACTATGGGTAGGTTTTTTCTGCCTGCTTTTGATGGGTCATCAAAGTGCACAACCAAGTCTTGGGTGGAGAAATTAGACATCTATTTTTATTTGAACCCAGTACTATATATTGAAGCCATTAAAATAGCAGCACTGCACCTTGAAGGTTAGGCACATGATTGGTGGTTTCATGTCTTTCTACATTGGGGCATGCCAATGTGACTGCATATTCAGAATTCACCTGGAGGTTAGTATAAAGATTTGATCGGAGATACCTAGAGGCACTTTTTATTGAGCTAGCCAAGCTCAAGAAGACATGTAATCCAGAGACCTATATCTCTAAATTTCTAAAAATTTCCATCATGGTGCTAGATTTATCTGTAGCTAGGAGATTTTATATGTTCATTGATGGGCTAGCAGAGTCTCTTCATGGGTTGGTAAAATCCACTAAACCAACTACACTCCAAGATGATATTAAGAGGGCTAGAGATTTACAATATTCTTTTCCAAGAGAAGGAGATCCATTTCAGAAAAATCTCACTTTATAGTTAAAGGGGAAATATGTGAAGGTTCTTCCTCGAAAGGAGAACCAGAACAAAGGGTGTCTTAGTGATGATGTCTAAAGAGACTTGCGGAGGAGGAATCTTTGCTTCACATGACAGGAACCATGGGCACTAGGGCATCGTTGTGCTATAGGAAAGGAACACTATATTGAGGTCTTCTCTGATAGTAAGGAGGAGGAAGAAAAGGAGCTAGAGGGAGACAAAAGCATTGTGATAGCAGGGGAGGATCCACCACCTCTAGGAGGTGGTAATGGGGCATTTCCTCCAATTGGAGGGGCCCTTGAATCCTTGTGGGGGGTACCCAAGTATCAGACTTTGAGAGTTTGAGGTACCATTTAGGGGAAGCGGGTATCAATGTTGATTGACAGTGGGGCTACCCACAATTTTTTTGATTCTTAGTTAGTGCAAAGGATAACGATACCCACTGATGATTTTGAGGGATTCTTAGTTTTTGTTCGAGGAGCTAGAACCATGCAGTGGATGAAGTATGTTTTTTCATTGTTTGTAACTTTTGGGACATACACTTTGACTGATCATTTCTTTTTGGTCAACATTCCTGACACCATTGTGATATTGGGTGTGTAGTGGTTGATTACATTGGGGAAGGTCACCATATATTGGGAGACTTTACAAATGGAATGGGTAGATAAGAAGAGTGGTAAGCATCAGATGATCAGGGGTATGCACACTTATCCAACTTAGGAAGCCTCTGCACATAATATGGCACCTGATTTGCGGAGTAGGATAAAGGACACACCAATCCACTCAGATATGAAGTTCACTCTGAACCATGATGTTATATTATTTGGAGGCATTCCACTAGTAAGGCCCCCAGACCAGGAATTGGTTAAAGAGTTCTCACAACAAGTTGCACCATTCATAGATCTAGCTAAGAAGGGAGCCTTAGGTGAGTCTAGCACAGCGTAAAGGGTCTTTAATAGGCTCAAGGAAGAGATGGATGTTTGTTCAGTGTCAGCATCACCAACTCTCACCAAGCTTCTTGCGCTGAGAGCTGATGTTTTAGGAGTGGATTATGGCACAATTATGGTGCATAGGGACTACTCTATAGCCTTTGAGAGTCAGGAGATGCTTCCATATGGGAAAGAGCCTTTCGTATATAGTAAGGGGTTGTTGGCACTCATACATGCATTTTCCAAAATAAGGAAGTTTTGGAGGAGAAATAGCTTCCAAGTAAATATTGACCACCGTAAGCTTAAATCTTCTCTTGAGCAAAAACAACTGCAAGGAGGGAAGCAAAGGTGGGGTGGCAGTATTTCGGCATGTGGCCATGGAATTGAGCATGTCAAAGAGGGGAGTAGTGAGGTGACAGGTGCCTTCTCAAAAAGGCCAGCAGCACTGTCATTGTTGAGTATGGATCCAGATTGGGAGTCCCAACTATTGGTGGAGTATTCCAAGAACCACTTCACATATGAAGTGCTTGATGGGCAGGTGACTGATGAGAGGTAAAGAGTGATGGATGGAGTCATCTATTACCAGGATCAGATATTCTTCAATAGAGATTCTAAGCTCAAGGATAAGGTTCTACATGCAGTACATGATTCACTCCTTTCCGGTCACCAAGATTTCACCAGGACATATCAGGCCATTTGGGGGAGATTCACATGGGAGGGCCTGAAGGAGGATGTGATCCAGCATATCAGGAAATGTGAAGTTTGATTGAAGAATGAGGAGGAAAAAAACCATCCTAAAAGGTTGTTACAACCACTTAATTTTTCGGTAGAGAGATGGGACAACTCATCTATGGACCTCATCACCAGCTTGACAATAGTACATGGTAAGGGTTGTGTCTTTGTAATCGTTGATCAACTAACAAATTATTTGCATTCCTTTTCCATTCATTTACATTGCATTGATCCATAAGAGGGAAAGCCCCTCTTTGGGCTTCATGAGCTTCTTGGGGCCACAATCAATGATGGGGATGGTCACTTCCTAGAGGGATTTGGGTAGATGTTGTATTGTTTTGGGTGTACTCAGATGACACCGAACATCAGTTACTACATGCAGGTAGATGAGAAGATAGGGGCAGCAAGGAGAACAACTGCATTGGTTCCACTTGAGGGACTATTTTCACCATCCGATATTTCATATGGATATCAGTGTATCTCTACTTTTGATTCCATATGTCGATTATGTATTAGTCACTATTGTTAGAATGGTTGGGGTAATCAAGGTTCTTAGAACCAAATATTAAATTCTAGAGAGTCGTGATGTATTCTGGTCTCTTAAGGAAAAAATTGTTGCATCCCAAGATTAGCAGGAGTGCTATACAGATCATGGATGGGGAGAGATACAACATGGGGTGGAAAATTTGGTCTATCTCCACTTTTAGCCATATAGACCATTCATATTGCAGAAGAAAAAGATTGAGGAGATTTTCTATGGGCCATACAGGGTGATCCATCTTGTTGGAGGAGTAGCATATGGGTTGGAGCTTCTCATTGGGAGTAAGAACTGCAACATTTTTTATGCTCCATGCCTCAATGAGGCCATTAGACTGCAGGTAGTTTCCACACTGGATCTCCCACTTCTTTATTATGTGAGCCATTTGGTCTTATCTCCAAAGGCTAACTTAGACACTTCGGAGGGGCAGCTAAGGGAAAGGTTGATTGAATGACATGTGATTCAGTAGAGGAATTTATCAGATGAGGATGCCATAGGGGAAGGAAAAGATAGTTTGCAGCATCCATCCTTGCAGTTGCTTGAGGACAAGCAACATCTAGGAGGGGATGGCTGTAATATTCCTAATTAGCTTTCAGCTAGTTGGAATATTAATTTTTCCTTTTTTCATTAAGGTGGATGAATAAGAGGGTGTGGAGACCCATAAATCTCTTTATTAGGAATAAAACCACTTGTAATGTGAATATGGATCATCTTATCAGTTGAATAAAGCACTCTTAGGTGTGAATATGGGTTAAAGCATGTGGATGGGGTCAAGTTTGACCAAATCAACAGTGTTGTTATGGAGGTAGTGGAGAGTTATTGGAGGACAACACAGTCTTAGTGGGAGGGAGTCTCCAAGAGAGTAGCATCTTTAATGAGTGGGAATAAGGGTGAGGAGGCTCACAAAGAATATAAGGAACCGGATGGAAGACATAGAAGGCATTCTCATTATTGTTTATGTTTTTTCTTTTATTACTTTCTGCACGCTTCAACAGTTTAGCGGAGTTTGTTGTGTTGTTTATCGCAAGGGTGTTTCTGATCGAAAATCCCACACTCATCCTCAGGGGAATTTGAGTGCCCACATAGGAGAGGTTCCTTTGACCTTATTTCCACTATCAAACATTAGGCCAATATTCATCCAACTTTAGAAATGCAGTCTCCTTGAGGAATTGCATTATTTTTTGGGGAAGTTGCAATGGAGGGTCAAGTACCCAAGTTTGTGAGCCTATTTTCCAATGAGGGGAGCAACCGTTCATTTGGGATACTTAATGGGAGGTTCCTTGAGCTTAATTTCCACCATACGGCATCACACCAAGGTTAAAACATTTTTATCAGTGCAGTCTCCTTTATAAAATGCGTTATTTTGTAGGGAAGTTGTAGTGGAGGGCTTAGTGCCCAAGTTTGTGATTTTGTTTTCCAATGATGGGAGCAACCCTTCATCCAGAGGATCTATTGGGAAGAGTATCAGCCAATTTTACATCATATCGGCCACCTATTGGCATTTATCTAGTTTTAGTGTGTTATTTAGCCCTAGGGCTTCACTTTTCATATTGTGTATTTCCGGAAACCCCTTCTAGGTTGTCTTGGAATGGTGTTAGAAAGCCTAGATCTTTGATCCCCACATTTTCTAAGAATTATATCAACAGTTCTTTTTATTTTTTGTTTTACCCTATAGTTATTCTCCATAGGATTACTTATTCATATTTCCTCCATCATTTTATGTAGTAGCAGCATTTCATATTTTGTGTATTGGGTCATTTGAGGCTTGTTTGCCTATCTTGAGTGTCTTTTTCCTCAAGATCTTGTACTGATTTTTCTGTTACAATGTGTAATAAAATGGCTCTATGATATTCTCCTATTGATGTGTTGATATTTTAATGCATTTTCTAGTTTAATGTTCTATATTCTTGTTTTTCCTAATTTGGAATATTACATGATTTGAGTCCTCTCAAAATCATTATTCTTGTGTACGAATTTTTTTGTTGTCCAATATATGAACAAATTTGAACTACTCCTCTTATCATTGTTCTAAAAATTTTTAGATGAATAAATTAGGGTCACAAATCATCCAATAACATTCCATTAACTAACTATTTATAGGTTGCTTCATTTCTCTGTCCAAAACTCTAAGGGAAGTCCACCGAAATAAAATCCTCTTCATGTTAATCCATTCCTCCTATCACACATTTCTTTTTCTCAATATTCTACTCAGGTTCCACCTTCCTTTGGATTTTTTTACCTCCACACATACTTTTGCAAACCATCCTCCAAATATGTGGTATATATTCCAGAGATAAACCTCTCTTTAAGGGTCATGACCCCTCTCTTCTATGCAGATTTGTCACAGACTTAAGGGCATACATTATGGACTCAACATGGTAATAAACCTCCCTAAATAGGGAATTATACTTTTATTCTAATTTCTTTAGAAAAAACCCTATCCACCCATAGAAAAAACACCAACTCTTTCCTCCATAAGAGACTCGGCCTAGCTCATATGGATCCATAGATTTTGGGCATTTATTTGATTGAATATTGACCTGAAATTTAGATATCTACGACCCTATAAGTACACCTACCTCAGTCAATATTACACTTGTGGCTACTTCTGTTTTGGCCCTAAATTCTAGTGCAGTCCCTCCCCCATTTTTGTTGGTATTTTTCACATACCTTGCAACCTACTAACCACCATAAGATAGGGTCTCAACTGTCTCTTCTATTTCAAATTTTGATGCAGGCTTCACACAAATACACCATTGAAATCACATGTCCAAATTCTCATGAGCCACCTCTCTTGAGCTCAATCTGCTATAAGAGAACTAAAAATTTTCCATCTTACTTCCTATCTTGAACCCATTAAGGTATGTGAAATCCTTGTGAACCCTCACATGATGATCTTACTCTTGGTGAATGATCATGGCCTCCCTTTAGCAACCCTTACTTAGACCTCTAACTTGACCATATCTCTTGGCATCCTTGATTAAATGATCTCCTTCTAACTTGATGTTATTTCCTTCATAATAATGCCTCCTTAAATAGGTTTTCTTAGTTAGGCCTCTTAAAAAACCTCTATAACTTACGAGCTTTATCCACTTAGACCTTAGGAAATACTATTTTTCCTTTTTAATTTTATTTTAGATTTTAAATCCCATCATGGGTCCAAAACCCCTTCAGTTGGGTTCTTTGTTGACAAAGTTTTTTGTGACCAAAATCACATAGACCCGTCTCACTAGGCTTGTGGAGTGCCTCCCAGTCTACACAATTTAACAACATAGTCTAGTTGTAGTAATCGAAACTTGGTCAAGCTTGTGTAGTCAAGCAAGGACTTGGTTGGGTTCCCAAGTTACAAATCAAGTAAGCGTAGTTGTGATGGCATGATAGCTATGGAGGGTTAGGGCATGCCTAGGAATGAAAAGGCATTCTAACACATGTCAAACAATGTCAATACATGCTGAGGAGTGTTACAGAGTGTTGAGACATCACAAGGGAGAAATAGGTAAAAATGCATGGAAATGAACAAATAATAGTGTGTGCCAGGGAGTGTTAGTGAATTCAAGTATGCCAAGGATGAAGTGTGTTATAATAAGTTCATAATATGATTTTCAAGAGGAAAGCCTACGATTGTGATAAGGTGCTCGAAAATCAGTTTTAGATAAAGAGAGACTTTGTGCTGGGAAAATCAATGTTTTTCCTTTATCTATTATTTTTATATGACATGTGGCACACTTTGGCCAAATTCTCATGTTTTAAAATATTTTAGACAATTTCATATTGTGCATTGATGTGTATGAGTTTTGGGGCACTCGGATTGTTCCAACTTATATCTTGTGTGTCTTGTGTACCTTGTGACTCTTGCAAACTCTCAATTAATTCTCTTCTATTTTTATGGAGTGGACATATATGTGAAATATTTCTCATGTAAGCGATGTTTCTTATTTTTTTTATGGCCATGGCTAGATATGATCCTTGTCTTGGTAAGTTCTTAAGTGGGACAAGTTTATCTTGGACATGAGTGGCTTGAGATGAGGTATAGGTAGTGCTTAGGTGAACAAGGCACAATCTACTTGTGGTAGGTGAAATTTGTAGAAATTATACAACATGCATGTATATCTTGGATTCACCTGATCTGACAATGTACTAAAGTTAAATACTGAATCGCTTCTACAAATGTTTTGCAGAATTAAAAACACAATATATAATCACATGAACATGAAGAAAGATCAATCACACACAACACAGATATTTTTCCAGGGAAAGCTTACAGCTAAAAACCCCACTATCTTCTATTTTATATTCAGCATGGATCATGAAACAATTACATACAAAAATGTTCTCACAAGAGCCCTCCAATAATCAGATTATTGTCTCACACTTTCAATTGTAAAATTGACCAACACATAGCCAATTCTCAGCCTCCAGACAACCTGCCTTGCTTGCGCAATCCTTGATAGGAATTCTTGCCTGCCCTGACTGCTCAATCCTTGATAGGAATTCTTGCCTGCCCTAGAACTCAACTAGGTCTCCAATGGATCTGACATGCATGCAACTAATAATAGTAAATCATCAGCTACATGTGAGATCACTAATTGTGAATTAATTAATATTTAATTCACTATATCTCTCACTAGTGTATCTTCAGTTACAAATAGCACAACTGAGTTTAACTCACTTAAATGAGATAAACTATTTACAACTTGCATTAAATAATGCACCACTGCACTTCGAACTCTGTTACAACTAGAATTACTCTGCATGCCTCACCAACTACCTCTAACTCGAAATCCACTAGCTAACTGAATTTATCACTTTCATTTAATTGATTCAAGTCCACATTGAGAGTAGATTATATTTTAATGTCCATCTTAATTAAGGGATAACGAAAATAGACATGAACCCAAAAGTATCACTATGGGCCCCACCCTTGTCTAGGTGCTTAATGCAACTAGGCGTGGGTGCTGAAATTTTCGTGTTGAACCTCAACATTCCTTCTCAACAAGAAGGGGATTGTCCTTCACCTTGATCGTGTCTCTATGGTATTAAAATTTTCTCCTAGTGAGCGCCTTCGTCAGAATATATGCATCCTTATCTTCCATGGGAATGTACTGAAGAAACATTATCCTTCTCTGTGCACAATCTCTGAGATGATGGTACCAGATATCTATATGCTTGGACCTATCATGAAACACATAATTAATCAAGAGTTTAATGCAACTCTAATTATCACAATGAATCAGTGTCAGATCCATCTAAGAATGAAAAAAACCATCCAAGATCTTTCTCATCCAGATAGCCTCACATGCATCTTGACTTACTACCATGTATTCCGTTTCCACTGAACTGAGTGCCACAGATAATTTTTTCCTGTTGTACCAGGAAACTGCTGTCGATCCAATGCTAAAGACCCCCCTAATGTGCTCTTTCTATTCGATGGAATACCAGCCCAATATTCATTCGTGAAGCCAAGAAAATTCACTCCCTTTGTCAGTCTGTAACATAGACCATACTCTGATGTGCCTGTTAGGTATCTCAGGACATACTTCCTCACCTTCCAAAAGATCTTGGTAGGATTACCCATAGCTTGACTCAGTTGGTTAACTGTGTAGAAAATGTACGGTCTTGTGTTCACCTAATACATTAGCGAACCCACTAATTTCTTGTAGACAGTAGCATCCACTACCTCTCTAGAAGTAGCATCCTCTTAACTCCAATTTCCTGGAAGAGGAGTATCCATGGGTTTTCATCTCTCCATGTTAATGTTACATAGTATCTCCTTTGCATACTTGCCTTGAGACACAAAAATTTCACCATCCCACTGCCATATTTCCAATACAAGGAAATAATGGAGTCCCATTTCCTTCATTTCAAACTCCCTTGCAAGATCCTCCTTGCATGAGTGTATCAGCTGCTCATCACTAGTCAAAATTAGGTCATCAACATAAAGAAAAATGATCAATATTTTACCCTCAACCACAATCAAGTACAGGTTTGCATCTTCCTCACTTTTGGTGAAGCCCATTCCGGTGAAATAGTTATCTATCTGACTGTACCAAGCACAAGGTGCTTGGTTCAACCCATACAATGCTCTTTTGAGCTTGCACACATGTGACTCACTGTTGAAGATCTTGAAACCTTCAGGCTACTCTATGTACACCTCTTCCTCAATGATCCCATTTAGAAACATAGTTATCACATCCATATGATGAATGCACCAGCCCATATGCATTGAGAGTGCAAGGATGGATCTTACGGAAGAGTACCTTGCAATAGGTGAAAAAGTCTCATCATAATCTATCCCCTCGATATGTGAGAATCCCTAGGCCACAAATCTGGCCTTGTATTTCTCCACACTCCCATCAACAGCTTGCTTTACCTTGTAGATCCATCTCGATCCAACCATTGATCTATCAACTGGTCATGGGACTATCTCCCATGCATTGTTCTTGACAATGGAGTCATACTCCTCCACCATTGCATCAACCCAAGTTGGATACTGCACTTCTTCCTCAAAGGAAGACGGTTCAGTCATAATAAATTTTCTCATAAGAGCCATGTATCTAGTAGCTTGGTTAGGAGGTTGTCTTTGTTTGCGCTGTGAAGTAGGGATTCCTACATTCTCTACAGAATCAAGTCTCAATCTATCAGCTTCCATGGTGTGCCTTCTGCCATTTTTGATGTATGCCTCTGCATGAGTGTTTTTCTCCACTCCATAAACCTATTCATGTGGTTGATCCACATCTTGAGACTCATCCTTGGGAACCAGCAGTTCCTTCTCAACATGCAAGTCCAACTCCCTCTCAAGTGACAACCACATGGCTTTATCCTCATCAAATTTGATATCGCGTTGCACAAGAATCATTTTGTTGTTTGGAAAATACACACGATAATTATAGGGTGTTACAGTGTACCCCACAAAAATACCAACCTTAGCTGTTGGCTCCAACTTCTTCCTAGCGTCCTTGGTCACATGCACATAAACAGATGAGCCAAAAATCTGTGTGTGAAAAATCATGTTTCTTACTAGTGAAAGCCTCTTCAGCTGTACTCATGCCAAGTACTCTATTGTGACAACAATTTTGCACATGTACCGTTGTATTACATGCTTCCACCCACAAATGCATTGGTAGGCCTTGATCATGCAACATCACTCATGCTACACCCACAATAGTTCTATTCTTCCTCTCCATGAGCCCATTCTATTGTAGATTATGAGGCACTATGAGTTCTCTTCGAATTCCTTCTTTGCTACAGAAGTTCTTGAATTCGTTAGAGATATATTCTCCACCATTATCACTCCTAAGATCCTTCACTTGTTTCCCCGACTCTTTCTCCACCAGTGCTTTAAACTCACAGAACTTAGAGAATGTTTGATCTTTCTTCTACATGAAGAAGATCCAACACTTACGATAAAATTAATCAACAAGGATTACATGGTACTTATGTTTTGTTGTCGAAGCAACAAATAAAGGACCACACACGTCTGTGTGAACTCTCTCAAGGATCCCCGAAGCTCGGTTCTCCTTCTCATGAAAGGTGGCCTTTACATGTTTTCCCATAGTACATCCCTTGCATGTGTTGGACTACTCAAGTTTACCCTAGGGAAGACCAGTAGAAATCTACTGCATGACTTTCAAGGCTCCAGGGTGAAGATGGCCTAATCTCCTGTGCCATAATTCATCCTCATCGTGGCTCATCACTTGATCAGCCTTGACCACAATTGTTGTACAGCCATCTACCTCCAGCTTGTAGATATTCTTAACTTGAATCCCTATCCTCTTGGCTTATCTCATTTTTTTATGTCGCGGGAAAGAGTTTCCATCACTAAAAACAACATCATAGCCTTTATCCTCCAACATTGTGACTGAGACCAAATTTTTCGTTAGAACTGGTACATGCTTCACATATTTTCATTGAAAGGGTTTACCTGACTCCCTCTAAAAGGTAATGGTACTAATCGTGGTAGCATTGTACCATCTGTCATCGGCCATTTCAATATGAATCTATATATCCTTCTCTTCCAAGTCACTGAAAGGTTCCTTGTCTCCTGTCATGTGAAAGGAAGCACCACTATCCAAATACCACACAGATCCCAATGCACTGGACACCATGCATGTGATCAATGAGAAGTCAAGCTCAAATTTTGAGGCAAGGGCCTCACTAGCTCCAGATCCTGTAGTCTTCTTGTTCTTCTTCTTTTGTGGACAATTAGTAGAAAAATGCCCATGCTCATGAGAGTGAAAACACGTCACCTTGGAAATTCCTGCTTCTTGCCATTCTAAGACTCGGATTTAGAATGGAATTTATTCCCCTACCCCTTCCTCACCTTGGCAGCCAAATCACAATCCTCTTCATCCTCATTCTTAGATGAATATCCATCTCTGGTGTTCCGTCTGAACTCCCCCTACACCAAATCTAACCACAGTTGTTCCCAATATGTCAATTTATCCCTTCCATTGACATAGTCTTGATAACTGTGCCAAATCTTGGGAAGTCCTAGGAGATCCAAGCTCACCAAATCATCATAAAAAATATTTATTCCAATGCTTCCTAATTCATCCTGACATTGGAAAAAATTTGTTAGATATTTTGCGGCCGAAGAAAACCAATGTCACATGAACTGTAGTAGTTAAGGATTTGATTCAGTTACCAATTCGTGAAAAAATGTAGGGCTAGTTGTGAGGGCATGAGTTCCAAGGCAAGCTAGGGAATACATGAGCTAGATAGTTCGAAGGCATGCCAAATATGCTAAGATATGTCAAGTTCTAAGGCATGCCAAGATGTTCAAGGGTGTGAAAATATGTGTATAAATTATACACATAATATGTATACCAATGGATTCAATCTGATCATGCAATATACTAGAGCAATATACTTAATCCTTCTACAAATTAATTGTAGGAAATAAACACGATCGCACAATCACATAAAGTAAAAGAAAGAAGAAAATAAATCCACAACAAAGATATTTTTCCTACGGAAAGGTTGCTGATCAAAACCCCTCTATCTCTATTATATAATGAACCAAGGAATCATGAAACAATAAAATGCATCTTTCTCACAAGAATCTGCTACACTCTACCAATTGTCTCACAATGATCCAGACAAAATTGGTCCAACACTTAACCAATTCTCAGCCTATCTTCAGCCTGCCTTGCTCACGCAATCCCTAGGAAATTAATCCCTATTAATTAGGATAATTAGCCTTCCTTGACCTTGTAATACATCATCGAAATCCTATGGTGTATATAATTGTGCCCGAGAAATTTTCTCTAAATATAACTAATATATAACTTCGCTTTAACCTCTGTCTCAACTGGGTCTTCATCAGAACTGACATGCATGCAACTATTAATATTAAATCATCAGTCACTTGACATATCACTGCATGTGAATTAAATCCGATTTAATTCACTTGACCTCTCACTAGTGCAACAACCAGTTACAACTAGTTAGACTAACTTTAACTCACTTAATTGAGTTAATTGATTTCTCATGCGTTAAACTAATACACTAATTGCAACTTGGAATCTAAAACAAATAGAATCAATCTGCATGCCTCACCAACCACCCTAAACTCGAATTTCATGAGATAACTGAGTCTATCATACTTAGTTAACTATTACAAGTGATTATGAGATAAGATTACAATTTATTGTTTAATTTATTTAAGGGATAAATAAATTTGACACACATTTATTCTAATTTAATTAAGAAATAATTAAATAAAAAGCCTCCATGGTAGCCATTTCTAGATGCCATTTTATGGATGTTGTTTCTCGATGCCAATTTCACCATTTCTTGTTGCAAATTTAAACACTCCCTCTCAACAAGAAAGGAATCAATCTGTCCTGATCCGGTACCTTTGGATTGTTCTTGCATGCAAAACTTATATAGTGTTGTTCGCACATTCAACTCTCCTGAAACTGAATAGCCTCCAAACAACTGAATCAGTATAATGCATCTGTCATTAGATTCTTTTTACTACTGAATCCTACCAAGCATTTCTACTGGACTCTTTGCATTGTTGACATCTGCATCCATGCACTCTGCACTACTGCCAAATATGATCTGCGCTATAGTATCTGACACCTGTCACTCTGATTTTTTTCTTCCTGACATCTGACTGCATCAATATAACTGATCCTTCCTTCTACTATGTACTATGGGCTCCTCGTAGCCAGGTTCAATCCATGAGACACACCATCTCAATAGACCCTGCCAAAATTTCTTCTTGCCCTACCTCACACCTGGAGGTATAGCTGCATGTACTCCCTCTGCCCTTCTGGATCAAAATTTCCCCCTCCTGGAGGTCTCTTCTTGAGTGGACTCTTCCACTCGGTCTCCTCTCTGCTTCTCCAATTATGTCTGCTCCAAAAACTTATGAGACTACTTCTGAGGCTGCATGTTGAGAGATAATTGCTCCCTCTCAACCACCAAGTCACTAACCACTGCTTTTCTCCTCAAAGCCTTGCATCCATCCTCAGCCTTGAGAGGATACAGGTCCTTGACTCTTGAACCGATCTACTTCACCTATCCCGTGGCTATGTGTTTAAGGAATTTTTTCCTTTTCTAAACATCACCTCATAACCACGGTCCTCCAATACTGCTACGGAGACAAGACTCTTCCTTAGGCCTGGAACATACAAAAAATATGCTAGTCTGAGAGGGGAGCTAGAATCTCTCTGAAAGGTAATTGTACCTATGTCGGTCGCGCTATACCTTCCATTATCTCCAAACTCTATGTTCTACTGGAGGTCCTTCTCCTCCAATTCACTGAAGAGATATTTACCCCCCATCATATGGAACGAGGCACCATTGTCTAAATATCGTATGCATCCCACTACACTGCAGGCCATCCATGCAATGAGAGTAAAATCAAGCTCGAACTGTGAAGCGAATGCTTCACTTGCTGCAACTGCAGGCTCCTTCTTGCTTTTCTTCTTCCGTGGACAATTCAAAGCATAGTGCCCATGCTCGTGACAGTGAAAACATATGGTCTTGCACAAGTGTCTCTTGCCCTCTTTTCCTTGGGACTTGTTTCCCTTGGCTTTCTTTCATTTTCCAGCTTGCGCACATTCTAATTTTCCCACCATTGGAAAATTTTCTAAGAAAATAGTTTATTTTAAATCGACGATATCTCTTTCATCTGAGCTCGGATTCGACTGATTTTTTTTTAATTTGGATATTTTTTCGCAAGGAATCCGAATATTCTATTTTTTTTGAAAATTTGGAGTCAAATTTTTCATATATTCTCTCCAAACGCACCACACAAATTTCTTTTGTTCTGCTACCATGTAGAAATTATACAAAAAATATGTATACCAATGGATTCAATCTGATCATGCAATAAACTAGACAAAGATATTGAATCCCTATACAAATTAATTGTGGAAAATAAACACAATCACACCAAGTAAAATAAAGAAGAAAATCAATCCACAACACAAAATTTTTTCCTGGGGAAATATTTCTGCTCAAAACCCCTCTATCTCTATTGTATAACAAACCAAGGAATCATGAAACAATACAATGCATTATTTCTCACAAGAATCTGTTGCACTCTACCAACTGTCTTACACTGAGCTAGAAAAAATTGGTCCAACACTTAGCCTATTCTCATCCTATCTTCATCCTGCCTTACTCACGCAATCCCTAGGAAATTAATCCCTATTAATTAGGATAATTAGCCTTCCTTGACTGCGCAATACATCATGGGCATCATATGGTGTATATAATTGTGCCCGGACAATTTTCTATGAATATAACTGATAGATAACTTCCCTTTAAGCTCTATCTCAACTGGGTCTTCATCAGAACTGACATGCATACAACTATTAATAGTAAATCATCAGTTTATTGACATATCATTGCATGTGAAGTAAATCTAATTTAATTCACTTGACCTCTCAATAGTGCAAAAATCAGTTACAACTAGTTAGAATGACTTTAGCTCACTTAATTCAGTTAACTGATTTATCATGCATTAAACTAATACACTAACTGCAACTTGGACTCTAAAATAAATAGAATCACTGTTCTCCAGGGTCCTGGAGGGTAGTGTCGTATATTCTACGGGTCATCCAAATCAATTGCTGTCAATTTTGATTCGGATGATCCAGAGGAATCATCATTGACTATGCAATAAAAACTTTTTGAATGACCGATGGAGATAGATTTAGCTAAAGAAAAAGCTTTTATTGCGGCCCGATATGCTTTTCCCACCCTCAACTCGAATTTCATGAGCTAACTGAGTCTATCACACTTATTTAACTATTACAAGTGATTATGAGATAATATTAAAAATTTATTGTCCAATTTATTTAAGGGATAAATAAATTTGACACACAAATCTTCTAATTTGATTAAGAAATAATTAAATCAAAAGCCTCCATGGTAGCAATTTATGGATGTTGTTTCTGGTTTCCAGTTTCACTATTTCTTGTTGCAAATTTCAACAATATGTGCCATGGACTATAAAGGAAACAAAAAGGAGAAACATGTTAAACTACAAGGAAATCAACACATAAAAGGGTTAATAAGTCATCAATTTACCTTTTCCAAGAGGGGCATGCTAGGCACACCATCACTAGGTGGAAATAGGTGTCAAGTGCCAAGTGTTAGTCCATTCTACGTGCCAAATCATCCTTTTTTACTTCTCATCTACTTTCCAATAATTGATCTCAAATAACTTTAATATTAAACCATGTGAAATCATACCAAGGCATCTTAATGAATGGTAGACATGCTAATAATTGCCAAGTGCCAATGTGTATTACAGAGTGATACACATGTTATAAAGTGGAAGCGCATGTTGAAGAGTGCTAAGGTGTGATAGAGTGTGCTAATGCATGCTAAGGAGTGTTATGGAGTACTAGGGAAACACAAGGGAGCACTAGGTCAAAATGCATGGAAGTGAATGAATATGAGGGTGTGCCAGGGAGTGTCAACGAGTGCTAGCTAACATGCCAAGGAGGGAGTGACAAGGTATGTTAAGCACTAGTAAGGCATGCTAGGGAATATCAGGGCATGTCAAGATCTTGAAAAATTTTAATTGAAAAAATTGATGTAACAATTCAAGAATTTTAAAATGAGTTACCAAACCTCCATTGTAGATAGCTATGTATATGTTAGGCCCTTCTAACACTAGTGCATACCCTTATTGTTATTTTTAGTTTAGCCACCTTATTGATATTTTTTTGTCCATGTATTTCCCATATTGTTATTAGTGTGCCTCATAGAAGCCCATTATTGTTATTGTTGTGCTCTTACATTATTATTGTTATGTGGGCTCTGATTATATTGTGACCCCTTAGACTCCTATATATAGAAATGAGGTTTTTCCATTTGAATCATCCAATAATTCATTTATGTAATATAAAGGAGGTTTCCCCCTCAAATTGGATAATTTTTAAGTCATTGATCTATATTTTCTTCTATTTTGTTAGTTGGTTGCATAACATTCAGTATCAGAGCTTTGTATTCTATGACTTTTCTTCTTCAAACAGGACATATTGGATTTTTCGCTATAAATTTTTTCTCTGAGACTTAAGAAGTGGAAATTTCGATTAGGTGGAGCCTAAATCTTGGTGAACTGCATGTAAAAATTTCATATATAATTTCGCTATATTTTCTGAGATATGATAGGGTTAGTTAGGGTTTTTGCAGGATCCAAAATTTAGTCTCAAACAGGTAGCTGGGGGAAAATAATCATAAATTTTTTTTCAGGCATCAAATTTGAATTCCGAAAATATTGGTTGAAAGTAAACAAATTTTATCTTTTCTTGTAACAATTTTAGGGTCGAAGGTAAAAGCAGTGACATGTGGCACTCTGTACAAGTTTTCTCTACTGAACTAGTCTATAATCAGGTCATCGTGGGAGATCGGGAATAACATTTTGTTGAAGAATTAAATCTGAGTATGCCCTATGGGGTTGGAATGAAGGCTCAAAGGATACCATAGGATGTAATTTAAAACATTGGAAATTATAGAGATAAAACAAATTCAATATCAAGCTCCTACAAAGCGAGAAAAAGGTGTGTATTTTTAAAAAAAATTCATAATTCGTGTTTGAAAGATCCGTTTGAAGTGATTCAAAGGGAATATTGAAGCATATTTATCAATATTTGGCTCTAATATTCCTCCCCAAAAAACCAATTCTAAACCCATTAATTCCTCAGAAATCTCTACTATGAAGCATGAAGAGGAAGAAATGCAACATGATATATCTAAATTACGAGACCAAGTGCAACAATTTTCGCTCTTGCAAAGAGTAAACAAAAATGAAATGGAAGCTAAGATACATGGTTTGAATAATGGTATAGAATCTAAGATTGATAGTATAGAAGAAAAAATTAAAGGAAACATTGAATATTTGAAGAATGGTTTAAAAGAAGACATGCAAGGTTGTAAAGAAGGATTGACAAAGATGCTATAATAAATGCTTCCTAATAAAGAAAAGGTATCAGATGAAACTCATGATGAGAACAAAAGGCATATTAATCATGATTTCATAGACTCTAACGTTGGATTGAAGACCCACCATATTCCAAATATTGATATGAGGATCTTTGATTACAAGGATCCGGTAACATGGATACTACAGATGGAGAAATATTTTGATCTCCATAATGTGTAACACACACAAAAGGGATGCATTGCAACATTATATTTAGAGCCCAATCAGTTTGTATGGTATTGATGGATTTTTTCTCATAAACCACTTGTGACTTCATCAATTTTTAGAATGGAAATGTAAACAAATGACGAGGATACAAAGAGCAACACATTCTTTATCCAATTGATAAATCTCAAACAAAAGAGTTTAATGGCGGAGCATATTGAGGACTTCCAAAAATTGAATATCAGGGTAAATGATATTCAAGAGGAGAATAGGATTGATGTCTTCATAGGGACCTTAAAGTATAATATCCAACATGAGGGTCACCTTTTGGAACTTGGTTTATTGGAGAATGCATTCAGGGTGGCAAGAAAATTTGAAAGAAAAATTATGGCAACAAGGAAGTATACCACTCACAAATATAAATATGGAAGTGTTGTTTCTCCTAGCCTTCCACAAATGACAAGGTTGACACCACAAAAATTGGAGGAAACAAGAGAAAAATGGCTTTGTTAAAATTGAGATAGAAAATACACTAAAGGTCATAAGTGTGTTGAGAAGAAATTATTTTACATAGATTGTGAAGAGGAGGAAGAAAAGGAACAAGAAACGTCGAAAGAAGAGTATATACACCAGGAACCAACCCCAAAAAAAATTAATTCGCCCATATCTTGCAATGCATTGGTAGGAATTACGACTCCTCAAAATTTGAAGATAGAAGGACAGTAATGTTCCAAAAGTGGTTTTCTCAGCAAGAAATGCCTGAAAAATGCATTTTTTGCAGGTATTTTTGCTTCAGATATCATAAAATGTGTTTAAGAACACCCAGAAGTCAATTCCAAGTACTACAGAAACCTTTACTCAGCTTTTATTCTAAAAAAGGTGAGGAAAAGCAGCCTTTTATGCCCTAAAATGACTTTATTCAGAAATTTGCGTAAAAATAAGGGTCATGGCTCTGAGATATGTTAGATTAAGTCAAGAGAGATTCACATGCCAAATTTCAGCAAAAAAAATACGTTTTTTATATGTTAAACAGATCCTCCATTCCCGACTAGGCTTAAAATTGTTGATTTCCCATGACTTGGAGTATGCAGAATTTTGTTGAAGCTTAGAGAGCCTATTTTATGAAGGGTTTGATGAGTTTATGCAGAGATAAAAATATGAAAAGCTGAGAATAATATTCAAGGATCTTACATTAGAAAATACAGATCTATATTTGAAGAAAAGTCCTAAAAACCAAGCTTTATGACACAAGAAGTAGAGGATGAATCAGACAGTGTAATTTACTGAAATATGAAGCAGTGTTTTATTAATATTCAGATATATAAAACATCAAAGGACAAAATTATATATCTAAATGGGATATATATGAAAAAAATACTTTTAAGTACATTCCCCTTGGGGATCTCAGCTGAAAGTGAAGGACACTAAATAGATTTGAGATCTACACCATGGATCTGCAGTAAAATTCAGAAATTTCTGGAGAATATATCACACAGCATATCAGATCTGAAATATGACATGGATTGGTTTCCCAATACACGGATCACCTCAGTGAAGGAAAGGAACCCTTTCATCGGAGATCTCACCTCCAAACTGCTAGAAAATAAACACTGCAACTCTGTCTGCAAAATAATGCAGTTTTTGAAGCTAAATGTGTTGATGAAGTGATGCACACTTTGGCCTCATGCCAAGATGGAATTCTGAATTTCTAAGAAGCTATTTCACTCCTTCCAATGGTTTAGATGACTTCCACTGAAAAGATGCAATAGAATCCTTCAAATCTGAATAGATCTGATTCCACTTGCTGCAGCTCTCTAAATAGTGAAGCCCTAATCAGAATTTATTTTGTCAAGGGATGTGAAGCTTGGAAAAAATGCCATATAGTGGATCAACGCAGCACAATTTCCTCCAAGAGACCCTCAAGGAAGGAAGAGGAATTCCTAAACTGGAAATTCCTCTCTCTTAGCTAAACAACCAAGAGAATTTGAGTTTCTCAAGATCTCTCAAAATAGAAATATCATCAACAACCTTTTCTTGAGTCTTTCCCTTCCTTATATAAGATTAGGGTTTGCAAAACCCTAAACCATCTTCATTTATTTGTCCTGTTTCACCTGGAGGGCCTCCTCATAGGACTGCGCTGATCATCTAGGAGGTTCATTGTTTTTGGACTGTTTTATGATTTGGTCCTGTTGACCCGGTAAAATAGCTTGAACCTGTTTCACATATAAGTGGATTTTATTGAGCAAGCCCTGATTTGACTCTGTTCACATTGGGAATTGATTTATTCTCATGTTTAGGAGTTTTTATTTTTCTCCTTTACATTTTATTCATAAGACATAAAAATAAAATGACATTGAATATTCCTACTAGCTTGGGCTAGTTAGGAACATTACAGTCCTCCCCCTTAAGAATGTTGCTTATCCTCAAGAAACTGCAGGGTAGAACAAAACTTCTCCTTCCCTCTTCTTGTGGCCTCATCAATGGACCCCACCATGGCTGAAAATGATAAGCAATGAATCTATCGTCCAATGATTTCCTCCAAGTGTAAGATAGAAAGTGTACATCATGAGAAAATGGAAGGTGCAAGTGGTGATCTTCTTGTTTCTCAATGGCCTCATTAAGGTAGGAGTGATGAAGAGCATGGGGAAAATTTCTCCCAATGACTGTCTCCCACACCCATGCTATCATTCATAAGAATCTAGTTACCTCCAGATAAGGAAACTTCTGAAAATCCTCTTCCACCTTGAGCTCCAACAAAGAAGGTGGGCTGAAAATCTGCAAGTGGTAGGCACAATAACATACCCCACGCTGTTCACCTCTCCACTTATGGCAAGTGTAGAGTGAAGGCTGATCTTGGGCTGCAAGGATATTGCACTCAAGTGGCATCATGAAGATTAGATCTGCAAAGATCCTCCCTCCAACGCTGTAAAACCAGTTAGTCCAAAATATTTCATATGTGATGGAAAAAAGAGTATCATCATAAGGTATCCCATCACACACATGGCTCACCTCCAAGAGAAGAAATTTTTTTGTCATGGTAACCACAACTCTTCCCATGTTCCCATTAGAACATGCACTGCAGAAAATGTGGGAACCTACTTCCCGAAAGGACACATCCAAACCATGTGCCTCACTCAACATCATGTCTCCCATCAAGACAAAATCAATATCAGCAATTGAGAACACGATTATCATCATCATGAAGGAAATACTGAAGGTTCTATGTGATGCAAGAGAGTACCAACAGTTTCCCAAGTCTTCACAGCGCAGTTTTACAATCTGTTGCTTCGGAAGAATACATGGCAAATTTTTTCATGTTACATGGCTAATCATATGAATCAAATGAACATACATGTAAGAAAACATATTTTCCCAAAGCCACATAAGAGATGGTTGTATCCATCATATAATTTGGCCCAATGTAGATCATGGAGCTCAATGAATAGCTTTCCCTCTTGTGGAGCAAAGCAATGCCAAAAGATGGTAAGATGATGAAAGAAAAAGCTCTCACCATATGTTGGAAGCAAGAAGATACATGGACCCATGAATTAATCCTCAATAATAGTTTGGCACACTCCCATGAAGGGGAATGAACCAAGTGCTGCATGAAAGTCCTTCTCCTCATGTTTGGAAACCCAAGTCAAGGAAATAACACCACAGTAATAGATGTCTCCATCTACCACTTCATCTTCTTCACCTAATATTTTCTCACCAAGTGCATCGAATGAGAAGTGATCCTGGGAATACTCCATCAATAAATCCCATCTCCAAAGTGAAAACATTGTTGGCCTATGAAAATAGGCTCCCATCAACACATAGCTCCAATATTTGACATGCAGAATGTCAAAGACATCTCATATAATGCTGCTACATATAAGAAGTCCTTCCCATGAAGAAATTCCTTCTTTAACATCTAAGGCCAAGGAGTAACCCCTTTGCACTATGATAGTGCCATCTTCTACTCCTGCAACATCATGAAAACTATGAGAGAAAATCTGCCCTTGCTCTCTCAATAACATCCCAAGCAACAAAATCTTTTGTTGCCTCCTCATAATTCCATCATCCAAATCATGTAGTGACAACATGGTGCTTGACATGAAGAATGTTATTCCAACACAATGTGCCCATACTCTTTTTTGCCCCATGATGCAAGTATTATGCCACATACCCTTATAAAGAGAGGGATGACCTAACTCTTTCAAGAGCAACCAACACAGCCAAGCCTCCTGCTGCCCAATGTCATAGATCTGCAAGTAGCTCTCTAGCTTCTTTCTCTCCATCCACATCCACTAAACTAATTGTGGATGTCTCCTTCCACCCTTCATCCTGGTACTCCTCCCATGAGGGCTACCATCATCCCAAATCAAATTCCTGCATTTCATGGGATCTTGAAATGAAATCTTCCTGAGGATCAATTTGACCCTATGAGGACCCAAATAGGTGGTAGGTAAAAACCTCCCATCATGATGTGCATGGCTCAAGAAATGTCCAACACAGTCATGAGAGATGTTATGCATTCGAAGATGTCCTCCATCTATTATCTACTCCTGTGAGAAGGGAAGATCCTCCTCAAACTGTTGAAGAAATTTTCACTCGATGATGTGCTGAAGTGCACCTTCAATGAATTCTTCCCATGAGGCCTCCTCCTCATGCATGGCCTTCCAAAACCAAAGGGGCCTTGGATTTGCTGCAAGTAGAAGTTTCTCTTTGAGCTGGGGTGTGCTCATTGAGAAAGGGTCATCCGAAAGGGAGAAAGGGTTTCTCACTTCAAGATGTCTACCATCCATCATTCCATCCTCTATTGCTTCATGAATGAAGCTTCCATGTGAATGCTCCAATGAGGAATGGTTACTATCTTCTTCCTTACTGCTTTTGCACAGCGTAATGCAACTCTGTTGCTCTAAATCAGCAGCATGAAAAGATGTAGATCTCTTCATACAATGTGTTGAAATGACAATAGATGGATTTTGAATCATACCTTGGTGAGAAGTAGAAGCAAGAGCTTCTTCCTCAACAGTGTGGTCCTCCTCCATTGAACATGAAGGCTGTTCCTCCAAGGTTGTGCCAGCGTTGGTACAAGTCTCCACCCTCACAATCTCCTTGAGGTCTTCTTCAATACCCTTCAGGGTCTAGAAAAGGAGCAAGGAGATCTCTTCTTCTATCATTCTTGTAAGTGGTGGAGCCATGCTCTTGTTTCTTCTGTACAATGAATCTTCTTTGTGAGGGTACGAAGTGCATGGGTCTTCCTTTCCTTCATGAATCCTTCTGTAGGTCTCACTCCAACTTTCTTCTTCTCGAAACCCTGTAGGAGTCTCAGTGCATCTTCTTTCTCTCTTATAATTTACCTCTTTGGAGAGGCCCTTCTTAGATCTGAACACTGATGAGAGTAATCTCACCCTCTCCATCACTCTGATCTATGTTTCTTCTCTTCACTTTTCTGATAGCATGATCTCACAGGCTGAGCCAGAGATCATGCTCTGATACCACTGCAATGTTCCAAAAGTGGTTTGCTCAGCAAGACATGCCTGAAAATTTATTTTTTCAGGGATGTGTGCTTCAGCTATTATAAAATGTGTTTAGTAACACTCAAAAATAAATTCCAAGTATTTCAACAACCTTTACTCATCTTTTATTCTAAAAAAGGTGAGGAAAAGTAGCTTTTTATGCCCTAAAATGACTGTATTCAGAAATTTGCATAAAAATAAGGGTCATGGCTCTGGAATATGTTATACTAAGTCACGAGGGATTCACATGCCAAATTTCAGCATTAAAAAGAAGCGTTTTTCTATGTTAAACAGATCCTCCAGTCCCAACTAGGCTTAAAATTGCTGATTTCCCATGACTTTGAATATGCAGAATTTTTCTGAAGCTTAGAGAGCGTATTTTCTGAAGGGTTTGATGAATTTATGTAGATATAATAGTATTTAAAGCTGAGAATAAGATTCAAGGATCTTAGACTAGAAAATACAGATCTATATTTGAAGAAAAGGCCTAAAAACCAAGCTTTATGACACAAGAAGTAGAGGATGAATCAGACAGTGTAATTTATTGAAATATGAAGCACTGTTTTATTAAGTTTCAAATCAATAACATATCATAGGACAAAATGATATATCTAAATGGGATCTATATGCAAAAATGCCTTTTAAGTACATTCCCCTTGGGGATCTCAGCTGAAAGTGAAGGACACTGAATAGATCTAAGATCTACACCATGGATCTGCAGTAAACTTCAAAAATTTATAGAGAATATATCAAAAAACCAATCAGATCTGAAATATGAGATGGATTGGTTGGCCAATCCACGGATCACCTCAACAAAGGAAAGGAACACTTTCACCGGAGATCTCACCTCCAAACTGCTAGCAAATAATCACTGCACCTTTGTCTGCAAAATAACATAGTTTCTGAAGCTAACTGTGCTGATGAAGTGGTGCACACTTTGGCCTCATGCCAAGATGGAATTTTGAAGCTCTAAGCAGCTATTGCACTTCTGCCAATGGTTTAGATGACTTCCCCACTGAAAAGATGCAATAGAATCCTTCAGATATGAATATATCTGATTCCACTTGCTATAGCTCTCTAAATAGTGAAGCCCTAATCAGGATTTATGCTATCAAGGGAGGTGAAGCTTGGAAAAAATTCTAGATATTGGATCAATGTAGCACAATTTCCTCCAAGAGACCCTCAAGGAAGGAAGAGGAATTCCTAAACAGGAAATTCCTCTCTCTTAGCTAAACAACCAAGAGTATTTGAGTTGCTCAAGAAATCTAAAAATCGAAATATCATCAACAAAATTTTCTTGAGTCTTTCCCTTCCTTATATAAGATTAGGGTTTGCAAAGCCCTAAACCATCTTCATTCATTTGTCCCCTTTCACATGGAGGACCTCCTCATATGACTGCGCTGATCATCTAGGAGGTTCATTGTATCTGGACTGCTTTATGATTTGGTCATGTTGACTTGGTCAAATATCTTGAACCTGTTTCACATACAAGTGGATTTTATTGAGAAAGCCTTGATTTGACTCTGTTCACATTGGGCATTGATTTATTCTCATGTTTAGGAGTTTTTATTTGTTCTCCTTTACATTTTATTCATAAAACATAAAAATAAAATGACATTGAATATTCCTACTAGCTTGGGCTAGTTAGGAACATTGCAAGGACATATCAACATGAAAAAGGTAATAATGTCGATTAATTCTGGTAGTACCCATAATTTTATTCATTGTAATATAGCTAAGGAATTGAATTTCTTCCTATATCCAACACCAGAGTGTCAAGTGATGGTTGAAAATGGAGGAACTATAAATTTATTAGGAAAGTTCCGTAACATCAAGCTATACATGGGATAATATGTATTGAATATTCTAATTCTTTCCATTACAATGGGTGGTGTTGATGTTGTACTAGGAGTCCAATGGTTATTGTCTTTAGGTATGATAGGTTTTAATTTTCAAGAACTTTATTTTTTGGTGAAGAAAAGGAAGTTGAATTAAGGGGTATCACAAGGACACCATGAAAGATAAAAAATTCTAATGTCGTCACAAATATTCTAAAGAAAGAAAAATGGGGCGTAATTGCACAATTATTCTCACTAGAGGTTCAAACATCTAAATAATCTATATCTCTAGATCTCCAAAAAATCATGGACAAACATTCCAAGGTAATTGAGACTCCTAAATGACTCCCACCTATTCGTGATCATGATCATTCTATTCATATGATTCTAGTAAGTGTTCCTCCAAACAATAGGACTTACAAATATCTTATGCTCAGAAGAGTGAAATTGAATGTATGGTTTCATAAATACTAGACATCGGTATAATTCAAACTAGTCAAATTTATTTCTCTACTTCAGTAGTATTAGTGCACAAGAAGGATGGATCATGGTGCATGTGTCTAAATTATAGGGAGCTCAACATGCTAACTATTAAAGATAAATTTCCCATTCCCATCATTAACGAATTATTGGATGAATTACATGGAGCAATTTACTTCACCAAGCTGGATCTTCATTCAGGATATCATAAAATCAAAATGAAGACTAAAGACATTCTGAAAATAACATTTAGAACTCATGAGGGTCATTACGAATATTTGGTCATGCCCTTTTGCCTTACCAATGCACCTTCTACGTTTCAAGGTTTGATGAATTCCATTTTCAAACCCTCCCTTAGAAAAATTGTGTTAGTATTTTTTAACGATATACTAATCTACATCAAGTCTTGGAAGGATCATGTTCAACATGTTGACATGGTGCTCAATAAATTGGAGGAGAAACAATAATATGAAAAAATATCCAAATGTTTCTTTGGATTACAGGAGGTGGAATATATGGGTCATATTGTATCTCATGAGGGTGTTAAGGTAGACCCTAAAAAAATTAAATCTTTTAAGGAATGGAAAAGCCCCACAACCATCAAGCATTTGCGAGGATTTCTTAGGTCGACAGGGTATTATCACAAGTTTTCTAAGAATTATGGGAGAATAGCAACACCTATAAAAATATTACTAAAGAAAGATGCATTTTCTTGGACTCCAGAAGAAATTAAGGCCTTTGAACATCTTAAAGAGGCAATGTGCCAAGCACCAGTCTTAGTTATGCTAGACTTCACAAAAACCTTTATTTTCAAATGTGATGCCTCAGGAAATGGAATTGGTGTTGTTTTAATGAAAGAAAGAAGACCCATTTCTTTTGAAATCCATCCAATCAAAGGAAAGTATTTACACAAACCTATTTAGGATAAGGAAATGTTGGCAATGCTACATGAAATTAAGTAATGGCGACCTTACCTAATGGGAAGACACTTCAAGGTAAAAACGGATCATGATAGTCTTAAATACTTTTTAGAACAAAGATTATTTTCATAAGAGCATCAAAAATGAGTCACAAAGATGTTAGGTTGTGGCTTTGAAATCATGTACAAAAAATGGAAGCAAAATCATGTTGTAGATGCACTCTCAAGAAAGGATTAGGATGTGGAAGCATTTCTTTGTGCCATTTTTATTATCCAAAAATATTGGATAACCAAAGAAATGAATAAATGTAACAATCACGAATAAGTTCGGGCACTCATTCAAAAATTGCACCAAGGTCCCAGTACATTTGATACATTTAGCTAGAAAAATGATTCATTATGGTACAAAGATTGGTTATATCTTTCTAAGAATTCCCAACTCAAACAAAATATTCTTTTGGAATTGCACACCTTTCCCTTAGGAGGGCACTCAATATTTTTAAAAACTTACGGGAGGGTTAATAAGGAATTTTCTGGGATGGCCTTAAATATTATATTCAAAATTTTGTGGCAGAATGTTTGGTTTTCCAAAAAAATAAAGTTGAGACAATTAAGACCTCAGGTCTGTTACAACCTTTATCCATTCTAATTTAACATTTGGAGGAGGTTTCAATGGATTTTATAAGAGGTTTACCCAAGTCTGAAGGAAAGAGTGTCATCATGGTGGTAGTTGATAGCCTTACTAAGTATGCACACTTTTTTGCATTATCTCATCCATTTAAAGTCAGTACAATTGCTACTACATTTATGGAAACAATTCAAAAGATACGTGGAAACCAAAATATTATTACAAGCGATAGAGATCCCATTTTCAATGGAAATTTTTTGACGAAATTATTTTCTTGTCTGGGTACTAAATTAACTCATAGCCCATCTTATCATCCTCAATCTGACAAAAAAACTAAGATAGTGATAAAATGGTTGGAAGGATATATTTGTTGCTTTGCATCTAATAAACAGACACATTAGGTCAAGTGGTTACCTCTAGCTGAATGGTGGTATAACACATCCTTCCATACTGTAGAAAAAATGACCCCATTTATGGAACTTAATGGATATCATCCACCATCCATCACATCATCTTTAAGAGAAAATTATAAGGTTCAAGCACTGGAATATCACATCGAGAATCAATAAAAATTTCTCCAACTCTTAATGGCATAGAATCGAATGAAACAACATGGAGATCAACATCGTAGTGAAAGAAGTTTTGATTTAGGAGATTGGGTATTTTTATGGTTATAACCATGCAAAAAATGTCACTCAAGCAAGATAAGAAGGAGAATAAATTATCACCAAAGTATTATGGTACTTACAAGGTGCTGCAAAATATTGGTACTATGACATACAAATTGGAGCTTCCTGCATATTCCCTAGTGTACCCAATTTTCCATGTTTCATGCTTAAAAAAGGTTTTAGGTGACAAGCTCCTAGTTCAAACAATATTGTCAAAAATTGATGAGGAAGGAAAAATTATATTGAAACCTGAAGAAGTCATCAAAACAAGAACTCGACAGCTACGAAATCGATCAATTTCAGAGTATCTCATTAAGTGGAAGAACTTACCCGGTGAAGATTCCACATGGGATGATGATAATTTTATACATAAGCATCCATAACTACTCAAGCGTTGAGGACATCAATTTTTTGAAGGAGAGGGTCATGTTAGGTCCCTATAATACTAATGTATCCCCTTATTTTTATTTTTATTGTAGCTCCCTTATTGTTATTTTTTTTCGCATGTAGTCCCCATATTGTTATTATTATGTCCCATAGAAGCCGACTATTGTTATTGTTGTGCCCTTACATTATTATTGTTATGTCAGCTATGATTATATTGTGACCCCTTAGACTCATATATATAGAAAGAAGGTTTTGTCTTTTGAATCATCTAAGAATCATTCATATATGTAATGTAAAAGAGGTTTGCCCCCTCGAAGTGGATAAATTTTAAGTCGTTGATCTATCTTTTCTTCTATTTTTTTTAGCTACTTTGACAAAGCATTCTAATGAGTATACTTTGACGTGGTCCATTCCATCATTTTTTTCTTGAGTTTGTAAGAGGCATGAGAGATATGTCAACGTTAGAAACCAACTCATTTAATTATTAAAACTTATCTTTTCAAAATTTCAATGACCTTCATTCTCCATAATCATAATAATGCTCCCTTTCCTCCTTCTTGTGCTATCATTACGCTAATTATTGTGTCCTTATCTCTTATATTTAAAATATTTTTTTAATTGACCTATGCATTTTTAAAATTTGCCTTTCAAAACTAACTTTGACACTTTGAAAATATTTATATTGAAACATCATATCATGTCCTTATTGACAAAAAATATTGCATATGGTTATAAGTAGATTAATGAGGTAATAGGAGAATGGTAATATAGGAAATAAAGTCTAAGGTTTTTAAGAGGAATTATAAACTAGGATATGGGTCTCATCAGAAATGGTTTTAAGGATTTAAAAAACCTTAGGTCTTAGACCATAAAATTTCGTGATAAAGAAATTTTTAGGGAAAAGAGTATTCCATTGAGAAATTTTAATTCAAAAGATTGATGTCAAAATTCAAGAATTTTATAATTAATTATCAAACCTCCATTGTAGATATCTATGTATCCTTTTTGTTTTTTGCATTTTTTGATGACATTGCTAACTTTTGAAAGGAATTTCCTTCATGAAAATTTGGAGCTAGTTGCGAGTATTCTAATGATGGAGGTATCAGTGGTTCATGTCCCTCTGATAATGAGTTTATGGGATAGCTTTAGTTCCATGTGATGATGGTTTTGGGATGATTATGTTAATGCTCTAATGATGATGAAATAGGGAATATTTTATGTCCCTATGATGAAAATTACTTGGAGCTCGTTATGTTGTTACTGAGTCCCTCTAATGCTCATGAAATAAGGTTGTTTATAATGTTGTCAAGTCTCTTTGACGATGATGGATATAATTTCCTATATTGTTTTCAGGTCCCTCTATGCTTTGATAATTGTCCTTAGCTTTTTATTCATGGTCTTAAATGTTTTCCTTTTTGGATGGATTTGTTCATTTTCTTATTTTAATTTCTCATTTTCCTCTATAAGTTGCTCAATCTCTTTGATCAAGGAAATTTTTTCTTTAATAAGACCTTGTTTTGCACCTTAAAATTTTATGATATGATCCCTATGATATCACCAAAGGTAATGATTTAATCAAGCATAGAGGATATTGCTTGGTGATATTCTCGACTTTGATGAATGATAATGTTATTTTTCTCTAAATCTCTTAAAGGACTTATCATTTTGTTCAAGACATATACATAATGAGTGAGTTGTAGTGCAATAAGGTTAGGATTCTTGGATATATAAAAATTATACATATATTATATATACAAATTTTGCAAATAAAGATATATAAAAGAGTTCTATTTTTTTTCAAGTATTCTCCTCAAATTATCCCAATCGTACTAAGGGAGCACTTTTAAGCTTTTGAGACAAAATTATTAAATGGATATTTTATTTGGAATTATGACTGGCTAATTGCTTGGTTTCAAATTAAAATTCAAGTTTAGGATGTGCGATATAATTTTTTTTTATTTCTATTTTCTCTTTTTCAAATACATTTATTTATTTTTTATTTTTTATTGGAAAAATAATATTCTGAATGAAACAAGGGTATAATTATTTATGTTGTTACCCACAACCTCCATATTATCTTTGTTGAAATATTAAGGAGATAAAATCATCTTGGATGACTGGTTTGTTGTAGAGCTTCAATCTCTGGCCATTAACCACAAATGAGACTCCTTCCTCATCAGTCATATTTATCTTGACTGCTCCATTATCATACTTCTTCTACTTCATAAGGGCCTAGCTAATGAGTGGTAAAAATTTTCTTGAAATCTTTGAATTTGGAATGAAATACCAAAGACCAATTACCAAATTTGAACTCATTTTTCTTAATGAATTGTCATGCCATTTTGACCTATGTTGTTGGATGATGATGTTATGTTGAAGTACTTCTTTTATGGTTTCACCAAGATGATTTAATTGAACAATTCTTTCTTTTTGAGCTTCAAACAATTCTAACCCTAATTATGGTTCTAATCTAAATGCTTGTACTTGGAATTGAATAGGAAGACGAATTTTTTTACCAACACTAGTTCATAAAGTGTAAAAGTGGTAGCACTTTTCCAAGTGGTTCTATATGATCATAGAGATTTTGGAAGCCTTTCTTCTTAATCCTTCTTATGCAGCTAGAATATTTTGGTCATTATTGCTTATACAATAGTATTAGTTGATTCAAATTGTCAATTGGATTGTGGATAATAAATAGTGTACTTTATTTTCTTGATCCTACTTCTTCTACTAACTTGGAGGTAAATTATTGTTACACTAAAAATGTCACCATGACGTTTTAATGTGAGTATGGGTTCATCATTACTCATACCATACTCACTTAGAAGTCTAAAAACATCAAGTTCCTAAAACCAAGCCATGAAATTGAGAGAAAAGCATATAAAAGTCATTAAAGTACTTGTACCGCACTTTCTCTTAGTATTACCTGCAGTGCCACATCTGTTTGCTCTATAACATGCAGAACGGGCAGAACTTTTTCCTCATTAATGGTGTGGTTCCATGTAAAAGGTAAAGTGAAGGTGGAATTAAAATTTGGAAGCCCAGCTGGTTGAATCTGGAAGTTTTTGGAAGCAATTATTCGGTGGAAAGTTCACTCCTTTCATGTACATTCATCCCTCCATTAAAGGAGCCTACCCCTTGGTATGTGGAACTTAATCCCTTGAAAGAGGATTCTGTCCCCTCTTATTTGGAGCTGCAACCTCTTCTCTTTTGCTATAAATTGAGGCCATATTTCAGCCTCAAGGGGAGTTAGGCTTTGAGATTTCTTGAGGAGAATTGCTGGTGAAACTCAGACTCTCTTAACTAATTACCATATGGAAATGATTACACACCCATGTATATGTTAGTAGAGAGAGTGCAAAGGCTTGTAAAAGTAGATGAAATGCTTGTTCCGGGCCCCAGAAGGACCTGTACGACATCAAGGCAAACACAGTTGTAAGGCTTCTTCTTTCATCAAAGATAATACAAATGGATCATGTTTTCTCAATGAGTTGTTTATTTAAATGGCTTATTTCTTGAATTCCTTGATCATAAAGATAGGTTTATGGTTTATAAATTAATATTTATTATAAAGGTGCTTCTGATTATTTCATGTTTTTTATTGCAGATCCCAAAAGGAGACGTATTCAAAGCGACAGGAAGGAAGACTACGATCAGTGCTGGACTATAGGTAAGTCATAAAACCTTCATTATAGATAATTCTAAATCAAACATAATCTAGAGAAAGTAGTTTACATCTATCTGTTTGTTGCTAGTTATCGTAGGATACTAGGGAGATCTATCTTGTCCACAAGAACGATTTATCCATCCAACAAAATGGCGACTCCACTGGGGAAAGGATCTTCAACTTTGTCTTCTTTTATTTTTTGACTTGTGGAATTATTTTCTAATTTTGATTGATTGATACTGGCTTGGGTAATTTGTTCCTGTAGAATCCCTGAAAAGTACTTTAGAATTTTTTATTTTTCTTTAAGTCTCTGCACTTTGTCCTTAGGCACATTGCGGTCAGTTCTGCTTTTTTTTTGTATCCATAATGCGGCACCGCACCTGTTTACACTAAAACCTGCGGACCCTGAGAATTTTTTTGAAAAACTCAAAATTTTCTTTTTTAGGATTAGTTTGTAAGATTCTTAGTGTATACCTAGACTTTTATTTTCTGTTAGAAAGCTTTGTGTGAGAGTTTATTTCAGATTTTTAGTTTTGAATGGTTTTCTACAAGATCTGCATGTTATAAGTGATTTTTGCTTTGTCTTTGTGTCAGTCAAAGATTATAAGCCTATGTATACCTTAGATCACTAGTATTTCATTGTTTTCTTGCTGAGTCTTTGACTTTATAGTAGAAATTAGTTTATGAGAATTAGATCCCATTTTCTCATTTGCAAATCTTTAAAAACTTTTTCATTAAGTTTTGAATTTCACTTAAAAAACAATAATTGGATATTTTTGAGTTTTTGCTCATTTCAGCAAAGAATTTGTTAGTTAGATTAAAAACTAAGAAAAACATCCTCAAAATATTTAAAGTTTCGATTTCAGATTTAATTCTTAGAATTTTTAGATCTCAAAATTAGTGTTTTTAGTTTTGAGTGTTATTTCTAGAAATTGTAGTTCTCTTTTGGAGAATGTTTGATTGTAGATTCGATCTTGAAGAATAAAAGGATTTTGTTTTTGAACAATTGATCATTCTGAGTTCTCATAAGAAAAGATTTCTTTTTGTATGTTCTTGTTTTGAAGGAAATAATTATTTTAAAAGATTGCATTTCTCAGCTCTTTATTTTATATAGAATTCATCAAAAGGAAATGAATTTTTCCTCATAATAGATGAATTTTTAGTGTGTTTTGAGTTGGGTCACTACATATCATAAAATTTTCACTTTTTCACCTATTGTCCTAAGAAACAGCCTATTAAAAGAAATGCTTAAATTAAAATCAATCTAGTAATTTTTATATTTCTAAGACTCTTTTCACCAATATAGCTTAGGCTAGTTTCTTGGAGTAGGGAGTAATTAACTCTCCAAGACAGTTAAAACAAACAAGTAGTCAATCTTGCGATTGGAAAAATCCAATAGTAGCTTGTATGCTCTGGGAAGCTCCTTCTAAAGGAGTCAAGCACGAGATCATATCCAAACTAGTGAGGTCATCAATTCCATCTCATTGGGAACGGTAGAAGATGTGCGCATATTAACAACAGTAAACCTCAGATTGACCATTGTCGAGGAGTCTGGGGTCACTTGTCGGTATACCTTGGATTATGTCAAGGAGCCTTCAAGGGGATTGAGCTTTGTTACTCTTCCCTTGCGCATATATAGGATCGTAGACTGTTCCCCCAGGTATATTTGTTCTTGCTGGTAACCTTAGTGGCCATAAACTTTAAGATTTTTTTTCCTAAGGTGACGGTGGAGGAAAGATCTCACTGTAACTGGAGTAGACATCGACTAGACTCACTTGGACTCTTCGGAGGTTTATCTTCACTCGAGATGGTTTAAGTGGAGAAACTTTCACTTTTCTATTTCATTAAGCAGGTTGTTGGGGTAACTGTTCCAACCACCATTTCTATATTAAATACTACAATGTTCGATTTCATCACTAACTAGTGTTTTTAGTGTGGGAATTTACTGTTTGTGTGTGGTTTGATCTCCTATATTTTATAAGCGTTTGATCATTTGATTGTCTCTTTAGTGACTTTATGGTTTTTGTTTGAAATTTTCTTTGATTGCGTGTGATTAATAATTTTTAATCATGGCTGAATTACCAAGACAATCGTGTAGACTTCAGGGGAAACCCCCTGAGTATACACCAAGCCAACTTGAAGGATTGAAAGCTCTGGTACAACCTAGTATCAGCATAATTATATCAACAGAACAAGGAGAATCATCTATAATTCCTCATCCTGATTATAATCAATCACAAACATCGAAATATATTCAAGATCCAATTTGAATTTCCGAAATCACTGACATTGCTTCTCCAACCAGTGAATTAGCTGAACAACCTGAAATTTCTGAGCCAGACACTAAACCTGCTGTGTTAGAATCATCTTCAGGATTTGTTACTCCAACTTCTAGTGATCCCAGGTCACCTAGAGTAAGACATCGCATTACCAAAAACCTTCCTTTTGACCTCATATGTATTGAAGAAATTTTTGGTCCAGAATAAGATGTCATTCTTCCCAACACCCGAGAAACTTTAAATCTTAGAGAGCATGAATCAATATTCTACAGTCCTTTTAGAACCGACACTTGGTATTTATCATTGATAGATTTTTTACAAAACGCAGGTCTTACTTATTCACCACACCGAATTCCCTTTTACCTTACACCGAGAGTTTATCAACCTTCATTAGCTATGTCAGGAGAGTCATCTATGTTTTCTGAATCTCCAGAAAAAATTTTATACTGTGGTTTGTATGTTCCTCTGGGATACCAGTCGCTCTTAGGTACATTCTTAGGAGAAGCTCCTCAACCAATTGAACAAGTGTTATCATCTGGTACGAATGGAGCAAACACTGGCATGTTGAACACAAAACAAATTTTTATGATGTTTGGAAATATTCCAAATCCTCAACCTCAAGGAATTCAGTTACTGCCTGGGGGGAACCTCAAGGAAGTCAATTACCGCCTGGGGGGAAACCTCAAGGTAGTAAATTACCGCCCCGAGGGCAACCTCAGGGTAGTTTTTTACCACCTGGAGGTCAAACTGTGGGACACTATTTCCTACCTAGGGAGCAACCTCAAGGACAATACATACCTCAAGGTCAATATCAACCCCAAGGATAGTACATACCTCAAGGTCAACCTCAAGGACAGTATATACCTCAAGGTCAACCCCAAGGATAGTACATACCTCAGGGTCAATATCAACCCCAAGGACAGTACATACCTCAGGGTCAATATCAACCCCAGATTCCATACATGCCTTAGAGTCAATATCAACCTTAGGGTCAATACCCAGCTCAAGGTTTTCAACCTCCTTCAGGTCAAACATTATTACAAGGAGCTGGAAATTTCCCAGTTAATTATCAAACTTACGTTCAACCTGGTTATGGCCCTTCATATGCACAACCTTCTATGGGTCAATATCCTGGAATTAATACGGTGTCGGATCCATCTCAAGTTCAACAGACTTTACAACCCAATGTGCATTTACCTAATCAATCTGGACAGTCCATAGGTTCTAGTCCAACCTAGCAACCTGTCTAGCCTACCATTCAAGTCTCTGCACCTAGTTCTATACAGCAGCTTGGGCCTAGTACACCTAGAACTCCGCCTCAAACTTCTATCGCTGCTGCAAATTCTGTTCAACCTACCACACCTATTTTTGGAGTCTCTGTAGCTCCTGTTTCTACTACCCTTTTATCAGTGAAAATTTCTCAAGTATCTGTGCCACAGTCAGCATCTACAATTCAAACTACGGTCCAGATGCCTACGGGACAATCTGGTACAAGTACGATTCTCACTAGTCAACCACAATTTACTTATCAACTGTACCAGGGGCAGTATCAATTTGTACATACTACACAGAATCGGACATATCAGTATCAGCCGTATGCTGGGTATACTTATCAAGTACCTCATCAACCCCAGTTTGGTCTGGTTAATACTGGTTTCACAATTCCCAATGCGCATCCAATTCTAGGATATCCTGGATATCCTCCTCTTGGAACTGGTTTGATCACACAAGGTTATCAAGACCCTAGCTATGAGTTACCATTCATAGAAACTTTAGATTTACCTGATTTATTGCACCTTACGAATGATCTAAAATTTTATCTTCCGTATTGGCCGCTGATGCCTAATAAGTTTCCCAGTGATATTCCAAAGTTTGAAGGTAAGTTAGGAGACGATCCATCTAATCATGTTATGACTTATCACCTCTGGTGTGCATCCAATTCACTAATCGATGATTCGATTCAATTGCGTCTTTTTCAGAGAACTCTCATTGGTCTAGCTGCCAAATGGTACATTGAGTTACCACGAGGCACATTTAATAATTTTAATGCATTATCTACTGCTTTCTTAACCCATTTTCAGTTACCTGTCAGATACGACAATGGTATAGAATTTTTGACCTCATTAAAACAATCTATTTCTACGTACATATCCAATCACATTCATGAATGGTGACGTAGGAGATGTTTAGTGAAAGTATTTATTCTGGATAAAATTTTAGCTGAATGGTTTATCAAATCATTATTGCCCAAAATCACTGAAGATGTGGCCAAAGGAGGCATTGTTACAGAAGATAAAGTCATTGCTCAAGCTCAGTACCTTGACATTGTATATACATAGTCAGGTACTCTATATGAAAAAATCCCCGATTTACCAAGACCTGGTCAGCTAACTACAACTCCTTCAAGCTCTCATGCAGCTGATGGTGTAATTGGTTCTGTTAGCACTAGCAAGAGTAAGAAGAAATCTTGCAAGATGACTTCTCCTATTATAACTTTACCCAATTCACCTAAAGGAGATTCTTCCACTGAAAGTTTCACCGATATTCATGTTTTAGAATCATCTACAAGAAAACCTAAAACTGGTGGTAAGAAGAAGGGTAAGAATAAAAATAAAAAATCATCTTCAAAAGATAAAAATGATAAAATTGAACCAACTGACGAAAAACGAAAACCTCATTATCCTTGTCTCATCTATGATGAGGATCATTTTACTAAAGAGTGCCCGCATAGAGCCGAGGTATCGAAATTCGTTAAGGGTTCGTCCATGCCTACTATCTTGAAGGATCCTTTCATGCTCAAGATATTAACATGATTGTATCTTCCTTGAATATGCTAGAGGATATCTTGATGGTTGCGATGCGATCACAAGATTATGGTAGTAAGAATCCTGTTGGTGGTAAAGAAGAAGAAAGTTCTAATTCAACATCTGTAGAAATTATATAGCTTATGTGTTATATGTCCAAGATTCTTCTAATCTCACACTATTTTAACTTCATGCAAAATACAGAATCTATTCCACCATTGATCATTTGCAAAAATTAAATCAAGATTGCAATGCACACATGAAACAATAAAAATTCACACACATTAACATAGTTTTTTAACGGGAAAGCTTGAAGCTGAAAACCCAAAATATTTGTATATAATATATGTCATAGATATCATGTAACAATCTTCATACAAAGCTGATCATATCAAGCTCTCTTGCAAATCCATGCACCGATCTTTGCCACCTGCTAGCCTGCCTCTACTGCAAAATCCCTATTGAAGAATAGCTCTGACTAAATTTGAATTACTCTTGGATTGACTGTGAAATCCTCATTGGCATCTCCATTGAGTTTTGGATGCAATCAATGCATCACTATAGTCACAACTGATAGTCACACTTTCTCCTTCACCTATCTTTCCACTGGTCTCCACTGAAACTGCCATGCACTGTAGTCAACTAATGTATTCTTCAATTTATTAATGAGTTATTATTTATGAATTAATTAACTAATTAATTCACTCCACTCTCACTAGTGTATTATTCAGTTAGACTAGATACAACTAGCTCAACTGAGTCTAACTGAGTTAAACTAAATACAACTCCACCAACTACTTCTCCAACTCCACCAAACTCTGTCACATGAGTTCTAACTGAAGTCCTCTATGCAATAGCTCCAGTAAACCCTCAGGAATAGCGTAATTCCTACTGTCAGTTGTTGTGCCATTTTTTGTGCACTTAACTGAAGTGCTCCAAGAGAATAAGATAATGTTTAGAGTCCAAATATTATTAAGAGCTAATAATATTCGACATATCTATTTTTAGACTAATAGTCTAAAAATAGACTCCGCCCAATATGTCTAAAAATAGAAGTCCATCTATTTTTCCAACTCGATCAACCATCCACAAATAGCATCCTGCAACTCATGGAATATGATCGACATGTCAAAAAATAGACATAGTCTAAAAATAGACATTGCGCCAAAAATAACCTGCGGGTCCACTTAGTGAAGGCGAATATTTTCACTAAGCTCATCATCTTGTTGAATCTCAACACTCCCTCTCAACAAGATAGGGATTATTTTCCACCCCAATCCTGTCTCTATGGTATTCAAATTTGCTCCTGGTGAGTGCCTTCGTCAGAATATCTGCATCCTAATCCTTTGTAGGAATGTAAGAAAGCAACATGATATTTCGCTGCACACAATCTATGATATGATGGTACCAGATGTCAATATTTTTAGATCTATCATGAAACATTGGATTAACCGAGAGTTTAATGCAACTCTAATTATCACAATAATCACCGTAGGATCTAAATGAGAACCGAACAAATCGATCAGGATATTCCTCATCCATATAGCCTCACATGAAGCCAAACTTGCTGCCATGTACTCAGCCTCCGCTGAACTGAGTGCCCTGGATCTTTCTTTCCTGTTGTACCAAGAAACTGTTGTAGATCTGATACTGAAAATCCCTCCAGATGTGCTCTTTTTGTCTGTTGGGCTTCCTGTCCAGTTTGCATCCATGAAGCCATGCAGCTTCACCTCATCCGATTGTCTGTACCACAATCCATACCCAGATGTGCCCTTGAGATACCTCAGGACATGCTTGCCTACCTTCCAAAAGAGCTTGGTAGGCTTCACCATCGCTTGTGAAAGCTGGTTCACAGCATAGCATATGTTCGGTCTTGTATTGACTAAATACATGAGCGAACCAACCAATTGTCGATAAACACTGGCATCCACTACCTCTGCCGATGTAGCATCCTCCTTCCTCCAACCACCAGGAAGAGGAGTGTCGATAGGCTTGCAGCCTTGCATGTGAAACTTTTCCAGTATCTCACGGGCATACTTGCCTTGAGACACAAATAGTTCACCTTTCCACTGCCAAATTTCCAATCCCAGGAAATAATGAAGGAGGCCCAAGTCCTTCATCTCGAACTCCTTTGCAAGATCTGCCTTGCATGAGTGTATCAAAAGTTCATCACCCATTAGTATTAAATCATATACATAAAGCACAATGATCAAAAGCTTACCCTCCACCACAATCTAGTATAGGTTTGGATCCACCTCACTCTTGGCGAAACCAAGTCCGGTGAAATAACTGTCTATCCGTGTGTACCAAGCACAAGGTGCTTGTTTCAGCCCATACAATGGTCTTTTGAGCCTACACACATGCGACTCGCTGCTGAAGATTTTGAATCCTTCAGGCTGCTCAATGTACACCTCCTCCTCAATGATTCCATTGAGGAATGCAGTCTTCACATCCATCTAATGAATGTGCCAACCCATCTGCACTGAGAGAGCAAGGATGGTTCGTATAGAATAATACCTTGCAATGGGTGAAAAGGTTTCTTCATAGTCAATCCCCTCGATATGTGAGAAGCCCCGGGAAAAAAATATTGCCTTATACTTCTCAATGCTCCTATCAGTAGCTTGCTTCTCTTTGTAGATCCATCTTGAACCTACCACTGATTTCCCTTACGGCCTTGGGACAATCTCCCATTCACTGTTTCTAACAATCGAATCATACTCTTCCCTCATGGCATCTACCCATGCGGGATCCTCCACAGCTTCCTCGAAAGAGGATGGCTCCGTTAGGATACACTTTCTCATCAGAGCCATGTATCCATTAAATCGGTCAGGTGACTTTCTCTGTCTGCACTGTGATGTAGGAACTCCTACATTCTGTACTGCATCAATATTCAATCACTCAACTTCTGTAGTGTACTTTCGCCCTCTAATGTTTGGCATTGCATGAGTGGTTTCTTCCACTCCATGAACCTCCTCTTGTGGCTGATCCACATCTTGAGGCTCATATTTAGGAACAAGTATCTCCTCTTCTGCATGCAAGTGTAGCTCCCTCTCAAGTGACAACTTCATGGCTTTCTCCTCATGAAATTTAATATCCCATCGCATGACAGTCATCCAACTGTCTGGAAAATACACACGATAATTGTGGGGTTTTTCTGTGTACCCCACAAATATCCCAACCTCTGCAGTCAGCTCCAGCTTCTTCCTGTCATCCTTCGTCACATGAATGTAAACAGGTGAGCCAAAAATCTCCTAATGAGAAATATCAGGCTTCTTACCAGAAAATGCCTCTTTGGGTGTACTCATGCCAAGTACTCTATGAGGACAACAATTTTTCACATAAACCGCAGTGTTACATGCCTCAGCCCAGAAGTATATGGGAAGGCCCTGATCATGCAACATTGCTCGTGCAACACCCACAATCATTCTATTCTTTCTCTCCGCGAACCCATTCTGTTGTGGGTTATGAGGCACTATGAGTTCTCTTCGAATTCCTTCTTTGCTACAGAAGTCTTTGAATTTGACAGAGATGTATTCACCACCATTATCACTCCAGAGAGCTTTCACTTGCTTCCCTGAATCTTTCTCAACCAGTGCCTTGAAATCACAGAACTTTTAGTATGTCGCACTCTTCTTCTGCATGAACAAGATCCAGCACTTACGAGAAAAGTCATCAACAAATATCACATAATACCCATGCTTTGTTTTTGAAGCAACCGAGAAAGGTCCACACACATTTTTGTGAATTCTCTCAAGGATCGTCGAGGCGCGACTATCCTTCTCATGAAAAGTGGTATTCAAAAATTTTCCCAAAGTACATCCCTTGCACTGAGCTGATTGTGCAAGTGTACCTTTGGGAAGCCCAGTATAAATCTGTTGCAATATTTTCAAATTGCCATGGTGAAGATGGCCCAATCTCCTATGCCACAATTCGCCCTCATCCCATCTCACCACTCCTTCTGCTTTGCCTGCCATTGCAGTGCAGCCATCTACCTGCAATTGATAAATATTATTAACTCGAATCCATATCCTCCTGGTTTGACCAGTTTTTTTATGTCGAAAGAAGGCTTTTCCATCACTGAAAACAACATCATAACCCTTGTCTTCCAACATTGCCATGGAGATCAGATTCTTCTTCAATCCTAGAACATGCATGACATACTTTAAAATGAAAGGTTTACCAGACTCCCTCTCAAAGGAAATGGTCCCAATACTAGTCGCACTGTATCTACCATCATCACCCATCTCGATGTGCACTCCAACATCCTTTTCCTCCAGATCACTAAACAAATCTTTGTCTCTTGTCATATGAAAATATGCACCATTGTCAAGAAACCACACCCATCCCATCACACTTGAAACCAAGCATGCGATTAAAGACAAATCCAGCTCAAACTGCGAGGCTAAGGCCTCTCAAGCTGCAGATCCAACAACCTTCTTATTCTTCTTCTTCTATGGGCAATTAGTGGTGAAATGCCTGTGCTGGTGATAGTGAAAAAACTTCACCTTGGACAAATCCTACTTCTTGCCTTTAGCAACGGATTGAGAAGGATTTTTCTTCCCCTTCCCTTTCCTTGATTTTTCAGCCAAAGAACAATTTTCTTCATCTTCATTCTTCGATGAAGATCCATCCTTGGTACCCTGCCTTATCTCCCCCTACACAAGATCCGACCAAAGTCACTCCCATCCTGGCAGTTTCTCCTGTCCATTAACATAGTCTTTGTAGCTATGCCAAATCTTCGGAAGCCCAAGGAGAGCCAAGCTCACCAAGTCTTCTTCATCAACAGTAACCCCTACACTTCCCAGCTCATCCTTGCAGTGGACAAACTTCGTCAGGTATTTTGGTATACTGTCGCCTTTCTCCATTTGTATTTTCGTGAGTTTGTCTGAGTTTGTCTTTAAGTGCCAACTTCCTCTAGTCACTTTTGCTTTGGAAAAAGTCTATTAAAGCCTTCCACATTAAAAATGGAGTGGACTTCCCATGAAGGCTAGACACAATGTGGTCCTTCACACCTTCCAACAGAATCCTTCGACACTTTTCTACCTTCTTTTTCCATGCGTCAAGTGCGGCTGCATCGCTAGAAGCAGGCTTCAGAATATCAGCATCTATGAACTCCTTTAACCCATTATCATCCAGCACCGCCTCCATCTTGTCCTTCCATGCTATGTAATTTGAGCTCCCATCAAGGGCATACTCCAATCGTAATCCGTTGAAAGACATTTCAATGAATTCTCGACTTCAACACCAAGAAAACACTGCAGCAAATTCGAATTCCACCAGCACAAAACTCAACTGCTTCAATAATTGCAATCTCCTATGATCAATACTACTCTGATACCATGTAGAAATTATATAAATTATGTGTTATATGTCCAATATTCTCCTGATCTCACACTGTTTTAACTTCATTCAAAATACAAAATCTATTCCACCATTGATCGTTTGCGGAAATTAAATCAAGATTGCAATGCACACATGAAACAATAAAAATTCACACACATTAACACAATTGTTTGACGGGAAAGCCTGAAGCTGAAAACTCCAACTATCTGTATATAATATATTTCATAGAGATCATGTAACAATCCTCATACAAAGCTGATCATATCAAGCTCTCAGTACAATACAATCACTACACACTAATCAGGCCCAATCTTGCAAACACATGCACCGATATTTGCCACCTGCTAGCCTGCCTCTACTGCAAAATCCCTGCTGAAGAATAGCTCTGAATGAATTTGAATTACTCTTAGATTGACTACACAATCCTCATTGGAATCTCCACTGAGTGTTGGATGAAATCAATGCATCACTATATTCACAACTGATAGATGTCACACTTGCTCTTTCACCTATCTCTCCATTGGTCTCCACTGAAACTGCCATGCACTATAGTTAACTGATGTATTCTTCAGTTGATTAATGAGTTATTATTTATGAATTAATTAACTAATTAATTCACTCCACTCTCACTAGTGTATCAATCAGTTAGACTAGATAAAACTAGCTCAACTGAGTCTAACTGAGTTAAACTAAATACAACTCCACCAACTACTTCTCCAACTCCACCGAAATATGTCACATGAGTTCTAACTGAAGTCCTCCATGCAATAGCTCTAGTAAACCCTCAAGAATAGCGTAATTCATTCTTTCAGTTGTTGTGCCACATCTGTGCACTTAATTGAAGTGCTGCAAGAGAATAAGATAATGTTTAGAGTCCAAATATTATTAAGAGCTAATAATATTCGACATATCTATTTTTAGACTGGCAGTCTAAAAATAGACTCCACTAAATATGTCTAAAAATAGAAGTCCATATATTTTTCCAACTTGACCAACCATCCACAAATAGCATCCTGCAACTCATATAATATGATCGACATGTCTAAAAATAGACTTTGCGCGAAAAATAGCATGCGGGCCCACTTAGTGAAGGCGAATATTTTCACTAAGCTCATCATCTTGTTGAATCTCAACAGCATCAACCACATCTCCCTCGGTTTCTAATTCGCTACAGATCAAGAAACCGAATCCTGAGTTAGTAATCAAGCCGCCTGCTAAAGGTATACTTCGTAAATCAACTTTCAATCCACATGCGAGAGATACTCAGAACTACAATATTGTTGAAGACTTGGCAATTTCCCCTTCAGCAATGTCAGCTTTGGAAGTGCTGCAATCATGCCTAGCCCAAAGAAAATTACTATTGTCAGCCATAGGAGCCGTAGACCTTCAGGATTCAAACCTAATGATCTTCGATTTAGAGAATTTTACACCCCGCCTACCCTATCAAATGGCTTTTCAAATTCCAGTAATAGTAAAAAACAAACGTTGCTTTCATACTGTTGTTGATGAAGGGGCTTCTATGTGTATCATGTCGTTAAAATGTTGGAAATCACTTGGTTCTCCGACACTAACCAATCACCGACTATCCCCAAAGCTTTCGATGGAAGAGGTTTTCATCCATATGGTATTTTACAAGATCTACCAATAGAGGTCAAAGGAAAAACCATTAATCTAGATGTGGAAGTGGTTGATGCCCCTCTGGATTACAACTTTCTCCTGGGTCGCAGTTTTTATTATGCTATGAATGTTGTCGTATCATCGGTCTTTCGTCTCATCATGTCCCCTCATCAAGGAAAGATCATAAAAACAGATCAGCTCTCATACTATTCATCTGACCTAGCCATTACTGATAGCATCCAACATGTCGGAAAGACGACTATCCCTTACAAAGATGCTGGAGTGGGTTAAAATAAAGATTCAACTTTACTGGGAACTTTTTCTCTGCCTCCTCCCAACATATCGTCTCCTATCGCTAATATCAATATGATTACATTAATTACTATTTCCTTTGATGATCCTTGGATAGTACCTTCAGAATCAGAACTGGATTCTTTCGATGGTGTGATGCCTTTGAGCCCTTTTGAATTAGCATATCAGGCAGTACAGTCATTTTCTGATAATCCTTCAACTAAACCCGATCTAGTGAATGTGGCCAATGAGGAATCATTTTCGATATCAAGTTTAGCTTCACCATCAATTCTGGATCCTGTTCAACAAGTATTCAATACTGAGAGCATATTCGTGAATTTTTGTCTATATAAGAATTACCATGGGAAGATATACATCATCGATCTTCATTTTTTCCTGATCTCAATCATTTTGAAACTGATTTTTCCTCCATTTTTACTATTTATTATGTCAAAGAACCCCGGAATCCTCTCACTAATTCTGACTCTGAATTGAACTTAGCAAACATTTATATGACAGTTCCTATTGACATTTCAGTGAAACTCAGAATTGTTGAAAACATTCATATAGGTGCTTCCTGTACGCCAGATGAACTCCAATCATATAAAGCCCTATTTCAGGAATTCCGTGACATTTTTTCCTGGTCCTATGAAGAAATTCCAGGAATCGATTCTTCAATTGTTGTTCATGAAATTAAAACATACCCGGATGCTAAACTTTTCCGATAGAGATTACCTCAGATGAAATATTCCCAATTAGCGATAGTTAATTGGAAATATCAATTTTGATCAATTTTTCATTCTATAGTTAAAATATAAATTAAAGTGAGTAAGAGGGGGATATAACTCACTTTAGAATAAAGTGCACTCCCTAAAGGCTACCTAGTAGCATCACGTTGTAACTTAAGTGGGCCAAGGGGGGGGCCAAGTGACCACGTGAAAGGGGACCCACATGGATTACGTGAGCATGGCCAGCGCAGTTGAGTTGGTAACGTGGGCCAAATGGAGGAAACATAGGAGATGGTGGGGCCTAGGGTTGAGAGAGGCCACCTTTATAAAAAGGAGGAGAGCCTCTTCATTTCCTCATTCGAGTTTATGCATATTGAGCTGGTCACTTTGACTTTGAGCACGCTAGCTGTTTAGCTTGTCTGCAGCACTATTTAGTGCATTGAGTGTCTCCGTTCAGATATCTCACCCTTAGCCCTGGCAGACTTCGAGTGCTTGCTCGGGTGAGGCATTCCCATCAGTATTTTGCAGGAGGATCGAGTTGTGGCATTTGTGGGGGAGCATTGTGTCTATAGATTGCACACTCTTGAGAGGGAGGACGTAGTCCATATTGAGGGAGCTCCGGAGTGGCATTCTTTCGGAGGATTTTGGTCAAGAGATTGAGCAAGGGGCCAACCCTTGCCTATTGGAGACTTTTGGCTGAGCGGGAGGCCATATTTTGGAGTATTTCATCTAGCTTCAACGTGGCCCTTGGGAGGATAACGTAGATCCTCAAGGGAGGGATTTTCGGGGGTCATCCATTCTAGAAACACTCTCTGGGATTTTCTAGGTATTGTGAGTAGAGGCTAATTCTAGAGTTTCAGCTCATTCTGAGTAGGGGAGCAGCCCCAAATACTCATTTGGTTCCAGCAGTAGCAAAAACACGATAGTTTTCCAGCAGCTTGGACGCAGAGCATAGAGCAGCCATTCCTTTGTTATTCTAAGAGTATTCCTACACTTTCCTGGTGCAAGTCATGGTGCCATCCCTCTCATCACCTCTTGTACTCATTTCTATTTCTCAGTATAATAAAATGGCTTAGTATTCTCTTTATTTTATGTGTTTTAGCTTCATGTTCATTTTATAGCATTTGGTATCTTATTGTATGCTTTGTATTACTGGTTATTTCCCTTTCGGGATATTACAGTGGTATCAGAGCTCATAGACCTAGCTCAGCCTATGGAGCAAGTTTTCTATGACACCAGGAGAGAAGTCGTACATTTGCTACAGGGGCAGGAAGTACCATGACAGAGAACGTAGGCTGCAAATCGCCTACGGGGAGGGTGACTGTGTTCCAGTAGTGGATGCAGAAGAGGATCCAGTAGTAGATGCAGAACAGGAGGAGCCAATGGTAGATGATAGTGATGCAAAGAGGTTTTGGGAAGCACTCCTCAAGTCAGTCTAGGATCTGTCGAGGCATATTGAGGTGATGGGGCATAGATTCACTGCTGTAGAGGCTAGACAGCGTGAAACCCCAAGGGGTTTCCAGATTGGTGAGGGATCGGGCACATCCCATCATTTGCAGGAGCACGATGCCACTCAGCACATGGCATCACATGCCCCCACACCTTCCACGATGCCCACATTTTTGGATGCAGACTCAGGGACAGGAGCACAGTAGGATCCAGAACCAGGCCACCTGGGTGATTAATTTGCTGAGTACCAGGCATACGGATAGGAGCTCAGGGATGCCCTTTTATTTCGAGATTTTTTCCAACTCTAGTGGGACAGCAGAACCCGTGACCATCGTAGGGGACATCGGCATTATCATGACGGAGACACCCAGTGTACGGTGAGCAGGTTCCACTTGCCTATGTTTGATGGCTCATCAAATAGTTCGACAAAGGCTTGGGTGGAGAAGCTAGACATATACTTCTAGCTCAACCAGATGGAAGAGACGGAGGCCATCAAGGTGGCAAAATTGCATTTGGAGGGTGAGGCCCAGGATTGGTGGTTCCACGGGATGATTAAATTCGGGCATTCGACAGTGACCACATATGCTGAGTTCACTCGGAGGTTGATAGAGAGATTTGATCGAAGGAATCCAGAGGAGCATTTTGTTGAGCTGACGAGGCTCAAACAGACCGGGAGTCCAGATACGTATATCTCAGATTTCCTGAGACTTTCAGTGATGGTACCAGATATGTCTGCGGCACGGATGATCTACATGTTCATATATGGGCTAGCAGAGCCACTACGGGGATTGGTTAGATCCACTAGACCAACCACACTCCACGACGCAGTTAGCAGGACACGGGATTTGCAGGATGCCTTACCCAGGACCGGGATGCCTTACCCCCAAGGACAAGATTTCCAGCCTAGGGGGAATCAGGGTAGGGGACAGTTGGATGATGATGTCTGGAGGGAGTTGAAGAAGAAGAGGTTGTTTTCTACCTGTCAGGAATCATGGGCACCAAGACACAGATGTGCTGCTGGAAAAACACATTTTATTCAGGTCTTCTCCGAGGGAAATGGGGAAGAAGACACGTATGATGACGTGGGGGTAGGGGGCAGCCATAGAGCGCAGGATCATTTGCTACCTCCACCACCAGGAGCAGGAGGTGCAGCCTTTGCACCTACTGGAGGGACCCTTGCAACATTACGAGGAGTTCCCAAGTATCTGACATTGCGTGTCCGAGGTACAGTGCCGAGGCAACGGGTATCAGTACTGGTGGACAGTGGGGCAACCCACAACTTCATCGATGCACAAATGGTAGAGCGGAGAGGAATACAGACAGAGAGCTTCGATGGGTTTTTAGTGTTGGTTCCGGGAGATTAGACTCTGTAGTGTACCAGTTTTGTCCCAGTGCTGGCAGTGATGATGGGCACTTACACAGTGACTGACCACTTTTTCATGGTTAACATACCAGATACCAATGTGGTATTAGGAGTACAATAGTTGATCACTCTGGGAAGGTTCACCACAAATTGGGAGGCCTTGGAGATGGAGTGGGATGACAAGAAGACTGGGAAGCACGAGAAGATACGAGGCATGCACACTTACCCACCTGAGACAGTTTCAGCTCACTGGATGGAGCAGACTTCCGGAAGGGAAACATGGAGTGGGCAGTGGAGCTGCATGCATCAAAGGCAGAGACTACCAGGTAGATAGTTCATCCAGGGGTATAGACCATCCTTGATAGGTATGCCACAGTGTTTGGGGAGATACCACCAGGAAAGCCACCGGATCAGAAGATCATGCAGCATCCATCACTACAGTTTCTTGAGGTCAAGCAAAATTTTGTAGGGGGAGACTGTAATATTCCCAATTAGTGATAGCTAATTGGAAATATTAATTTTGATTAATTTTTCCTATAGTTAAAATATAAATAAAAGTGAGTAAGACGGGGATATAACTCACTTTAGAATAAAGTGCACTCCCTAAAGGTTACCTAGTAGCATCATGTTGTAACTTAAGTGGGCCAAGGGGGGGCCAAAGTGACCACGTGAAAGGGGACCCACATGAACTGCGTGAGCATGGCCAATGCATTTGAGTTGGCAATGTGGGCCAAATGGAGGCAATGTAGGAGATGGTGGGGCCTAGGGTTGAGAGAGGCCATCATTATAAAAAGGAGGAGAGCCTCCTCATTTCCTCATTCGAGTTTATGCATATTGAGCTGGTCACTTTGAATTTGAGCACGCTAGCTCTTTAGCTTTTCTGAAGCACTGTTTAGTGCATTGAGTGTCTCCGTTCGAAGATCTCACCCTCAGCTCCGGGAGACTTCGAGTGCTTGCTTGGGTGAGGCATTCCCATCAGTATTTTGCAGGAGGATTGAGTTGTGGAATTTTGTAGAAATTTGCTGAATAATGATTAATTATCCACCGAGATTATCTTGATCACATATCAATTCGAATTCATATGCAACACATAATCTCTTCCACTCAGATCATAACACATGCGGAAATAAAACAAGCGATAGCACATCAAATCATCATACACATTAACACAGTATGTATGGGGAAAGATTATAGCTGAAAACCCCGCAGCTATTGTGTATATTATAATGGAGAAAACATGTAACAAACTCATTACAATACTCCTCACAAGTACTCAGTACTATCTCATGAAGTTACACACAAACTAGCTTGGTTTTGAACAAGTCACGTGTTCAAAACACATCCACGCCAATTGCCCCGCCTCTATTGTGTGTCTAAGTTACTGCCCTGCCTAAATAGAGATCCAAGGTTCGAATCTCCTTGGCTTGACAAGGCAATCATCATGGGAAATTGCCTCCAAGTGTGGTGCAAATCTCATGCACAATCGATGTCACAACTGATAGCCGTACTCACCCTTTCATCTACCTCTTCCACCGGTCTCCACTAAATCGTCCATGCACTGCAGCGTTGAATCGATGTGTTCTTGAGTTTAATAATGAGTTACTAATTAATGAATTAAATAATATTTAATTCACTCCACTCATTACTAGTTGATTAGCTAGTTAAACTAATCTCAACTAGTTCAACTAAGTTAAACCGAACACAACTCCATCAACTGTCTCATCAACTCCACCAAACTTCTGCCACTGAAGTCCTAACTGAAGTCAACCATGCAGGAGCTCACCAAACCCTTAGGAATAGCGTAATTCCTCTATCAAATGCATGAGCCACTTCTGTAGCTCGAACTGAAGTGCTCCAACAGAGTAAACTGAAGTTTAGAGTCCAAATATTATTAAGGGTAAATAATATTTGACTTCCCTATTTTTAGGATAGGCAGTCTAAAAATAGACTTCGACCTAAATGTCTAAAAATAGAGGTCCATCTATTTTTACCAACATGACCAATACTCCAAGAATAACATACTACAACCCCTGGACCATGCTCCATATGTCTAAAAATAGACATAGTCTAAAAATAGACTTTGCGCCAGAATTTGCCTGCGGGCCCACTTAGTGAAGGCGACTTCATTTCACTAAGCTCCATCATCTTGCTGCATTTTCAACACTCCCCCTCAGCAAGATATGGATTATCTGCAACCCCTATCCTGCCTCTGTGGAATTCGAACTTGCTCCTGGTGAGCGCCTTCGTCAGGATGTCGGCATCCCGATCCTCCGTGGGAACATATGAAAGCATCATGATTCTCCGCTGAACACAATCTCTGATATGATGGTACCTGATGTCGATGTGTTTGGATCTATCATGAAATAATGGATTAGCCGAGAGTTTAATGCAACTCTGGTTATCACAGTAAATCATTGTAGGCTCCAAATGCAACCCGAACAATCCAACGAGGATCTTCCTCATCCAAATAGCCTCGCATGCAGCCAAGCTTGCTGCCATGTACTCTGTCTCTGCTGAACTGAGTGCCACGGATCTCTGATTCCTGCTGTACCAGGAAACTGCTGTCGACCCAATGATAAAAACTCCTCCAGATGTGCTCTTCCGGTCCGTTGGGCTCCCTGCCCAATCTGCATCAGTGAAGCCAGAAAGCTTCGCTCCATCCTGCTGTCTGTACCATAGAACATATCCCGATGTGACACTAATATAACGTAATACATGCTTGCCTGACTTCCAAAAGAGCTTGGTAGGCTTAACCATATATTGTGAAAGTTGGTTAACAGCATAGCATATATCGGGTTGTGTATTGACCAGATACATAAGCGACCCCACCAACTGTCGATAGACAGTGGCATCCACTACCTCCGCTGAAGTAGCATCCTCCTTCCTCCAACCACCAGGAAGAGGAGTGTCAACAGGCTTGCAGCCATGCATGTTGAACCTCTCTATAATCTCCCGGGCATACTTTCCCTGAGAAACAAACAGTCCTCCACTGCGCTGCCAAATCTCCAATCCTAGGAAATAATGAAGGATGCCCAAGTCCTTCATCTCAAACTCTCGTGCAAGATCCTCCTTGCATGAAAGTATCAACTGCTCATCGCCCGTCAAAATCAGATCATCTACATACAGTACGATAATCAACAACTTCCCCTCCAACACAATCTGGTACAGGTTAGGATCCGCCTCACTCTTGGAGAATCCAAGCCCGGTGAAGTAGCTGTCTATGTGAGTGTACCAAGCACGAGGTGCTTGCTTCAGCCCGTACAGTGCTCTCTTGAGTCGGCACACATGCGACGCACTGCTGAAGATCTTGAAACCTTCAGGCTGCTCTATGTACACCTCCTCCTCAATGACTCCGTTGAGGAACGCAGTCTTCACATCCATCTAATGGATGTGCCATCCCATCTGCGCTGAGAGAGAAAGGATCGTCCGTATGGAAGAGTACCTTGCGACAGGTGCAAAAGTCTCCTCATAATCGATCCCCTCGATCTGTGAGAAGCCACGGGCGACAAATCTCGCCTTGTACTTCTCCACACTCCCGTCAGCCGCCTGCTTCACTTTGTAGATCCATCGCGAACCCACCATTGATTTCCCCTCCGGTCTTGGGACAATCTCCCATGCACTGTTTCTGACGATCGAATCATATTCTTCGATCATGGCATCTACCCATGCGGGTTCCTCCACAGCTTCCTCAAAAGAGGATGGCTCCGTCACGACACATTTACTCACAAGAGCCATGTATCCAGTGTACTGATCCGGTGACTGCCTCTGTCTGCGCTGTGCTGTAGGTGGTCCTACAACCTTCTCTGCATCTCGAGCCAGTCGCTCAGCTTCTGTAGTGCGCATGCGCCCTCTTATGGTTGGCGCTGCATGGGTGGTTTCTTCCACCTCCTGAACTTCCTCTTGTGGCTGATCCACATCCGGAAGCTCCTCCTTAGGAACTAACAGCTCCTCATCTGCATGCAAGTGTAGCTCCCTCTCAAGCGAACACTGCATGGCTTTCTCCTCCCGAAATTTTATATCCCGTCGCACAACAGTCTTGCGACTGTCTGGCACATACACCCGATAGTTGTGAGGTGTATCAGTGTACCCCACAAATATTCCAACTTCAGCAGTTGGATCCAGCTTCCTTCTTGCATCCTTCGTCACATGCATGTAGACAGGAGATCCGAAAATCCGTAAATGGGAAATATCAGGCCTCTTGCCAGAATAAGCCTCCTCTGGTGTACTCATGCCAAGAACCTTGTGAGGACAACGGTTCTGCACATACACTGCTGTATTGCATGCCTCAGCCTACAAGTGAAGGGGTAGGCCCTGATCATGCAACATCGCCCGTGCAGCACCCAAGATCGTTCTGTTCTTCCGCTCAGCCACCCCGTTCTGCTGTGGGTTATGGGGTGCGATGAGCTCTCTCCGAATCCCTTCTGCGCTGCAGAACTCCTTGAATTCAGCCGAGATGAATTCACCACCATTGTCGCTCCTTAGAGAAATCACCTTCTTCCCCGACTCCTTCTCGACCAGTGCCTTAAAATCACAGAACTTCGCGAATGTATCGCTCTTCTTCTGCATGAACAAGATCCAGCACTTTCGAGAGAAATCATCAACAAAGATCACGTAGTACTTGTGCTTTGCTATCGAAGAAATTGAGAAAGGACCACACACGTTTGTGTGAACTCTCTCAACAATCGTCGTGGCACGACTATCCTTCTCGTGAAAGGTGGCTTTCACATACTTCCCTAAAGTACACCCCTTGCACTGATCTGACTGCGCAAGAGTGCCCTTAGGAAGCCCAGTAGAAATATGCTGCAGGATCTTCAAAGCTCCATGGTGAAGGTGGCCCAATCTCCTATGCCACAGTTCGCCCTCATCATCCCGGCTCACCACTTCTCCCACCTTGCATGCCATAGCTACGCAGCCATCTACCTGCAACTGATAAAGGTTCTTGGTTCGAACCCCTATCTTCTGGGTCTCTCCAGTAGTCTTACTGTGCAGGAAGGATTTTCCTTCGCTGAAGACCACATCATACCCCTTATCCTCCAACATCGCTACTGAAATCAGGTTCTTCTTCAATCCAGGTACATGCATGACATCCTTCAATACAAAGGGCTTACCAGACTCCCTTTGAAAGGATATGGTACCGATACCAGTCGCACTGTATCTACCATCATCGCCCATCTCGATGTGCACACCCAGATCTTTGTCCTCCAGATCTGAGAACAAATCCCAATCTCCCGTCATATGAAATGACGCACCGCTGTCCAAGAACCACACCGATCCCATCACACTTGAAACCAAGCATGCGATCAGTGAAAATTCAAGCTCGAACTGCGAAGCCGAAGCTTCTCCATCTGCAGATCTTCCCACTTGCTTGTTTTTCTTCTTCTTCGGAAAATTGGTAGCATAATGTCCGTGATCATGGCAGTGAAAACACTTCACTTTTGCCATATCCTGCTTCTTGCCCTTTTCACTGGAATGAGAAGTTTTCTTACCCTTCCCCTTCTTTTCTTTGGCAGCCAAAGCGTAATCATCTCCCTTTGATGAAGATCCGTCCCTGGTAGTCCTCCTTATCTCCTCCTGCATGAGATCCGCCCAAAGGCGCTCCCATCCCGGCAACTTCTCCCGACCATTGACACTATCTTGATATGAATGCTAAGCCTTCGAAAGACCAAGGAGAGCCAGGTCCACCATGTCCTCATCTTCGACAGTCACCCCCACACTTCCCAGCTCATCTCTGCATTGAGTGAACTTTGTGAGGTATTTGGCGATACTGTCACCTTTCTCCATCTTGATGTTTCTGAGCTTATCTTTGAGCGCCAGCTTCCTTTGGTCGCTCTTACTCTGGAATAGATCCGTCAAAGCTTTCCACATTAAATATGGAGAAGCCTTTCCATGCAGGCTGGATACAATATGATCCTTGACGCCCTCCAACGGGATCCTTCGACATTTCGCCATCTTCTTTTGCCAGGCTTCGACTTCAGTAGGATCAGTGGGCTTTTGGACATCTGTATCTACGAACTCCTTCAGTCCATTATCTTCTAATACTGCCTCCATGCGATCCTTCCATGCAACATAATTCGAACTGCCTTCAAGAGCATATTCGAGTCGCAAACCATTGAAAGACATTTTCAACACTGGCACCAAGAAACAAAACTGCTGCAAAATTCGAATTCCACCTCAAAGCTCAACCGCTCTAGATCTGTGAGAACAAATTATTTCTAGCACAGAGATTGACTGCAAGGGGCATTTACCAGACCTTTCACTTTCTGAAGAAAGATGAATCCGGAGGCTACCTGGCCCGCATGCAGACTCTGTCTACTGAAATAAGTTTGTAATCACTGTGATGATCAATCTCTGCTTCAATAGCTCCGATACCATGTAGAAATTTGTTGAATAATGATTAATTATCCACCGAGACTATCTTGATCACATATCAATTCGAATTCATATGCAACACATAATCTCTTCCACTCGGATCATCACACATGCGGAAATAAAACAAGTGATAGCACATCAAATCATCATACACATTAACACAGTATGTATGGGGAAAGCTTATAGCTGAAAACCCCGCAGCTATTGTGTATATTATAATGGATAAAACATGTAACAAAATCAGTACAATACTCCTCACAAGTACTCAGTACTATCTCATGAAGTTACACACAAACTAGCTTGGTTTTGAACAAGTCACAGGTTCAAAACACATCCACTAATTGCCTGCCTCTATTGCGCAATCATGGCCTGTCTAAATAGAGATCCAAGGTTTGAATCTCCTTGTCTTGACAGCGCAATCATCATGGGCAATTTCCTCCAAGTGTGGTGCAAATCTCATGCACAACTGATGTCACAACTGATAGCTGTACTCACCCTTTCATCTACCTCTTCCACTGGTCTCCACTGAACTGTCCATGCACTGTAGTGAACTGATGTGTTCTTGAGTTTAATAATGAGTTACTAATTAATGAATTAAATAATATTTAATTCACTCCACTCATTACTATTTTATTAGCTAGTTAAACTAATCTCAACTAGTTCAACTAAGTTAAACCGAACACAACTCCACCAACTGTCTCATCAACTCCACCAAAATTCTGCCACTGAAGTCCTAACTGAAGTCAACCATGCATGAGCTCACCAAACCCCTAGGAATAGCGTAATTCCTCTCTCAGATGCATGAGCCACTTCTGTAGCTCGAACTGAAGTGCTCCAAGAGAGTAAACTGAAGTTTAGAGTCCAAATATTATTAAGGGTAAATAATATTTGACTTTTCTATTTTTAGGATAGGCAGTCTAAAAATAGACTTCGACCTATATGTCTAAAAATAGAGGTCCATCTATTTTTATCAACATGACCAATACTCCAAGAATAACATACTGCAACCCCTGGACCATGCTCCATATGTCTAAAAATAGACATAGTCTAAAAATAGACTTTGCGCCAAAATTTGCCTGCGGGCCCACTTAGTGAAGGCGACTTCATTTCACTAAGCTCCATCATCTTGCTGCATTTTCAACACATTTGTGGAGGAGCATTGCATCTATAGACTGTGCAGTCTTGAGAGGGAGGATGCAGTCCATATTGAGTGTTAGTATGAATTCTTCGTCGAAGTGTACGAAAAAGAACCACTTTAGCTACGCATAACTAATAGCCCTAACAACAATAATGGCTGCAAAAAATCTTCAGATCTGCAATTAGTAGTTAAAGTGCTGCAACAAACAGATCTATAAATGGAAAGACATTAAGCAGTAAAGTAAAGAGTTTGCTCCATGCATCCAATAGACAAGACAAGAACACGATTTTTCGAATGAATTTTTATATTACAGGGCACCTGGGAGGAAACAAGAAGGTGTATCCAGATCTCCTCAATGGGATGGGTTCTTTGTAGTCCTCAGCACTTCAGATCTAAGCTTTCTCTCTCTTGTAGATGTAGAAAACCCAATGCAGAAAGTAGAGCTCAATGGGAGCAAAATGGTAAAAATGAGACCAAGTGTATAGATCCAGAGTGATCTAATAGGCAACAAAAGGTGAAGAATGATGGGGAAAACCCTCCTATTTATAACAAAATATTAGGTCCTTCTAGATCTTGGTGCATGATTAAAATAATGTTAATCACATCTAGATCCACCTCTATGGAATATTTTATTATTATTTGTTGGAGGGAAAGGGTGCTTGACTTGGGTCAAATCCCTTGATTAGTGAAAAATAAATAAATAAATGATTTATTTATCTTTTTAAGGAAGTGGTTGGGATATAATCAAATAAATAATGATTTAGTTGATTAATGGTGGTTGATTTGGTCATATTTAACAAGGAATATTATTTAAATAATTATTCCTAGAAAGTAATAAGATAACTATGGGTTTATCTCATTAATTTCTTTGTTTTTGGGTTAAACATGACTGGGAATAATAATTAAATTATGGTTTAATTAATTATTCCTTTTGGGGTTTCCTAATTAATCATAGTGAAAGCAGTTTTACTTGGGGTAAAACTGGTCTTACATGGTGTACTTGGGTCCATCTAATGATGAAAAGTTAGATGACCAAAAAATGGTGTAACATTGAGGGAGCTCCGGAGTGGCATTCTTTCGGAGGATTTTGGTCAAGAGATTGAGCAAGGGGCCAGCCCTTGCCTATTGGAGACTTTTGGTTGAGCGGGAGGCCATCTTTTGGAGGATTTCATCCAGCTTTAGCGTGGCCCTTAGGAGGATAACGTAGATCCTCAAGTGAGGTATTTTAAGGGGTCATCCATTCCAGAAATTCTCTCTGGGCTTTTCTGGGTATTGTGAGTAGAGGCTGATTCTAGAGTTTCAGCTCATTCCGAGTAGGGGAGTAGCCCCAAATACTCATTTGGTTATAGCAGTAGCAGCAGCACGGCAGTTTTCCAGCAGCTTGGACGCAGAGCATAGAGCAACCATTCCTTTGTTATTATGAGAGTATTCCTACACTTGCCTGGTGCAAGTTGAGGTGCCATCCCTCTGATCACCTCTTGTACTCATTTCTATTTCTCAGTATAATAAAATGGCTTAGTATTATCTCTATTTTATGTGTTTCAGCTTCATGTTCAGTTTATACTATTTGGTATCTTGTTGTATGCTTTGTATTAGTGTTTATTTCCCTTTCGGGATATTACATCAAATACATCCATGCAAAGCTATCGCTATTAAAGCAGTAGTTGATAAATTACTTTGTGCAGGTTTTATTTATCTAATTCCTTTAACGGATTGGGTATCTAATATTTTTCTTGTCAATAAAAAACAAGGGATGATACGAGTATGTATCGATTATAGGGATATAAATCGAGCTTGTCCCAAAGACAATTATCCAACCCCTTATATTGATCAAATTATTGACGATTGTGTCAGAAGTGAAGTGTTTTCGTTTATGGATGGATTTTCGAGCTACAATCAAATCAACATACTCCCTGCTGATCAACCCAAAACATCTTTCATTTGTCTGTGGGGGGATTTTTCTTATTGAAAATTACCTTTCGGACTCAAGAACGCTGGTGCAACTTTTCGGAGGGCAATGTCTTATGCATTTCATGACATTAAACACATTGTGCAACCCTATCTCAATGATTTACCTACCCATTCATCTCACAGATCAGATCATCTTACTCATATACGAGCTATCTTTATGAGATGTAGGCATTACCGAATTCGTTTGAATCCTCACAAATGTGTCTTTTGTGTTGAATTTGGATGATTTTTGGGATTTTTTGTCTCAAAGGAAGGCATTTGTGTTGACCCATCAAAGGTTGAGGCTATCATCAAATTACCTCCTCCTTCCACTATTCACCAACTCCAAAGTTTGCAAGGGAAAGCGAAATTTTTATGTTGATTCATTCCTAACTATGCTAAGTTAACCAAAGTTTTTACTAGGTTGTTAGGACATAATATTCCTTTCTTTTGGAACGAGATCGCTGATCGATCTTTTGATGCTATTAAACACGCGATGACCCATGCACCGTTATTGCATCCTCCCAATTACAACAAGGATTACTTTTTATACTTATCAGCCTCCAATTCTACGATTGGCATGGTTTTAGTTCAGGAAGATGAATTCCACAATGAACATGTGATTTATTATCTTAGTCGTAATCTACATCTGACCGAAATCAAGTACTCACATGTGGAGAAATTGGCCTTGGCAACAGTTCAAGCTTTCCAACAATTTCTGATTGTAACCCTATGATGTATATTTTGACCAAACAACTGCTAGGGGGGAAATACTCCAAATGGATTGTTATCCTACAGGAGTTTGATTTGGAATTTGAAAAATCCAAGTCAAAGAAATAATTGGTCTTCGCTGAAGTGATGTGTGATTTCCCAAGTGCTGACACAGAAACTATGGCAGAACATCCAATCGCGGATGAATATTTGTTTCTTATCAGTACCATTGATCCTTGGTATGGAGATATCATCATTTATCTCCAAGCCCAAACTTTTCAGCCCAAACTTTCATGGTCACAATGACGAAAAATCCGTTTCCAGTCTCAGCAATATCATATTGTTGGTAACACATTATACTCTCGTGGTGTGGACTTTGTTTTTTGATGTTGTCTAACTCTTGATGAAGCTGAAAAGGTTTTAAGTGACGATCACTCTGGAGCATGTGGCGATCATATGTCTCGGTATGCCACAACCCAAAATATATTGCGTGCTGGCTATTTTTTTCTGTTCTTATTTAAAGATTTAATTTCTGCTATCCAAAAATGCCACAACTGTCAAATCTTTGATCGCAATATGCATGCACCACCCACTCCTCTTCACCGTATAATTGTTGTTAGTCCTTTTGCAAAATGGGGCATTGACTTGATTACATGTAACCCTCACTCGGCTGGGGGGCATGGGTATATTATTCTCGCAATAGATTATTTTACCAAATGGGACGAGGCGATGCCTACATTTGCGGCAGATGGCAAAACTACAGCTACTTTCGTGTTCAATCATGTGATTGCTCGTTTTGGTGTACCCCAAGTGATAACTACTGACCATGGGAGTCATTTTCAAAACATCATGATGACTGAACTAACTAACCAACTTGGCCTGCGCCATGATATTTCTACACCATATTATCCATAGGCTAATGGTCTGGTTGAAGCTATCAATAAATTTTTAGTCACCATGATCAAACAAATCATTGGAATTCATAAATCGAATTGGCATACCATGCTTTTTTCGGCACTTTGGGCATATCGAACCTCAACAAAAACATTGAAATGTTTTACCCCTTTTCAACTAGTTTACGATTTAGAAGCGGTTTTACCGATTGAATGCAAGACACTATCACTCCAACTAGCCATAGAGTTACTACTATCCACTTCTGAAGAGGAAAAACGTTTTTTGTACTTAGCTCAATTAGATGAGAATCGACGCACTGTTGCATTAGCTACCGAAACTCATGTGAAACGAATGAAAGCTCAGTATGATAGAAGTGTTACACCTCGTATTTTTCAGAAGGAGACCTAGTCTTGGTTTATGATCAAACTAACGACAAGCTAGGGGCTGGGAAATTTTAACCCATGTGGCATGGTCCTTATATTTTCAAGTGACAAATTGCAAAAGGGGCCCATGAATTGATTGACTTTGACGGGGTCTCTTTAGGCAAACCTAGAAATGGGCTTTATCTAAAGAGATATTATGCTTGATTCTTGTGTGGAGATCTTCCCTATGTATTATTTATTTTCATTAAAATGGTGTGTTGTAGATTAGAGAGCGTGCCTAGTTTAAGTGTGCTTTTACTATTATCCTTGATTATCTGGATCACTCTTGATTTTGCAAATGTCAGTGTCCCTTCAAACATACATTGGTTTTGCTGATGGTGCTTGTCATAGTACACGAAACATTTCTTCCGCAACTTGGGTAATTTATTCACCCACTAATGAGTTAGTATCTATGCATGGGGTAAGCCTCGGTCAAACGACAAACAATATTGCAGAGTATAGCGCAGTTATTGAGTTATTTTCTGAATCCATTTCATTTGGAATTCGAAGTTTGATCATTAGGTTAGATTCTGAACTCGTTGCATTACAATTAAATAGAGTATATGCAATTAAAAACCTAGTGTTGTTAAGATTATTTTTGAAAGTTCGTCTCTTGGAACAAGAATTTGATTATATTGAGTATAAACATATTCTGAGAAATTTAAACACATTAGCTGATGCAGTAGCTTCTAGTGTTATAAACAGACATTGGTGATAATTAAAGCAGTAGATAAACGTGACATTCGATAAAATTTTAAGATAGATAACTGGAAATAGTAGTAATATCATAGAATAAGAGTAGTGTTTTCAAAAAATATTACATCGTCCTCGATCATAGGTCCAAAAAACCTTATGATCGGAAAAAAGTGATACAAAAAATGATACAAGTCTACAATATCAATCATCCACTATCTATGGTCATGATCACGATAAAACACTACAGCTCGTGCCACCTTGCTCAGAAATCTCCTGAACAGTCCTGGAACCCCGATAACATATCTTTGTAAACGAAGTAGAATGTCATCTATGGTAGTCTCTAGAATATCTAATGTCAACTGCTCCAAATGGTTCTCCAGATCGGTAAGGACCTCTGTTGTCTGATCCTATGGGGGTGGTAGTGCTACAACTGGTTTCATGTCAAATGGACGGAGAGTGGCCGGTCGATGTGGACCCACATCTGCATTTAAAATTTTGTCATCAATTTTGGACGATTCAAAAAAAGAATTAAAATTAAAATCTAGAACATGTCAAAATGATTTTTACCTAACTCATCCCACTATGTCCCTAGAGAAATATACATTTCTCGGTCGCCACGAAAATCTATCCCAGCATAAGGAAAATCTTCAATCCTAAAGACTTGGTTATCTAGCCAATGAAAGTAAGCCATGGTGAAATGAACAACCTCGCCTCCTTCACTGTGACGAGCCATCAATGCAACTCATTGAACCATTTGAGGCTCTTTGACTCTACCATGATCAACTGTAATAAGCTGTGGGGCCAGTAGAGGAATCCTCTCTAGAGAAAATGTAACCATGATCGCTCCATATCCAAAGTTTTTCCACTTCACGTTTTTTTCTCTAGTTATTTGGCCTTTGACATTCACCAACACTACCTCACACCAGTTGAAAATGGTGCCTCTAAAGCAGTCAACGACAGTATGCATTTGGGATCTCGTAGCGACATGTGGAGTTACGCTCCCACACAACCTGGTTACCGTAAATGCAAGCACTTCTAGCTCATGACTAATAATGGTTTTTATGTCAATATGTTTATCCTTGGGGTCTGCCTCTTCATTGAAAAATTCTTCCTGAAGGCTAGCGACAGACTGGCCACCTGCCCTAGCCCCAAATAAAGAGAGTGGCTCGCCCCTCTTTGACAAACTAGTGAGGAAGTATATATCTTCTGGCTCAATTTCAAGCCAGTGACCTCCAATGATAAAGCATTGCTCTTTGTACATCCCATTTGTTGACTAGCCAGGTAAGCAAATCTACCTGAGCCCTCCTACCTTGAATGGCCAAAAATTTGTATAAACCACATGCTATTAAAACTTGTAATGTGGGTGTATGTAACATGGCTGCATCATCAACTTCTTCATGCTCACGTTCTCTCCACTCAAGCATTTCAAATATCCTGCAATGGACAAATTGAAAAGTTAGAAACAACTCGAGTGAGAAAATTTGGTTTAATTTGGGAGATTTGTTCATTTTATTTTTCTTACGGCGCCTCCACACTTTATGCATAAAAAAAGTGTGGGGATCTGCATGTATCTTATGCGTAAGGTGCGGGACCATGAAAGTTTTTCTTTTACAAAATTTTCGGGGTCCGCAGGTTCCATGTGTTTTGCCTGTGGACCCTCGTGAGCGATTTTTTGAACATATTTTCCTCCCTAAAAATTAGTTTAAACCCTAAAATGAGAAAGTAAATAAACAAAAATTAAGGTAAAGATTATGTGGATTACTTGGAATTGACGGTTTTCGATTCTGATGGGCGAATCTTTCGCAATCTTCTTCGGAACGTTTTTTACCAAAAGCTCCCAATTTTCACTCTGAAGTCAAATGGTAAAAATGATTTTAAAAAACTCCTTTTTATAAGATTTTTTGAATAAATAAAATATTATTTTTTTTATTTTTCACTTTGAAAAGTGGTTTTCCAAATTATTTTTATTAATCATTAACAAGTATGTTTAATTTTTGAGTTTTTGTGCAGAATACAGGATTTTTTGGGTGAAATGGTCATTTTTGACGGAGTATACTTTTTATCACTTTTTCGAACTTGTTAAAACTTACAGAAAAAGTGAAACTACTAAGTACACTTTTATCACTTTTTTGGAACTCTTAAGAATTACGAAAAAGTGAAATCCTGGAGTTCTCTTTTAAGCCATTTTCAGACTCTCTAAACATGAAAAGATTGCGAAGTACTTGACTATTCGAACTCATTAAAGGAAATGAACAATCATCCTTTCAGTATAAGTTTACCCCTTTTCTAGACTGAAATGGACTATTTACGAAAAATGTAGACGTTGACTAATCATGGTCAATAGATTTCTCTCTTGTATTATTTTATCCTTTTTCGGGCTTGAGAGACTAAATTTACAAAAAGGTACACCCACAGAGTTTTCTTAAGTTTTTCTTCTGACTCCCTGAAATTGAAAAACGCCGAGTTTCTCCTATACTGAACTCGTTAAAATTTAACAGTAAAGGACCTGTCGATTACAAACAGGAATGGACCACTCCTTCTTAGGGTTTGATTTTAAACTAAGTTGGACTCATCTGAAGGATGAGCTTATATAACAAGAAAATGTTATCCTCCTCAATTTTGTCAAAAATAAAGAGGTACTTGCCAGAAATGGTGGGGGAAAAAATGAATCCGTTTGTCACACTTTGTTTAAAAAGCAGTTTACCACTCTTGAACATGACACTTTTTTCACACTTCTACCTGGGTTGGGAAAATCCTTTGCCTATCAGTTAATCAAACCATATTAAATGTCTTCAGCCAGTTTCTGGGTATTAGCTTAGGTCAATTGTCACCAAACCATCTGCAGTGTCGTTATGTGTTCAAGAGGACAGTTCAAATAAACCATTCATCTGCAAACATTTGTCTCCATTTTACCATCCCTGAGTCATTCCTTGCAAAATATTTCTACAAAACTTGATCTAATGGTTTCGTGTCATGGGCTTTCCCACGACGGATCACTTTCTATCGACGATAGCTCATCATCTAGGAAGTTGATCTAGAATCCTTCAGTACCTTGGAATCTGCATGCCTTAATGGCAGGTCTCTCACCTTCGACGACAGGTTGCATCATTGACCTTCGATCGAATGTTTCCGTGAAATGTTCGACTTCAAATAATTTATTCACATTTCATGGATTGTGCTGAGTACTTTGAGAGCCATTGTAATTATTGGTGGTTTCACTCACACTTGTTAAGATTTCACATCATTGACTGGTAATCAAGTGGTTTCTACCATGTTCTACTTCGACACAATCAATTGCATGGATAGAATCGTACTAGTTCGGGTAGCGGAGATCAAGACCCTGGATCTAGTTTCCACCATCTAGGCAACGAGGAGTTTTATTATTCATTATGCAGTGGACTATTCATAAAACATATGGCTGCATCCATATTGTGTCTACATTATTGATGTGATAGTAAAATCATTTCTATATCAGAACAAGTTTAGTTAGTGTTTGATCTGAGTATGGGAATGGCTACCTCAGCGATGATATCTATATATATATGTTTTGAATTGAATTTTTTTACAAGGTTCCAACTGGGGTGTCCACAAGAGAATCCTCGAAATGATAAAGCGCATCACTCTTCGAATACTCTCAGACTTCGCACTTTAGGGGGAAATCTGTTACACTAAAAATGTCACCATGACATTTTACTGTTAGTATGGGTTCATCATTACTCATACCATACTCCTTTAGAAGTCTACAAACATCAAGTTCCTAAAACCAAGCCTTGAAATTGAGAGAAAAGCTTATAAAAGTCATTAAAATACTTGTACCACACTTTCTCTTAGTATTACCTGCGGTGCTGCATCTATTTTCTCTATAACATGCAGAACTGACTGCAGTTTTTCTTCATTAATGGTGTGGTTCCCTGTAAAAGGTAAAGTGAAGGCAGAAGTAAAATTTGGAAGCCCAACTAGTTGAATCTTGAAGCTTCTAGAAGCAATTATTCGGTGGAAAGTTCGCTCCTTTCATGTACATTCATCCCTCCATTAAATGAGCCTACCCCTTGGTATGTGGAACTTAATCCCTTGAAAGAGGATTCTATCCCCTCTTATTTGGAGCTGCAACCTCTTATCTTTTGCTATAAATTGAAGCCATAGTTCAGCCTCAAGGTGAGTTAGGCTTTGAGATTTCCTGAGGAGAATTGCTGGTGAAACTCAGACTCTCTTAACTGATTACCATATGGGAATGATTACACACCCATGTATATGTTAGTCCAGAGAGTGAAAAGGCTTGTCAAAGTAGAGGAAACGCTTGTTCCAGACCCCAGAAGGACTTGTACGACATTAAGGCGAACACGGCTGTAAGGCTCCTTCTTTCATAAAAGATAATACAAATGGATCCTGTTTTCTCAATGAGCTATTTATTTAAATGGCTTATTTCTTGAATTCCTTGATCATCAGGATAGGTTTATGGTTTATGAATTAATCTATATTATGCAGGTGCTTTTGATTCTTTCATGTTTTTTATTGCAGATCCCAAAAGGAGACATATTCAAAGAAACAGGAAGGAAGACTATGATCAACGCTGGACTACAGGTAAGTCCTAAATCCTTCATTATAGATAATTCTAAATCAAAAATAATCTAGAGAAAGTAGTTTACATCTATCTATTTGTTGCTAGTTATGGTAGGATACTAGGGAGATCTGTCTTGTCCGCAAGAGAAATTTATCCATCCAACAATTATGCTCCTTGCTTAGTGATAATATCTCTAGGATTTCCAAATATGACAAATATATCTTCAAAGATAAAATTGACTACTAATGTTGGAAACTGAGATAATACTGAGAGGGGGGTGAGTCAATGTTATGGCCAATTTTCATAATTATTACCACTTTATAATATTTAAATTTAGTAAGAAATCAATCAAGTGATCAACCTATGAACCACATATTAGAATCATAGGCAACATATGAACATATGTAACATATAGAGACACAAGATGTGTGTGGAAACCAATAAAGGGAGAAAACCACAAATATTCTTCTCTTCTGTGTTTTCAATATTGCATTACATTAGTTCACTTTCACTGACCAGTAGGAGAATACGATCACATTTTCTCTATTTTTCAAGCACCCACTTGAGGAGCACTAACCCCTATTTTTTTCACTGGCACCAACCAACATGAAGCATTAACTCCTTGATTTTTTTTGTTGGAACCAACTAGAAGGAAGCACCAAATCCCGAATTTATTTTGTTGGCACCATCAAGTAGGAAGAACCAACACCTTGATTAGTTTGGCTAGCACAAACTCCCTAATGTTTTTTTCTAGTACCAACCAGTAGGAATCACCAACTCTCTAATTTTTTTTGCTAGCACCGACTAGGAAGAAGCACCAACTCCATAATTTTTTTATTGGCACCAACCAATAGGAAGCACCAACTACCTTTTTTGTTTTGTTGGAACCAACCAATAGGAAGAAACAATTCTATGATTTTTTTTCTATAACTAGCCATCAAAAAGCACTAAATCACTGATTTGGAAGCACACACTTGTAGGAGGCACCAACCCCCAAATTGTTTCTTAGGAGCCCACCTGAAGGAAGCAATGACTCCCTGATGTGTAGGAACCAACTTGGAGATCCTTGCAGACCTACATTTTATTCATTTTTAGACTGATATCCATAGGTGTTATGTTAATATTATAATTAGTTTTATATTTGTTCTTCATATCTCACTTATCTTGATAACACAAAATACAAATTAGTATCCCCATTATTCAGGCTTGCTTCACCCTCACATACCCTTACAACAATTTAAGATCCGCAACAAGAACCAATTGTTCTCTTACTCAGCGTCCACCAGGCTTGGCCCCATTCACACAATTAGATTCTTCAACTCTCGTCCTTCCTCACCACTTCAAAATCCTCCTTCCTTTCTCTAGTAAAGTCTACTCTCATACTTCATAGACGCATACACTTCAATTCAGTTTAACTGAATTTCCACAATTCTTCGGTCAATTATAACTTGAATAGGAGCCTAATTTATTCTCACATGGCTCGAATATGAACTTTGTTAGTCCTTAAAAAACTTGAGGACACATTTTTGGTGGAAAATGAAATGAACTATAATTATGCCTTATATTTATCATTACCTAATTTGGTGCTTTTCTCGTCCTCTAATATTCAACATGACAATCAACAATTTCAATCAATCATCTCACCATTTATAGAACCCCATTCAACAATATAAATAGTCATCGAATCATAAATTCACCCTTGGTAAATTATATGTTCGACTATATTAGGGGGACTCTGTCAATGTAGGAGAACAAGGATTTTGCTTCAACTTTCACTTCACTAAATTTTTCCACTCAGAACACCAGATTCCAACAACATAAAACCTCTATATTTAGCCCTCTTTGCCTTATGAATTAAATATTAAAAATTTCCTTAACTCAAAGGTTCATAAACTTAAAATATGGTATCCATATAGTTTTGTGTTATGGAATTGCATAAAATTCCCTGAAGCTCGGATGTTTGGATATTCGAATGGCCTTTCCAGAACATTATACCACTACAACATCCAACTCATATTTATTAGAAAATAATGTTCTATCACCTCTCGTTTTTGCACATCATCATTGCGCCTTGGTCCCACATCAATTTTGAACCACACTTTAGTATTCAGATTAAATCCCACATATCCGAGTATTCTCCAAAAGCTGGTCACGTTACGTTTCCACCCCTTAGAAAAGAAACTGAAATGGAATATGTGCCTATATATCCAAAACCTAGTACTTTTTTTCGGCCCACTTTCTTAGTCATAATCCTTTTTACAAAAAACTATTAACATAGGAAAACTCTTACCAAACAATTCCTTTGAGTGAATGTCAAAGCTATGGCATGTCACCTACCATGTCATCTATTGATGTCATTACTACAACACGGAAGTATCTGAGTGGTGCCTCATGTCACTCAAATTTGACCCCACTTGGCCATAAAATAGGGTCATTTCTATATACCACGTGTCACTCCACTAGTGTGTCATACCATATCTTGGCTACCACCTGTCTTCCACATGCCTTTTTATCATTTGGTTGAGTTATCTTTATTTCATGTCACTAGCAGAGCTCTTTTCCACTTGTCACAATATCGAAGAGGGGTTCCATATGTATATATTTTCGAATGATTTCATTATTTACTCGAAAAATTACCAGGGTGCTAAATTCCTATCATTTACCCTTGCTGAAGATATCTTTGTCCAGTGCCTTATGTCCTTGCATTGTGCTCATTAATCTGACCATGTCGAGAATTTCATACAAAAAATTTGTCATGGGATGTGAATAATTTTATCGTTTTAAAAATATATTTTCCTCTCTCGGATTTTGTCTACAATTGAAAATTTTTCATCATGGCCTTCCTCCAAAACCTCTTCAACTTAATTTTTGTGCAACGTTATGATGTGTCTTACAAGCTATCATCCTACATCATCAAATTCCCATGTGTCCAACAATGAGTGGTGTCGTGTGCTACCTAAGAAAGGGCTACTTTGATACTTGAAAGTGTTAAAAGTGCATGCCACATCATCATCCTACTAAGTTGTCTTGTCAACCATTTGCCACATCATCATTTTCCTCTAATCATGCTTCACTATCTGTCTCTTTCCATGTTACCATATGTAGGGAGGAAATTCCTAGGATCCACTACTTTTCACCAATTTTCTTTGTTAATTAAAAAGGCCTAGAGGATGAATTTATTTCAATTTCCATGATGGGATTTTTCTCCATCTAGTGGCTTCTATCTACTGCACCTCCTGTCATCACGCTAAGACTTATGAGCTCTTGACTCAAGCATGACACGATGTGACGTATGCCACTTAACAGGAGAGTCCTCATCAATTAATGAATCCTATCATTTTTTTGGTCACATGCATAGTGCATGCACACCTTACCTCCATTTTCCATTGATTAAATCTACCCCAGTTAATTAACAACTCAGATTAATTGAAGCGCCCCCCCCCCCCATATACTTGACCATTAATAAAGGAGGGGGGTTATGAAATTTGTCGCTTTTGCGACTATCACTCACACAATTTCATTGAAGCATGCCATAACCCAATATCATTTGCCTTTGATCCAACGACCCACACAAATTGTGGGTCATACCCTTACTTCCAACAGTTAATAGAAAGGTGGGGTCCGCAATTTGGCATTTTGTGAAACCAAGAGGCTTGGAACCCTACCAACTTCAAACTACCATAAATCTTTATCCCTTAGGAGTTTTTAAAGGTGCCATATATCATTGGAAAGATCTCTTAGATTTTTATCCAACTATGCACTAGGATATTTGATCATACATACAAAAATTTACAATCACTACAAGACCCTACAAACACAGAAACACATCAAAAATGAGTATTGTAATCCTACTCAACAATCTCTAACAATATCCCCCTAAATATTACACCACTTGACATCAATTAATACCCTTTTGAAATAAATGACAACACTTTTCCCAACAATATCCCCCTTTGGCATTAATGGAAACACCACCAAACATTACTTGTCATTGATGGAAATACTACTTGGAATCACTCCTCCTGGCATGAAAATTTCCCTTGCTATTATGTTTACTCATTCTATAATGTGTTTCTCATTCTCCCCCTTTAACATCAATGGAAAAGGGCTTGAATACCTTTTTATCTCACTTTTTCTTTTAAGACACCTTCCTTATAAGGGGATGTACTAGGCTGCTCACTTCTCGATTGTTGTTATAGACTCGCGCTCCTCCTTTTCTTGTGAGAATCAAATGGCTAATCAATTTTCATTTTCCATGTCATCTTTGTGGCAATAAAAAATCTACAAATGCCTTTTCTGCTTCTCATGTGATTGTGCACATTCCCCCTTTGTTTGGGCTCTTCTCCTCCTAGAAGCTTCACTTCTTCATGGTTGATATTTCTAAACCAAATAATGCCAATTGATAGAGACATACCAATTGATAACCAATGAACATGCACAATTGTACATGTTCTCCCCCTAAACTCTTTACATTGCTGAGACATGCATATACTATTTATTTAATTATATTATTGACTGTTGAGATTAATCATATATACTACTTAAATGGAATAAGAGTAAATAATATAAGATGTGAAAACCTTTCATTTTCAGTTTTTCTTGACAAATCAACTCTTATGCAACTCCCCTTGATCTTACACACTATCCTTGATTTTTATATCCTAACATTTTCCTCCCTTGATTTTCCTTGAGAGATATTCCTATAGACCTCCCTTTAATTTTGGGCCTTTTAACACACCAATATTTTTTTGCAACTCATATTATGTTTTTATGTACTTCATCTTAAACATTTAGATGCACAACTTTTTATATTTCTTCTTTCCTCTTGCATATGACAATTTTGGATTCACTTGAATCCATCCTCTTATTTTTAATGAAAGAGACTAAGAATCTACTCTCCTTGAGTATATTTTCTTCCTTTTTGTTCCATATCTTCTTGCTATCTACTTGCTTGCTTCACTTAGAAGGATTTATCGATATATAATTACAATTATTGAATCTCATTTGATCCATTATGAAAATTATAGAACAAAATACAAACCCATATTATTCTTCATTTTTATGTTTATTTCCCTCAATGTTTGAGTTACTTATTTGGTTATCTCATTTAGAGATGAATGTCTTACTTGGACATATCAATGTTCTATTTCCTTGTGCCCAAAATGGCCACAATTATAGCATTCAATGGGATTTAAGAAATGGTCAGAGTTTTGATTCCTCACATAATTTCCACCCTATCATTTATTTCTTTTACATATCGACTCTTTGACTTATTTTATTCAGTTTTTGCTACTCAGTACATTTTTATTTCTTGCATAATATCTATAGTCTATCTCTTTATGTCCATAATTATTCCAAATAAGGAGTATCCATTAAACCAACTTTGATACATAGGAGTATTTTTCCTCTAATTATTTTGTCCTTGACATGGAGAGGATCTCTATTGGTTCTTCACTCGATCTCTATCACTATTCAAATTAAACTTATTGTTTCTTCATATTTCTTTTTTTTTTTGTTTCTCTTTATGAATGTTATCCATATTTATTTTTTGTTGTTGATTTCCTTGTTATTGATGTTGTCCAACGCTTCCTTTAACATTCTTTCTGGTAGGTCCTTTAAATATTTCATTGTGGCTAACTTATTCTGGAACTTTTTATTTCTTAGTGTTTGGTTCTTCTTTATAGCCAAGTCTAGTCTTGACGAGATAAGATATTTTACTACTAATACTATCATCCAAAATTTTGGTACTCTTTTCAAGCTTATTATATCGATATAGCTAGTCATTATCCTTTTCTAAATAATGTCTCAAAGAAATTACATCATCTTCTAAAATTTTATTTATTTTGTAAGCTTCCTAATCTCTTATAGAGAAAAGATTAGTTTTCTTCCTAAATATATCTCTTCATCAAGATCTTATCCTTCATCTATATAATCGAGGGAACTAGAAATTTCACATACACATTCTATTTATCTTACTGACTCTAAATTCACTAACAATTTCAATACTATGAATTTGACTGTGGATGTGAAGAAAATCCCATTGCTAGAGAAGGTGAACCTACATATGCAAACAGGTCAGTTGATTGTGAATGACCTGGCAAAGACTAATGCAATGGAAATGAAGGTAGAGAATATGCTTGGAAAAGTGATTAAGCATTTAAAGTTAGAGAAAGCCAACTCTAGGGCTTTAACAATCCACAATGACGAGCTGAAGAAAATAATAGTAAATATTGGAGTAGATCCTAATGATAGGACTGTTGTGTAGAAACTTCTACAAAGTGCTGAAGCAGAGATATATGTATTGAAGAAAAAGTTAAAATTTCCTACAGGAGAGCATTCCCAGGCAGCACAAGTTGCAAAGGTAGAGAAGGAGAAAGAAAAGCTTATACAACAGCTCATGCAAAAGGAGGAAGAAGTCTCTAAGTTAAAGCAAACTGCACTATCATTGCAAAATCATGTTGAAAATAATTCTTGTACTTTTTTTTTTCCAACAGGTAATGAAGACCCACTAGCACAGATTTCTCAGTTGACTACTGAATTGCAGATGGGAGAAAGAGATCGGAAAAAGGCTCAAGTAGATTTAGAGACTGCATCCAAAATTATTCAAGCTACAGAAAATGAAGCCAGTAAATACAAAATGGATAGTCAAAATGCTAATGCGGAGATTAAAAGTCTCAAAGAAAAACTGAAAGGGAACATATCTTTAATATAGGAAAAATATATCATTTGGAATGATATCATTTCAGAAATGAAATCAATTTGGAGCTTTTTGATGGTGGTTGCAGAAGACAAAAGTCTCATCAAGAATTTTGAAGAACAAGTCATGATAGAGAAACAAAAGAAAATCAATAGGGCTATTTGGGCAAGAAGATTCATTGACTTTATCAATTCTAAAAAATATCAAGAGCCAGAAGAAAATGAGATTAAAGATAGAATCATATATGCAGTGGAGATTAATAATATGATTGTCAAGAATGATTACAGAAAGGCTACAGAAAAGAAGTTGATGGAAATTAAAGAAGCATTAAGTCAGTTTGATAAGTTATTTGAAAAAGTAAGAAGAGCAGGTCTACCCTCATGTTGGGGACTTGGAGGAAGTCCGTTGTCATGGGATTCTTATGAAAGCTTACTAGTATTGAAAAAAAGTAAAGTTGACAATACACATGAAAAGACTCAAGTGCTTAAGGGAGCAACAGTAATCAGCTTTCTTTAGAGACATTTTCGGCTACTATGGTTGGTAAAAACTCTATTTGCAGAAAGTCCATCTTTCAATCAAATTACTGCTTTCAGATTGGAGTATCACAACCTGGTACATTCACCCAGAACAAAAGTAGAGATATAAAAGAAGTGCAAAGCTTGGACGACGGATTTGCCAAAATATCCTTTGACTTTGAAGAAAGACAAATCAACTGATCTAGGAAATGTAGCCACATCGTTGTCAATTCACATTCAGCATATAGATTAGGATGTTAATTTTTATGTTATTGTACCCTTTCAAAGATGATGTAATTGAAATAAGACGTTTTGAGGGTATGTAATGGATAGCTTACGTAGTCCTCATAAGTTGAGGTAGTTAGAATCAGTTATAGTAGTTTCAAACTACTTTTTATTGTATTTAATGTAATAGTCAAGGAGAAGGAAAGTTCTAAGTTTTTGGACCTTCAGATGACAATTTTTGTACTCAGAGATTTCAAATGATTAATGAATGAAAATAAAGCTTCTAGCATCTGTTTATGTTGATATGTATTCAAGTTTACATTTTGTGTTTTCTATCTTTGAATAATATGAAGTAATGAGTTGCAGGTCTCTTTTTACTTATGTAAGCAAGAGTTAAAATACTTAATTGGCGCTCCTTCATTTTAACTATTTCCTTCATATAATTATTCTGGAGTTTGAGGTGATATATTCTCTGTAACAGCATATCAGTTTGGGCTTCTTTATTTCATTTTCTTCTGGTCATTTCATTCAACATTAGCAAATAATAGCATTGTGAGACATTCATTATATTTCATATTTGAGGGTTTAATAATAAATACTTGAGGGTGATTAAACAAAGACAAATATTTTTGTGACATAATCATATAAATGTCTTAAGCATTGATTCCTTATTACAGCTAAGGGATTGTCTCTTAAGTTACAACAATGATCATGATATTCATTTGATTCCAGGAAGTGTTCCTCCAAACATCTGGCCTTACATATATCCTTATGTCCAAAAGAGTGAAATTGAACGTATGATTGCAGAAATGTTAGAGACTGGTATAATTCAACCTAGTAAAATTTCTTTCTCTGCTCCAATGGTATTGGTGCACAAGAAGGATGGATCATGATGCATGTGTTCAGATTATAGGGAGCTCAATAAGCTCACTATTAAGGATACATTTCCCATTCCTATGATTTATGAATTATTGGATGAATTACATGGAGAAAATTATTTTACCAAGTTGGATCTTCATTCAAGATATCATCAAATTAGAATTAAGACTGAAGATATTCCAAAAACAAGATTTCGAGCTCATGAGGGTCATTATGAATTTTTGTTCATGCTTGTTGGCCTTACTAAGGCACCTTCTACATTTCAAGGGTTGATGAATTCCATTTTCAAACCATTCCTTAGAAAATTTGTGCTAGTATTGTTTGATGACATACTAATCTATAATAGATCTTGCAAGGATCATGTTCAACATGTTGATAGGGTGCTCAAACTATTGCAAGAGAAACAATTATATGCAAAAACATCCAAATGTTTCTTTGGAGTACAAGAGGTGGAATATCTATGTCTTATTGTATCTCACGAGGGTTTTAAGGTAGACCTTAAAAAAATTCAATCCATTAATGAATAGAAAGTCCCCACAACCATAAATCAGTTGCGAGGATTTCTCAGGTTAATGGGGTATTACCACAAGTTTGTTAAGAATTGTGGGAGAATAGTAGCACCTATAACAACATTATTGAAGAAAGATGAATTTTCATGGACTCCTGAAGCAACTAAGGCCTTTGAACATCTTAAAGAGGCAAGGTGGCTAGCACCAGTATTAGCTACGCCAAACTTCACAAAAACCTTTATTGTGGAATGTGATGCCTCGGGAAATGGAATTAGTGTTGTTTTCAAGCAAGAAGGAAGACCCATTGCTTTTTAAAGTCGTCCAATTAAAGGAAAGTATTTATGGAAAGCTATTTATCAGAAGGAAATGTTGGAAATAATACATGCACTAAATAAATTACGACCTTACCTAATGGGAAGGCACTTCAAGGTAAAAATTGATGATGATAGTCTTAAAATTTTTTTGGAACAAAGACTATCTACAGAAGAGCAGCAAAAATGGGTCAAAAATATGTTGGGTTATGACTTTGAAATCATCTACAAAAAAGGGAAGCTAAATGTTGTTGCAGATGCACTCTCAGTAAAGGATGAAGAGGTGGAAGCAAGGGATGAATGGAAGAAGGATGAAGAAGTGTGGACACACATTCAAAAGTTGCAGTGAGATCCTAGTTCATCTAATACATTTAGTTGGAAAAATGATTCCTTATGGTACAAAGATCGTTTTTATATTTGCAAGAATTCCCAACTAAAACAAAAGATTCTTTTGGAATTGCACACTTCTCCTTTAGGAGGACACTCAGGATTTTTAAAAACTTACCAAAGGCTGAGGAAAGAATTTTTTTGGGATGGCATTAAATCTGATATTCAAAATTTTGTGGCAAAATGTTTGGTTTGCCAGCAAAATAAAGTTGAGACAATTAAGACCCCGGGTCTTATACAATCTTTATCCATTCCAAGTCAATGTTGGGAGGATATTTCAATGGATTTTATCACAGGTTTACTAAGTCTGAAGGAAAGAGTGTCATCATGGTGGTAGTTTATAGACTTACCAAGTATGCACACTTTTGTGCATTATCTCATCCATTTAAAGCAATTATAGTTGCTACTGCATTTATGGAAACAATTCAAAAGCTACATGGAAACCCAAGATTATTGTTTGGGTACTCAACTAGCTCATACCTCATCTTATCATCCTCAATCCGATGGTCAAACTAAGATAGTGAATAAATTTTTGGAAGGATATATTCGTTGTTTTGTATCTGACAAGAAAACGCAATGGGTCAAGTGGTTACCTCTTGCTGAATGGTGGTATAACACTTCCTTTCATACTGCAGAAAAAAATACCCCATTTATGGCACTTTATGGATATCATCCACCGTCCATCACATCTTCTTTAAGAGAAAATTATAAGGTTCAAGCGGTGGAAGATCACATCGAGCATCAACAGGAAGTTCTCCAACTCTTAAAGGATAACCTAAATTTGGCACAAAATCGAATGAAACAACATGCAGATCAACATCGCATTGAGAGAAGTTTTGATGTAGGAGACTGGGTATTTTTACAACTACAACCATACAAAAAAATGTCCCTCAAGCAAGCTAAGAAGGATAATAAATGATCACCAAAGTACTATGGTCCTTACAAGGTGTTGCAAAAGATTGGTACTATGGCATACAAATTGGAGCTTCCTAATTCTTCACTAGTGCATAAAATTTTCCATGTTTCATGCTTAAAGAAGGTTATAAGGGAAAAAATTCCAGTTCAAACAGTATTGTCAGAACTTGATGAGGAAGGAAAAATCATATTGGAACCTGAAGCATTCATGGAAACAAGAACTCAATAGCTACAAAATCAATCAATTTCAGAGTATCTCATCAAATGGAAGAACTTACCCACTGAAGATTCTACATGGGAGGATGATAATTTTATATAGAAGCATCCAGAACTACTCAAGCTTTGAGAAAAACACTTTTTTGAAGGAGAGGGGCATGTTAGGTCCCTATATTACTAGTATAGTCCCTTGTTGTTGTTAGTGTATCCCCCTTATTGTTATTTTTTCACCCTGTAACCCCAATATTGTTATTATTGTGCCCTTACATTATTATTGTTAGGTCAACGAGGATTATATTGTGACCCCATGGACTCTTATATATATAATGAGGTTTGGTAATTTGGATCATCCAATAATTATTCATTTATGTAATGTAAATGAGGTTTCCCCCTCGAAGTGACTTATTTCTAAGTCATTGATCTCTCCTTTCTTCTATTTTTGGAGCTGGTTTCATAACAACAGAGCATCGTTTCAAATAGGTACATGAGATTTCTTAGTGCATTTTGGACTACACTGCGGGACAAGATGGAGACAAGGTTGAATGGGTCTATGGAATTCCATCATTAGATGGGGAGAAAAAATTAGTCAATAGGACTTTGGTGAAACATTCGATGGGTTACAATTAGAAGCATCCAAAGACTTAGGATGAAAATATAGTATACATATATCACCCTTATAATAGATAAGTCCACACTTCTACTCGTAAGTTCCCATTTGATGTTTTTTGGATATTCTCCACCTTCACCTTTGGATATTACACATGGATAACAAGGAGGATGAGGGAGGATATTATAGGGGATGCCATGAGGGCTAATTTTTTTTCGAGAAGATCAGGTAGATGCATATATAGGTAAAAGAGACACTAAAAAAGTCATGGGAATAATGTAAGGCTAGGCATGACAAAAATAGAACATAGAATGCATTCAACGTGGGAGATAAAGTATGGTTACAATTGAACAAGGTGAGGATACAAGGTCTCGGTATGAAAATAAAGGCTTTGTGGTATCATCCCTTTGAGATAATAGAAACAGTGGGAGATAATTCATATAGGCTTATTCTACCTCCATATGTGAACATTTTCTCAATTGTGAATGTAGAAAATATGAAACTCTATGAGTCTTCAATGCTATATGACTAAAAGGAAAAAGTCCTACCTTTTGTAGAGGATTTGGCACCAGATTCTTAGGAAAACTTGACAAAATACACAATTTTTTAAAATAATTCTAGAACTATGAGATAGGGGAAAAATTACCTTTGAAAAATTAGGTTGAAGGGATGACTTCTAAGAAAAGCTAAATTGTACACCCGAGAGAAGGTGGAGGAAAAATCTACTCACATCATTCAATACAAAATTTTTGGGGATGAAAAGCATCTAAAAGTGGGGATCTACGATCCAACTTGAATAATTATATTTTTTTCATCCATATCGACACTTTTAGACTGGAAAAGGTGGAGGCCTCAACTCACAGGACCATGTTTATTGATAAGACGTAGTTTGGAAAACTCAGGTATGAAACATTTTAGGATAATTTTCATGAATCAAACGACATTTTAGGCATCTAAAAATTTACCTATTTAATGTGAAACATTTTTTCCTATTTTACGAATAGATACCTTTCCAACAACATAAGAATTTCCTCAATTGTAGTGTGTATGCAAAAGTTATGCCGCTTGAAAGTTAACCTTCTTGTTTTTGCCACCATAATTCAAGAGGATGCCATGTTAACCACCATTATTCATAGACAATGGGATATGCACATGATCATGATGAAAAAGAATATAGAAGAGTGACCCATTTTTTAAAAGAGAAGGAGTCATACCTAACCACTAGCAGGCTATCATGTCGTGTTATGCCACTAGGTTACATTATTTTCGAGTGTATCTTCTTCCATATATGAGCGAGGTAGTTGAGAGGGAGAGGGAGGGAGAACATAGAGAGTTTTACACACTATAGTATCCCATAGGACAAATACCTTACATATTTGTACTTCCAACCATTTTCTACTCAGAGAAAGAGAGTGGAATTCCCTCACCTTCCAATTCGGTTTTCTCCCGAAAGGGTTTCCCAAGATATATTTTGTGTCAATCATGGTTTGTGATTTTTTAGTTTTTTGTTCTCCTTTTTCTACATAATTATAGTTTTCATGCATATGAAATAAATATTAATTTATAGATCTAGAAATCCAAATATAAATAAACCCTCATAGTGTAGATTTTGGATTTTTAAGAATAGTTTATATAATTTGTAGTAAAGAATTGTCCAATGGAATATCCATAGAATTTTATGGAACATTTTTATCAAATTAGGTTTATTTTGGTATCTTATATATATTTGTGGTGGAACTAGATCAAAGAAGAAAAAATCATAAAACTGTAGTTATGGTTGACGAATCCATGAATAAACTTCATGATCCTACAAAGGAGAGGTTTTTTGTAAATGGAAGCACAAGTTGCAGTTATAAGAAGTAATGTGAATCTCCTGTGAATCTCCTCATATTGGAAGCCCTGAACAGTAAGCTTAGGATATTTAGAAAATATGGTTTTTATAATGCATAGGTTCAATTAAAGGAGATATCGGGAGATCAAGAAGAAACAAGGAATGAGTCAAAAAAGGACCTGAAGAAAATCAAAATAGTTCGAGTGTCATGAACCATTAATAGTCCCTATTAAAACATGGAAGCGAAGGAACATATTAATTCATACCAAAGAAATATTAATGCTTTGAATCTAAATCAATAGTTGCAAAAATTATAAGTTTATTGCAGTGTTCATCATAAAGAGGAAAAATAGAACATTCCATCTGCGCAACTAAAATCAAAGGGCCATGCCATGAGCTGGTAGGAAATCCGTACAAATTCCTTGAGGTTGGAGGGATATCCTCCAATGGCTAAGTGGGATGACTTTAAAACCCTCATAAATTCACAATTTTACCCTATCAGGTATGTAGATGACTAGTGGATTTGGTGGCACTACATCAGGAAAAATTAGGGAAAAAGTCTACAAGAGTACACCTGAGATTTTACAAATATGGCCATAATGTTGGTTATCTCCCAAGAGGATCCAAATGTACTCCTCCAGTATATGGGGGTTCTGTACAACAATTTATAGAAGAAATTAATGTTTTTTAAGCCCAAATCAGTTGGTGAGGCCTATGTACAATCACAATAACTAGAGAACATAGGAAAAATGAAAGGGAAATAAAGTGGATCAAAGAAGAAGGAACACCATCATCCCTCCAAGGAGGGGAAGAGGAAGTGGAAAGGGGGTGAATATAAAAATATCTAAACCATAGCACACCAATGCAAGGATCCAAGCAACCACTACACCCATTATAATATTGATGGTCATACTATGGAGAAGCGTTGCAAGTTGCATCTAGAGATTAACCTGAAGAACAAGAATAAATATAATAAGAAGAAGAATCAGACTCATAGCCACTAATCCAAGTTGAAAGCATCTCAAATGTGGATGAAAATATTTTTTTTACATTAGTGTAGAAGGAGATGAATCTAAGTATCCTTTAGTAACAGGAAGATAAATAAATGACCAAAATCTTCCACATAAAGATACATGTTAAGAAGAAAAATATTGATGCTTTATTTGACTCAAGATTACATAAGAGTCTCAATGCCAAAAATATAGTCAACAAATTGGGATGGTAAGTTCATGATCATCCAATCACATATCCATTGGGATGACTAAATAAGGATCCAATGTTAAAGGTAAAAAAATAGTGAAAAATTAGATTTTCTAAGAGCATTGGTTTTATTGATGAAGTAGAACTAGATGTAGTTCCATTGATGTATTTGGAGTAGTATTTGTAAGTCCCTATGTGTATATGTGAGATACACAATGCCAATTGTTATCAATTCATTAAGGATGGAAAATCATTCACCATCAATGCACATAAAGGAAAGTAAAAAAAATCGTTGGTAAGATCCAACCAGGCCAAAAAATTGACCATCTCTAGCAAGAAGTTTTTTTTACTATTTTTAAGAGAAAATAAATCTGCAAAAGACTTAGTAAGAGCAAGGGAATCCTTGGATAGATGAAAGAAAATATATAAATAAGAACTAGAAGAGTTGCAACAAACATACAAGGATGTGTTCTGTGAGACTAAATGTTTACCAGCCAAGAGGGAACTAGAATATGAGATACAACTATTACTAGACTCCTCATTTCCAAACATTGGGGTTATATAGGAAATATATTATATAATTTTATGATCATCCAAGCACATATCCATTGGGATGGGAAAATAAGGATCTAGAGTTAAAGGTAAAAAAGCAGCGCAAAAATAGATTTTCTATTAGTGTTGATTTTATTGATGAAGTAGAACTACATGTAGTTCCATTGATGTATGTGGAGTGGTGTTTTGAAGTCCCTACATGTATATGCGATATGTAATATTAATGAAGAGGGCCAACCATTATCAACTCGTTAAGGATGGAAAATCATTCACCATCAGCGTGTGTAAAGGAAAGAAAAAATATCGCTCGTAAGTTCTAACTAGGCCAAAATATTAATCAAGTCTACCAAGAAGTTTTTTTTTACTATTTTTAAGAGAGAATAAATCTATAGAAGAGTCAATAAGAGCAGAGGAATCCCTAGATGGGTGTAATAATATAAAAATACATCAATTAGAAGAGTTATGACAAACATATAGGGATGTGTTCAGTGAGACTAAAGGGTTATCACCTAAGAGGGAAATGGAACACAGGATCCAACTATTACCATATTCCCCAATGTCAAACATTGGATTATATAGGAAATATATTATATAATTTCATGATCAAAGATGCACATATCCAATGGATGGGTAAATAAGGATTTAGAGTTAGAGGTAAAAAATTAGTGCAAAATTAAATTTCCTATTAGTTTTGATTTTATTGATGAAGTAGAGTTATATGTAGTTCCCTTGATGTATGTGGAGTGGCCTTTGCAAGCCCCACATGTAGATGTGAGATGAAATATTCATGCAGAGGGTAAACCATTATCAACTCGTTAATGATGGAAAATCATTCACCTATGCACATAAAAGGAAAGTCAAAATTTTCACTAGTAAGTTCCAACTAGGCAAAAAAATTGATCAGCTCTAGCAAGAAGTTTGTTTTACAATTTTAAAGAGAGAATAAATCTAAAAAAGTGTCATTAAGAGAAAATTCATCATCGTATGGGTGTACTAAGATACAAAAACCACAACTGGAAGAGTTGCGATAGACATATAGGAAAGTGTTCTATGAGTCTAAAGGGTTACCACCCAAGGCACAAGTGGAGCACAAGATCCATCTAGATCAAAGAAACAATTGAATCATCTACTAGAACAGGGTGTCATTAAACTACGTACATCAGGGTGCGAGTCACTCATCATCATTGTGTTAAATAAGAATGGGAGTTGGCAAATGTGTATAGATTACAAGGTGTTGAACAAGATTACACTTAATAAAAGGTACCCCTCGCATATAAAAGATTATTTTTTAGATCAATTACAGCAAGAAAAATACTTCACCAAGGTAGAATTAATGTTTGGATATCACCAGGTTTGAGTCATACAATAAGACACATGGAATATTGTCTTGAAAACCAGGCAAGGTTTGTACGAGTTGTTAGTCATGCCATTTAGCCTATGTAATGCATTGGTTACATATATGAGGTTAATAAATGATATATTGCACCCTTTTATAGATTCATTTGTTATTGTCTATTTAGATGATATACTAGTATATAGTGCTACTTTAGAGGTGAAAATATCACATTTGATGCAAGTTTTGGATATAATGAAGTAACAATAGTTGCTAGCGAATATCAAGAAGTGTGCATTTTCACAACAATATTTCATACATTTGGGGTATGTGATAGGTGGAGGAGAGTTTAATATAGATCTTTCCAAGATGAAGACTACCATGAAATGTTTGGTTCCTACTAACGCTTCTGATGTTATTAGTTTCATTCGGGTAGCAAAGTACCTGAAGAAATGTATAGACTTATTTTTAGTGGTAGCAACATCACTCCACACCATAACAATAAGTGGAAAGAGTTTCCAATTGGGAAAGATACAATAGAGGGAATTTGAGGTGTTAAAGAAGAAGATAAGTTAAGCACCAATTATGGAATTACCAAACTTGCAACATCCCTTCAAAGTGGATACATATGTGAGTGGTTATGTCATGGGGGCAGTCTTAATGTAGGGATGAAGGTCTATATGCTACCATTCTGAAGTATTTCATGGGGTTATTCTCAACCACACTACATAGTACAATTAGATCTATTCTCTGGTGCAAAATATCAAGAAGTGTAAAAACTATCTAATGGTAAAGGAGATAGTAATCCATACACATCACCATCCACTATATTACCTACAAGCCAAGATTAAACTACGACATACTAAGAATTATAAGTGGATTGGGTTTCTACAATATTTACATTCAGTAATCAAGTATAAGAAAGGAACATGAATAAGTTGAACGACATGCTTTCAAGTCCACCCACATCAAATATCATAACTTTTAAAACTCTAATGCACATGGAACCATTCACTCATGATGCACACAAAGAGGCATATTTAGAGCAGGAGGACTTCAAGGAGGCGTTTCAGTGGTTGCAGAACCAAATTCATGTGCATGATGGTCATAACATAGTTGAAAACCATCTTACGACATGTTACTTTATATACTAGATAAGTTATGTGTTCCTAAATATGAGTGATTGTAGTTGATCAAAGAGTCTCACTCCTCCAAGGTTGCAAGGAATTTTGGTGTAGGGAAGACAATGGCCAACTTGTAGAGGTATGTGTATTTACCCAAGATGTAAGAAAATGTAGCTAGGTTCATAAGAGGGTGCATGCTTTGTTGTACCGACATGACTAGTAACAAGAAAGAAGGTCTATATCACCCCTTACTTGTACCCACTTGTCCTTCAGAATGTGTTTCAATGGGAGTTATGGGAGGTTTACCAACAACCAACAAGGGACATCACTAGCTATTCATGATAGTTGATAGGTTTAGAAATATGTGTGTTTTGATGCCCTGTAGAAAGACCAAGAATGGGAAAGAAGTAACAAACTTGTTCTTTGGACAAGTCTGGGTGCACTTTGGTATACCAAGCATAATTGTTTCATATAGGGACACAATATTTATCAATGCATTTTTTAATACATTATGGGAAAAGTTGGACATAAAGTTGAAGAGGTCTTCAACATTCCATCCTCAAACTGATGGGCAGACATATGTAGTCAACAAGAATTTGGTACAACTTTTGAGGGGTTACAATTAGAGGCATATGAAGACTTGGGATGAAAATACGGTATATATACAACACTCTTATAATACAGAAACTCACATTTCTACAAGTAAGTCCCCATTTGAAACTTTTTTATGATATTTTTCATCCTCACCTTTGGATATTGCATATGGGAAGAAAGTAGGAGTGAGGCATGATCTTATAGGGCACGCCTTAAGGGTTTAAAATTTTGTTGAGAAAATTTGGAAGATCCATATACAGGTACGAGAGACACAATATAATTCAGAGGAAAAATACAAGGTTAGACATGATCAATGCAGAACATAGAATTTGTTGAAGGTGGGAGATATAGTTGAACAAGCTAAGGCTACAGTGTCCTAGTAAGAAAATCAAGTCCATGCAACATGGTCCCTTTGATATGGTGGGAAAGGTGGGAGCTAATGCCTATAGACTTTTTATATCCCCATACATGTGCATTTACTTAGTTGTGAATGTAGAGAATATGAAACTCTACGATCTTTCCATGTTAGATGAGGAAGAGGAACAAGTACTACCTTTTATAGAGGATTTGGAACTAGATGACTAGATAGATTTGACATAGGATATAATATTGTAGAATTGGTTCAAAACTATGAGAAAAGGCAAGCATGACCTCTGAAAATTGGGTTGAAAGGAAAACTTCCAAGCAAAGATAAATGGTACACCCTAGAGAAGGTGGAGGAAAAATTTCCTCACCTCATTCAATAGAATATTTCGGTGACAAAAAACCTCCCAAAATAGATAGGTGTCATCTGGATTAGATCATTATATTTTTTTTCATCCATATTAATTCTTTTAGAGTAGGAAAAGTGGATGAATAATCTCACAGGACCATTTTTATCGGCATCACACAATTTGACAAATTCAAGTTTGAAACCTTTCAAGAGCATTTTTAGGAATTAAATGATGATTTTGGGGGGTAAAAATTTTCTTCTTTAGCACAAAACCTTTTTTTCCTATTATACACACACATACCTTTCCAACAACACAAGGATCACCTAAATCAAAGTCTGTATGGCAAAATGTATACCACTCAGAAGTTGACCTTCCTGTTTTGGCCACCATAATTCAAGAGGATGCCATGCCAACCCAAATTATTCATCGAAAATGGGTTAGCCACATGATCATGATGAATAATAATTTAGAAGATTCCATTTTGTAACTACAACTAAGAGAATAAAAGGTAAAACCTAACCACTAGTAGGCTATTGGGTTGTGTTATAACCGGGTCTTTGGGAGGAAAAGGGGTTCCATTCTTTTAGAGTATTAGTACGTTTCATAAATGAGAAAAGTAGCAAAGAGGGATAGAGAGAGAACATAGAGAATATTTGTGCACTAGAGTATTCCATAGGCCACATACCTTACTTCCTTGTACTCACAACCATTTTCTATTTAGAGAAGAGCATAGTGACCTCACCTTCCAGCTAGGATTTCTCCTAAAAGGGTTTCCCAAGATATATCTTGTGTCAATTGTGGTTTGTAAGTTTTTATTTCATTTTTATCTCTTTTTTGCATCATCATAATTTGCATTCATATGCAATAAAACAATAGTTTACAGATCCAGAAATTTAAAGAGAAATAATCCCTCATAGTGTACATTTTGTATTTTTAAGTATAATTTATGAGTTATGTTGTGACTAAATATCCAGTGGAATATCCATGGTGGTTTAAAATTCAAAGGATATCATCATAAATCAAATGAAATGTACTTATCTAAAAAGGGTATAAGGCCAAAATTTTTAAGTATTATAGCATGTAGGAGATTGAGATATTATACACATTATAGGATCAACCATACATTTCTCTTTATTTAGAACAAGTGTAACTGTCAACTCAGGTTCAAAAACTAATGGATGCTAGAATTAAGTAACTAAGGGAGTTGTATCTAAAGTAAGAGTAGAATATACACTCATTGGGCACTAGTCTCTATATAAGTTGATGAAAGGTGAAGTAGCTTTGAATGAAGGTATAATAGAAAAAATGAAAGTAGGAAGTGAGAGAGGTATTTAGATTTCAAATATCCTAAGGACACAAGGAGTGGGAAATGAAACCCATACACATATAATATGGCCATAGATATACCATTTTGAACTAGAGAAATAGGTATAGAGTAAGCTAAAAAAACTCTCATAGGGTATTGGTACTAAGGAGATGATGTTAGGACTAATACCTATTCAATTCTCGATAAAATATTAAGTTCATGTAGGATGATGAGGCTGTTGAGATTCAACAAGAAGATTCATCACCCACACCTAGCGCATTAAGCACCTCGTTGCATTCAACACCTGGTTGCATTAAGCACCCAGACTAGGGTGGGACCCACGATGCTATTTTTTGGTGCATGTCTATTTTGATTATCCCTTAATTAAGATGGACATTAAACTATAATATATTATCAATGTGGACTTGAATGAGTTAACTGAAAGTGATAAGTTCAGTTAGCTAGTGAATTTTGAGGTAGAGGTTGTTGGTGAGGTATGCAGAGTAATTATAGTTGTAATAGAGTTCGAAGTGTAGTGGTGCATGAGTTGGTGCAAGTTGTAAATTAGTTTAACTCAGTTAAATGAGTTAAACTCAGTCATGGTAGTTGTAGCTGAAGATACAATAGTGAGACATATATTGAATTAAATATTAATTAATTCACAATTAGTGATCTCACATGTAATTGAGGATTTACTATTATTAAGTGCATGCATGTCAAATCCAGTGGAGACCCAGTTCAGTTCTAGGTGAAAGGGAAGTTGACTATGCGTTGTAGGATTATTGGCTTGCACACTTGAAACCAAAAACACATTGGATTTCCCATGATACTTGCACAGTCAAGGCAAGTAATAATTCCTATCTTTTAGGGATATTTACCATCAGGGATTGCACAAGCAAGGCAGGCTGTCGGGAGGCTGAGAATTGGTTATATGTTGGTTAGTTTTTCATATGAAAGCGTGAGACAATTAGCTGAGTACTGGAGGGCTCTTGTGAGAATATTTTTTGATGTAATTGTTTCATGATCCATGCTTAATATACAATAGAAGATATTGGGGTTTTTAGCTGTAAACTTTCCCCGTGAAATTATATGTGTTGTGTGTGATTTATCTTTCTTCATGTTCATGTGATTAGCGATTGTGTTTTTAATTTTACAAAATATTTGTAGAAGTGCTTCAATATTTAACTTTAGTACATTGTTAGATGGGGTGAATCCAAGATATACATGCATGTTGTATAATTTCTACATGGTATCATAGCACAGGAAATTGCAGAAGTGAAGTAGGAGCTGATTTTGTGACTGGGTAGAATTCAAATTTTCAGAAATAATTTCTTGGTGCAACAATTGATTCAATATCGAAATGTATTTCAATGGATTGAGGTTAGAGTATGCACTCAAGGGAATATCGAACTACATTTCTTGGAAGGACAGGATGGAGGCAGTACTCGAAGACGATGGTTTGAAGGAATTCATTGACAAGGACGTTCCTAAACTTGATGCTACAGATGTTGCAAATCTTGATGCATATGGCAAAAGAAAGTGGCAAAGGCGAGGAGGATCTTGTTGGAGGGAGTATGAGACCACGTTGTCTCAAGCCTCCATGGGAAATCCACACCATATTAAATGTGGAAGGCTTTGACAGATCTATTCAAAAGAAACAATGAACATAGGAAATTGGCACTCAAAGATAAACTCAGGAAGTTCAAGATGGAAAAGGGCGACACCATTCCAAAATATCTAACAAAGTTTGTTCCATGTCAAGATGAATTGGGGAGTGTTGGAATAACATTTTTTGATGATGAATTGGTGATATTAGCTCTCCTACGACTTGCTAAGAGTTGGCACAGTTATCAAGGCTTTATCAATGGAAGGGAAAAATTTCCAAATTGGGAACGACTGTGGTCGGATTTGGTGCAAGAGAAGTTCATACGAAACACCAGAGATGGATCTTATTCTAAGAATGTGGATGAAGAGGATTGTGGTTTGGCTGCCAAGGCGAGGACGGGGGAGGGGAAGAAATTACATTCTAAATCTGAGTCTAAGAATGGCAAGAAGCAGGACATGTCCAAGGTGAAGTGTTTTCACTGTCATGAGCATGGGCATTTTGCTACTAATTGTCAACAAAATAAGAAGAACAACAAGGTTGTTAGAATCTACAGTTGGTGAGGCCCTTGCCTCACACTTTGAGCTTGACTTTTCATTGACAACATGCATGGTGTCCAGTGCATTGGGAACTGTGTGGTATTTGGATAGTGGTGCTTCCTTTCACATGACGGGAGATAAAGAACTTTTCAGTGACTTGGAGGAGAAAGATCTCCGGATGAATATTGAAATGGGTGACGACAGAGGGTATAGTGCTACTAGGATTGGTACCATTACCTTTCAGAGGGATTCAGGTAAACCATTTCAATTAAAAGATGTGATGCATGTACTAGGTCTAAAGAAAAAATTGGTCTCAGTCGCAATGTTGGAGGATAGATGCTACGACATTGTTTTTAGTGATGGAAAATATTTCCTACAACATAAAACAACGGGTCAAACCAAGAGGATATGGATTCGAGTTAATAATCTCTACAATCTGGAGGTAGATGGATGTGCAACAATGATGGGCAAGGCAGATCAAGTGGTGAGCCGTGATGAGGGCGAATTATGGCATAGGCGACTGGGCCATCTTCACCAAGGAGCCTTGAAAGTCATGCAACAAATTTCTATTGGTCTTTCCAGGGGTACACTTCCACAGTCAGACACATGCAAAGGATGTACTAGGGGAAAATATTTAAAGGCCACCTTTCATGAGAAGGAAAACCGAGCTTCGAGGATCCTTGAGAGAGTTCACACAGACGTGTGTGGTCCTTTCTCAGTTGCTTCAACAGTAAAACATAAGTACTATGTAATCTTTGATGATGAATTTTCTCGTAAGTGTTGGATATTCTTCATGCAGAAGAAATATCAAACATTCTCTAAGTTCTGTGAGTTTAAAGAACTGGTGGAGAAAGAGTCGGGGAAGCAAGTGAAGGCTCTTAGGAGTGATAATGGTGGAGAATACATCTCTAACGAATTCAAGAACTTCTGCAAAAAATAAGGAATTCGAAGAGAACTCATAGCGCCTCATAACCCACAACATATTGGGGTCGTGGAGAGGAAAAAAATAACTATTGTGGGTGCAGCACGAGCGATGTTGCATGATCAAGACCTATCGATGGATCTGTGGGTGGAAGCATGCAATAAAACGGTAAATGTGAAAAACCGTTGTCCTCGTAGAGTATTTGAAAGAGGCTTTCACTGGTAAGAATCCTGATGTTTCACACTAATATTTTTGGCTCATCAATTTATGTGCATGGGATCGAGGACGCCATGAAGAAGCTGCAACCAACAACTAAAGTTGGGATTTTTGTGGGGTACACTGAAACACCCCATAATTATCGTGTGTATTTCCCAAATAGCAGAATGAATTTTGTGCGACGAGATATTAAATTTGATGAGGAGAAATCCATGCGTCTGTCCTTGAGAGGGAGATGGACTTGCATGCAGAGGAGGAACTGTTGGTTCCCAAGGATGAGTCTCAATATGTGGATCAGCCACATGAGGAGGTTCATGGAGTGGAGGAAAAAAATCATCTAGAGCCATCCATCAGAAATGGTAGAAGGTGCACCATGGAAGCTGATAGGTTGAGACTTGATGCTGCATAGAATGTAGGAGCCCCTACTTCACAATGCAAACAAAGACAGTCTCCTGACCGATTTACTGGATACGTGGCTGTTATGAGAAAATGTATTATGACTGAACCATCTTCCTTTCAGGAAGCAGTGAAACAACCTACTTGGGTTGATGTAATGGTGGAGGAGTATGACTCCATTATCAAAAATAGTGCATGGGAGATAGTCCCAAGACCGGTCGACAAATCAGGGGTTGGATCCAGATGGATCTACAAGGTAAAGCAAGCTGCTAATGGGAGTGTGGAGAAATACAAGGCCAGATTTTTGGCCCAGGGATTCTCACAGATTGAGGGGATAGATTACGATGAGACTTTTGCACCTGTTGCAAAGTACTTTTCCATAAGATCCATCATTGCACTCTCAACGTAGATGGGCTGGTGCATTCATCAGATGGATGTGAAAACTGCATTTCTTAATGGGATCATTGAGGAAGAAGTGTACATAGAGAAGCATAAAGGTTTCAAGATCTTCAACAGTGAGTCGCATGTGTGCAGGCTCAAAAGAGCATTGTATGATCTGAAGCAAGCACCTTGTGCTTGGTACACGCGGATAGAAAATTATTTCAATGGAATGGGCTTCAACAAAAGTGAAGCAGATGCAAACTTGTACCAGATTGTGGTTGAGGGTAAGCTATTGATCATTGTTCTTTATGTTGATGATCTAATTTTGACTAGTGATGAGTAGTTGATACACTCATGCAAGGAGGATCTTGCAAGGGAGTTCAAAATGAAGGACATGGACTCCATTATTTCCTTGGATTGGAAATATAGCAATGAGATGGTGAAATTTTTGTGTCTCAAGGCAAGTATGCAAAGGAGATATTGGGTAACTTTAACATGGAGAGTTGCAAACCCATGGATACTCCTCTTCCAAGAAATTGGAGGAAATAGGATGCTACTGATGGAGAGGTAGTGGATGCTACTGTCTATCGATACTTAGTGGGTTTGCTAATGTATTTGGTGAACACAAGATCGGACATTCGGTACGCAGTTAAACAATTGAGTCAAGCTATGGTTAAGCCTACCAAGCTCTTTCGGAAAGCGGGAAAGCATGTCGTGAGATACCTGAGTGGCACATCAAAGTATGGTCTATGGTACAAATAGACAGATGGAGTGAAGCTACATGGCTTCACGGATGCAGATTGGGGTAAAAGTCCATCGAATAGAAAGAGCACATTAGGGGAGATCTTGAGCATTGGATCGACAACAGTTTTCTGGTACAACAGGAAACAACGATCTGTGGCACTCAGTTCAGTGGAAGCAGAATACATGGTAGCAAGTCAAGCTGCATGTGAGGCTATCTGGATGAGAAAGATCTAGGTTGGTTTGTTTGGTTCTCAGATGGATTCGATAGTGATTCATTGTGATAATTAGAGTTGCATTACACTCTCGATTAATCCTGTGTTTCATGATAGGTCCAAGCATATATATATTTGGTACCATCATCTCAGAGATTGTGTGCAGAGAAGTATCATGTTGCTTCAGTATATTCCCATGGAAGATCATGATGTAGATATTTTCACGAAGGCGCTCACCAAGAGCAAATTCGAATACCATAGAGACAGGATCGAGGTGAAGGATAATCACTTTCTTGTTGAGAGGGAGTGTTGAGATTCAACAAGAAGATTCAGCACCCACGCCTCGTGCATTAAGCAGTTGGTTGCATTCAGCACCTAGTTGAATTAAGCACCCAGACTAGGGTGGGGACGTCTGGGTTGGGACCACAGTGCTATTTTTGGGTGCATGTCTATTTTGATTATTGCTTAATTAAGTTGGACATTAAACTGTAATCTATTCTCAATGTGGACTTGAATGTGTTAACTAAAAGTGATAAATTCAGTTAGATAGTGGATTTCAAGTTAGAGGTTGTTGGTGAGTCATGCAGAGTAATTCTAGTTGTAACAAAGTTCGAAGTGCAGTGGTGCATGAGTTGGTTCAATTTGTAAATCAGTTTAACCGAGTTAAGTGAGTTAAACTCAGTTTTTCTAGTTGTAACTGAAGATACACTAGTGAGAGATCTAGTCAATTAAATATTAATTAATTCACAATCAGTGATCTCACATGTAACTGAGAATTTACTATTATTAGCTGCATGCATGTCAGATCTAGTGGAGACCCAGTTGAGTTCTAGGTGAAAGGGAAGTTGACTATCAGTTGTAGGATTATTGGCTTACACACTTGCAACCAAACACACATTGGATTTCCCATCATACTTGCACAGTCAAGGTAGGCAAGAATTCGTATCTTTTAGGGATCTGTACCATCAGGGATTGCGCAAGGCAGGCAGGTTGTCTGGAGGCTGAGAATTGGCTGTGTTGGTCAGTTTTGCATATGACAGTGTGAGACAAGTAGCTGAGTAATGGAGGGCTCTTGTGAGAAGATTTTTGTATGTAATTTTTGCATGATCCATGCTTTATATACAATAGAAGTTAGTGGGGTTTTTAGCTGTAAGATTTCCCCGGGAAATTATCTGTGTTGTGTGTGATTGACCTTTCTTCATGTTCATGTGATTAACGATTATGTTTTTAATTCTGCAAAAGATTTGTAGAAGTGATTTAGTATTTAACTTTAGTGCATTGTAAAATCAGGTGAATCCAAGATATACATGCATGTTATATAATTTCTATAGAGGCGTTACTACATTCCTAGTAGTTATTTGAAAAAGAGAATAATAGGTATGGTGAAATTAAAATCAATGAAAACTGTATTAGGAGGTAGAGTGGTAATAGAATGTGTAGGAAAAATAGTTATACATTGCATACATATCTTCTATGACACATTTAGTGTACAAGAAAGTAATATCTTAGCTTTTGGTAATACTACATCCTTATGTTGTACGACACATTTAGACTACACAAAAGTAAAACTACATATCAATATAGATTGTAGTGTATGCTTGAAGGAAATTTATACTATTTTAGTTGTGTTCAATTTGTTTCTCAATCTTGTTTTCATTGGATTTTGTAAATTTAGCTCATTTAACTTATCACACATGAATCTTATCATAATCACAAATGAGTTGTTCTTGTCCATAAAACCGTTTTACTAAAAAAAATTGTTTTCATTAATTAAACCTCAAATAGGTGTGTCAATGTCATTCCTAATATATTAACTCATTATTATCTATCATTTATTGTCATTCCTTTGTTACAAACATGATGACGATATAATTATTATATGAAATATTTTAATTCATATTCACTAGAGATTTTTAACAAGTAATAAATTTAAATTATAGAAAAATGTACTACACCTCTAAAAAAAAAAAACACTCTCCCCGAAAAAAAAATATATACCAAGGACAATCCCTTTCAATTGAAACTATGTTTACTATGCCAAGGACAACCTCTTTCAATTAAAATTATGTTTATACAATGTATAGTTTAAGACTAATTGATTCTAAATGTTATGCAAATGACATTGAAAACTATATTTGTGACCGTTGATTGGAAAATTCTACACTTTCCCAAAAATAACCTGTTCTAAGATCCACGCTAGTGCGTGCAATGTATCTCATGAAACCATGTAACTAGTAGTCCATCATATCCATGTTAAATAAGTTTTTTATCACTCAACTTCTCGTAATGTTTCTTTTCAAATCTGAATCCTCGTGGTCCTAAATTCTAACGGTCGCAGGCTTTCAATTTTAAAATTAATCTCTGTTAAATTTTTTCACATTGCAAAGTTCAAATTGGGCCCCATGAATTCCTCGGATCCATTTTGAATTCCCATTGCGAATATTGTAAAAACTGTCCACGCACCTTTAATGTTTTAAAATTAAAAAATTGGCTCCATGAAGTCATCGGATCCTTTTCAGGACTCGACATCAGGTTTCATTGTGTCTGACATGGTCGTTGAATGACAAATTCTAAAAATGACCCCAATTGTTGAGAACGGTTGATGGTGTCTTTTGATTGATCCCAAGGACATCGCCCCTTTCTCTTTCAGCTGGGCAAATTGCAACCTGTAATGAATAATTTATATTTTCCAAAAGTTAGTGGAATAATTCTGTTCCTGGATGATGCTTATTGCTAAATGGTTTCTTCTATTAAAAATATGCCGGGTTATGAGTGGCCCAGGTTTAAAGGTTTTATTACCAATGATAATATATCAGCTTATGAGGGACCCATGTTTAAAGGTTTTATTACCAATGAAATAAGATATTATGCTAATCTGAGACAACGACTACAGCTGTACATGTGCAAGATAAATCTAATCAGAAGCGTCCATGTGAATTTATAAATGGATTAAGTACTTGAAATATAGTCTACACAGATATGGCTCTCCCTAAGTCTTCTACCTCTTAAGAACAATTACTGGCTCAAATATGGATCTGTTCTATTTGCCACACCTCTTGGTCAATATCTTCATAATCCATCAACTATGATTATAGTGTAAGGTGGTCCTGATTAAAGCTTCATCCAATGGGACATTTTCTCAATTCAGATGAAGGACATGTAGCTGTTAGAAAAAGGTTTCAAGATGGAAAAGGATGTAGAAATCTAACTTCGATTATGAACTGATAAGAGAGACAATCTTGAATTTGCTATGAACTATGCTTTAAATCATTTCAGTGGCACCGTGGCATCATCCATCCTTCCACGGGAGACATTTCCAGTCCAGATGTGAGTTATTTGAAGTGAGGTTTGATTGTACATATAAGTTGCTCCTCCAAAGAATTCATTTCATCAAAATGCTACAATGGCGTCGTGGCATCATCCATCCTTCCACTGGTGACATTTCCAGTCCAGATGTGATTTATTTGAAGCGAGGTTTGAGTGTACATATAAGTTGCTCCTCCAAAGGATTCACTTCATCAAAATACTACAAATCAAGAGAATGAAATATTTGTATAGGTTTTTTTTTTTTTTGAAAAAATCATAATTTCATTATTTTTTTTAAATGTTAATATGTTAATTTTAGTCTGTCTTCTCTCTAGCATAGGTGCAATAGTCTCCCTGAGGTTGATTTTAAGGTGTCTCCTATTCCTAGTACAGGCTCAATGTCTGTGAGGTTTGATCCTGGGTCGTCTTACTAATGAGGCCCATCCTCAACATGTTGTGCTAGTGAGACTTTAATAAATTCTTCAAATGTTAAAAATTTACTTTTTTCACATTATCTGTGAGGTTTGATCCTGGGTAGTCTTACTAATGAGGCCCATCCTCAACAGGTTGTGCTAGTAAGACATTAATAAATTCTTCAAACTTTAAAAATTTACTTTTTTCACATTATTTTATGCTAATTGTGCTTACTTAGATTTTGGTTGGAGTGAATTTTTTTTTTTTTAAATCTTAATCTTTATTATTTAAATTCAATTTAATTTGATTGTATATGTGGATTCAGCATCATTTAAAATATCTGGATAGCAGATTCTGGAGACACCAAAATTTAAACCTCTAATTCCAGCAAATCTCTTTAAAATTCTGGACAAATTAACCTGAAATATGTACCAAAAATCCCTCTAAAACCTATAACAGATAGACTACAGCCTTAAGACATTCCAAATCTTTACCGACAAAGCCTAGATATAAAACTACTCTTTTTAAGCACATGAGGTAGACTTTAATCGTCCTGCACAGATCAGAAGCATTTGTATAATAATTTGGATGTATTAATTCATCATAAAAAACATAACAATAATTCAACCATAGTGAATCTACAACAAAGGGGATCAAATGACAACAAAACTCTCCCTTTTTCTGGAACGCAAGGGAGGCAGAGTCTAATGAAATCTCTAGAAAATATTGGAAGCATGACTCAGCGTGCCAATGTATTGAAAGAAATATATTATTGATTTTATACTTGTCGTATATATTGTCACCAAATATAAGGGCAACTGGATTGATTGGCTCAACTAAATAAATGACCATCCACTACATCTATCACCCAATGAATCAACAATGGCAGGATTGTTGGCGTTTTATTTTCCAAGGATGAATAAGAGTTGGTTTGTGCTGGCATTCATTGGGTGGCTTTATGATATCGTTTGCAATGATAGATTTTGTTATTGAGTACGATGTTATGTTTATGGAATATGAGGACTCAGTTTACAGGTTGCCTGGAATTCTGTGAGGCCTTCGATATCTACAGAAATGGTGGCATGTATACATATAGAATTTGTTCACGTCTAGGAGAATATTCATTCTAATGGTTATATTCACACCGCTGTAAGTCTAAAAACCCTCATCTTCCGTTGATCTTAGACGTGAAATGAAAAGAGATTATATCTCATTGATCTCGGGAAATGATAACAGCAGGATTATATTTTTTTGACAATGAGAAAAATACATTCAAGTTTCACATAGTGAACATGTAAGATATTTGAAAGACCGATGAATATGTCAATTTTTATGATTGTGATCTGGTTGCATGTTTAGGCTTTAAATGACCACTGGGGCTCTAAAGAAGTTTATTGATCTCTCATACATGCTCGCATTCATGCAAATAATAAGAATCAGAATCTTGCTAAGGAGTTTATAATGAAAATATTTGTAATATACACATGGAAATGTTGGTGGTTGTTGATCTCTCATATATTCAAATAGAGAGGTTTCTTGCATTCATGCAAATAATATGAATCTTGCTAAGGAGTTGATATTGAAAATATTTCTAAAATAGGTTGCTCTCATTCATGCAAACAATATGAATCTTTGTGGAAATGTTGGTGGTTGATTACACGTTCTTATTCACACATATAATATGAATCCGGTTCACAAATAATGTTTCTCTATAGAGTTGGTTGGGAAAATATGATTCTATTTAGAATTCTAAAAATATGAATATTTTTCAAATTCTAAAATAGTTTGTTCATTAGGAGTTTTTCTCATTCATGTAAATAATATGAATCATGAATCTTGTTAAAATAGATATTGAATATATTTTTAAAATACACATGGAAATGTTGTTGGTTGATCAAAAGTTCTTCTTATTCACACAAATAATATAAATCTGGTTTAAATTGATATTGAATATATTTATTAAATATACACATGGAAATGTTGTGTAGACTTTATAGCCTTTTGATATTAAGGTTGCACTACAATGAATCTTGGCATAGGTTCTTTCAACCTCTTTTTATGGACCTTCTAGTTATGGTAAAAACCTACTTGTTAAGGCCATTGCAAATGAGTGTAATTAGCTGGAAATGACCAAGGTTCCTCACAATGTGGTTTGGACAAAGTGAAGTCGATGTACATGGTATTTAATAAAGTTGGAAAATCAACAATTTTTTCAATCACCTTGATCTGATTACTAATCAACAAGGTAGTATGTCAGAGATTGTGAGGGTGTGGAAGATAAAATTATGAATCAATTACCAAAATGTATAGAATGAATAAAAAAAATATATATCTTTGAAGTTACAAATGCACATGATATTATGAATCCTCATTTGTTATGACTTCGTCACTAGTATACATAATTTTACTCGATGAAGTTTCTTTACTTCAAGATAAAGTTTTTTGAGTTCAAACTTTTAAGGTAAGTTTGAGAAAGTGTCTTATTCTTATACGAATTGATGTTGCAATGGTTCTCAATACATAAAAGGATTCAATATAATTAGTGTTATTAAAATATTACCTGTCTTTGGAAATCACATTGAAAATAACATTGAATCAAAACAAAATTATTGAAAGAATTAACACTTGTTGAAAAGTGTAACCAGGTTCAGTGTTCATAATGACATATAATTGTTACTTTTATAAATGATGTAATAAAGAAAAATAAAAATATTTTTGTAAGCCTTGCTTCATGGGTTTCATGAGCAAGTGATTTTAGTTGGCTCTGATTTGAGAGCATTGGGATTTTTCATTAGAGTCAAAGAACTAATTTCATGTATGAAGTCTGCTCTTCTCAAGCCTATGTCAATATATATAGTCTATAAATTGTCTAAGAAAGCTCTCCAAGACAAGCACAATCCTCTTCTTATGTCAGCCTCAAAGGATCTCATGTCGGCTTACAATAGAGACACATCGGTTCACATGACACATGTCAGCTTATTTATGGAGAAATAACCACTATATATACGCAGCTAGGTTAAACAAAGAAAGAAATCATTTCGGGCATCCTTCTCTAAGATTTTTGGTGACTTACCTCCGAGTTTTTCGATGATAAGATAGTAAGACAATTTGGATTATCTCTGTGATTTTGGAATATGATTATAGGTTCATTGCTAATCACAGTTCAGAAGGTCATCATAGGTTCGATGATCACACGTTTGGTGGTAATCAAATTTGGTGCCACGGTGAAGTTATCTCGGTTCTATATTGGCATGATGATCAATGTATTCAAGGTGGTCAAGTAACCACAGTCCAGTTGTATAAATAAAGGCCACATTTTTTCAATAAATAATCACAGTAAAAGGAAGACTGAAGAGGAAGAGGACAACTTGTAATGTTCCAAAAATTTCATGAAGATAATTGGAACACCAATCTTTTTTTTTTTTTCATATAGGAGGTGAATAAAATGGGTAAAAGGCCCATGAGTAGGAATAATATCCTTCATAATGTGAAAAGGATCCATGGAGCATCTTAATTTTGCACCTTCTAGTGTGAAAAGGGGAAAATGCATGAGGACAAGGTCAAGAGCACTGCCTAAGAGGTGTATCTTACATGAGAAGACAATGCAGTTAGAGAGGGAGGAATATTATTTATGGAAGAAACCCTAATGTGTGGGGTCCATGGCAAAGAGGCATTCACTTGCATAAAATGAGGAAGAGGCAGCCATAGTGAGACATCTTTGAGCATTTGATCATTTGTCTGCTTAGACATATTTGTAGTCCCAGTTGTTCAGCTGAGTTGCAGTGCTTCTTAGCGTGAGGGATTCATGTTTAGGATTTCCTCTCCTTCTTGAGAGGCCTCTTAAAGGATTGCACTTCATTTTCTCCATATCTTGGCTCAAGGCCAAAGCCATTATTCAGTCACTACATTATTTCTGTTGAAGTATAATGTAGTGTTGCTGGGTGTTGCAGTGGAGGGGTTCCACAACACTTCTCTTTGGCTCATATTTTAGAGGAGGGAGTTCCTATTCCTCCGGGAGGTTAGTGAAAGGGATTTCAGAGCTGATTTTCATATCTTAGCATCAGGCCAAGCTTCTCCCATCATAGATAGTGCAGTCTCTTCACTAGACTACATTATTCTAGTGAGTACCTACAGTTGGGGTTTGCACCACCATTTTGGAAGGCAAGATCTTCAGTGTTAGGACCAACCTATCACTTGAGAGATCTGTTGGAGGAGGGTTATTTCAGATTGCATATCATCTTCAGCCATCTCCAGTATTTTCTAAGTTACAAATGCTTCCCAGCAACTCTGGCATTTCTGCAAATTTTCCATTTGTACATGTATTGCAGCCAATCCTTCTAAGGATTGTGTATTAGTGTTGTATTAGTGTTTTCCGGGGTTGAGAGCTTGCTCCCCCTCATTTCTTTGAGCTGATATTGTCATATCATCCTGTTGTCATATATTTTGTTGTAGTGTCTCCAATAAACTGCGTTATTTTGGCCATCTGGCATTTTGTATAGCAGTATTGCTTTATTGTCTTGTTGAGGCTTTCATTGCCTAGCTGGAGTGATGGTTTCATCCACAAATTGTATACATTTGCTGCTATATCATAAATTTGTTGGCTATATATATCTTCATGTGCTCATAGTTATAAGAATAATGCTATCATTCCATTACATGTGCTTACATTTGTTGCAATCTCTCATCGGACACTTTTTGGGGACATCTAGTAGTGGGAGATCTGTTTAACCACTCTATAAGGATTTATTTGGAGCCTCCTCTTGGATTCAGGTCTTATATGCATTGATCTAAGGGATCCAGGTCTTGGTTTCAATTCTTGTAGCAACCATTACTGAAAAATGTATTTTCCAGTCATGCCTTGCTAGCAGTTCCAGATTTGGAATATTACAGTGGTATCAAAGCAGATTTCTTGGTTCATCCTGTGAGTCTAAGCCCAAGAAGATCAAAATATTGGAGAGGATGGGATTTATCTCATCATACTTCAGATCCATGAAGAATCTCCCCAAGGAGGATCAGCAGAAACAAGAGGAAGAACCCTGCACTTCCTATTCTCATCACTTGGAGACAAAGAAATAAGAAAGAAAAAGACTCCATCTTTTCGAGAAGAAAAATAAAAAGGGGATAATCTTACCAAGCTTCTTCCTAAATCTGTACATATGATTCATGAAGATTTCAAGGAGATCCGGAGGGATATGTGTGAATAATCTCCAAGAGGGTTTGTACCAAAGGAAAACTCTAGATTCGCACATAAGGAGTGTGAGCAAGAAACTACACACCATCTTATACAGCGCAGTCACATGCCCAGGATTGCCGGAAGAGAGATGGAAAGAGAAGAGGTTTCTAGGAGGGAACATCTTAGTGATTTACTAAAGGAGTATGAGTTTCAAACTCATAGATTCCAAGATCATCTCAGTTTTTCAGAGTTTTGCAAGATGAAGGTGAATGGAAAAGAGCAGCAGGATAGATTTCATCTATTTACCTTTGAGGGTTCACCTGTATGTTCAGCCAAAGCTTGGGTGGAGGAGTTAGAAACCATCTTACAGCAACACCAAATGCAGGAGGATGAAGCCATCAGAATTGCAGCGCTCCATTTGAGAGGTAAGGCTTTTTCCTAGTGGATCTTTGAATCTTTTTCTTTGAGAAATGTAAACATTGCATCTTATGCAAATTTCACTAAAGCATTAGTGAAATGATTTGATAAAAATATTCATGAGACACATATGGTAGGAGTAAACAAGAAAACTCAAGCAAAACCCTTGCATGAAAACTTGCACCATACTTTTCCGGAAGAAAAGTTTTCATCTCACACCTTTGAGCAAAGGAGCATGGAGATCTCTTTTTCAAAAAGGGATCCAATCATTGGAGAGTTTCCCACTCATATTGCAGAGATTGAGGACAACAATGTTGTTAGATCTAGAGTTGATCTAGCACCTCATGCAGAGGAAGGAGGAGCTCTTGCTACAAATAGAGGGATGATTGCATCTTTGCAAGGAAGACCCCAGGATCTCATGTGTGGAGATCAAGGCACAACTCAGGTTTTATCTGTGCCATTATTGAGGAGGTGTGGAACCATGGAGCCACAAGGAGAAGGTAGGGAGGAGAACCAGTGTCATGAGATGAGATGTACACATCCCTATTCATTTCTAGAGGTTGATGCACCTAAGAAGGTGATTGGAATGTGCAGTGGAAGCATGGAGAGTTATCTCCATTCATATATACAGTCATCTCTTAATGTTGATGTCTCATTGCATGGAGACATTTTTCTGGGGAGACCACTGGACCAGCAGAGGAGGATGGATGCTTCACATGTTGGGGCACCACTCACTGATTCCAGGAGGGTGGAAACATTGGGAGACCTTGATACAGTGCTGGGAGTCTGGGGTAGACTCAAGGAGAGAGAGAGCATTCTCTCAACATCATCAGTACCCACTTCCATTTTAGATTCTGCACTATGGAAAAAGCAGCAGGGGAAGGATAGCATCCTTCCAACTTGCATCTTTGGAATAGTAGATTTCAAAGAATATGGTGACTATATGACATGTGCTCTTCATGAGAGATCATCAGCGTTGTCACTATGGAGGATATATCCCTATTGGAACTCCTAGCTGTTGGTGCAGTATTCCAAGGATCTTTTACTTGCATTATTTTGGATGGCCAGTTGCATGAAGAGGGATACTCAATCAAAGATGAGGTCATCTACTATCATGGTAGTATCTTCTTTCCTAGAGCTTCCAGGCTCAAGGAGAAGTTGCTACAAGCAGCACATATGGATTTCCTTTTCCGCCACACACATTCTATGAGAGCATACCACACCATCATCGAGGGTTATTCTTGGATGGGCTTTGAGGAGGAGATATATCAGCATATGAGCAGATGCATAGACCAGATGGAGATGGAGGAGAGACATGACTCTTTGAGAGAGTTAGCACAACCACCTCTTTTCTCATTGAGGATGAAAGGAGACTCATCTATGAGCCACTCCATTTGTATGAGCAGGACATATGGTAAGGGTGACTATTATTTACATGATTTTTTATATGATCGATTTCCCTTAATCATATATGTGCAGGATGATGTTCCAAGGAGGAGCATTCTTTTTTCTATACCATGGTTTAGATGGGGCCATAATCATGATTGATGGCCATTCCCTAGGAGAACTCGGGGAAGAATTATATTATGGAGGACATGCTCACTATACACCTTACATCATTCACTTCCTTCATACTTTTGAGGAGATTGGAGCACTAGGGAAGTGGTTGAGAAGCCACTCATTTTATTAGTCTCTATTGCAGTTGAGGGTCAAGCTGCGTTGGTTGCACTTGAGGGACCATTGTCCTTCACATTTGTTGCATATGGCAGCAAGCATGATTCTCATATTTTCTCCCTATGGCTTTTTTGTTTCTGTCTTATGAGGAGCATGCTTGGGAGGGAGACACATTGGATGGATGTGTCCTTTGAGGGAGATTTCTCCTACACTTTTTTCACTACATGCTCTAAGGGGAGCATGGGAGATGGTATGGCCACTAGAGCTACTCATTTGTTTCCATATGAGGTGAACCATATGATAGATGACATGCCATATGTTGATGACTTCCAAATCATCATATATGGAGATACTTGGGCCAGCATAATTTGCAGTGTTGGAGGAGAGATCCTTGGAGATCTAGTCTTCATATTGCCACTTGAGGGCAAGTATTTTGCAGCCCAGGATCAACACTTTCTCTACACTTATCATAAGTGGGGAGATGAACAGTGTGGGGTAGGCTACATTGTCTACCATAAGCAGATTTTCATCCCATCTACTTTTCCAGAGCCAAAGGTGGAAGACAGCTTTCAGGAGTTGCCTAGTTGGGAGGTGGCTCAATTTGCATGGTTCATAGCTTGGAGATGGAGGATCCATATGGGAAAGATAGTTCCCATTATATTTCAGATCCCATTCTTCAAGGGGACCTCTAGACATCACTTTGATATACTCTTGAGTATTTCACCTTTACATGATGATGGCTTGATAGCTAACTTACATGCTAAGGAGGGGCAATGTGGAGGCTTGATTGATGAGATAGCATCACTTTCCTTGGAGGAGATCCTCATACACAGATGCTACAGGGAGAGGAGGAGAAAAAAATTCATTCTATCCTTGCACTTGCTTGAGGACAAGCAATCTTTGAGAGGGGAGGATTGTAATGTTCCAAAATTTTAATGAAGATAATTGGAACATAAATTTTTGTTTATTTCATCTAGGAGGTCAATAAAATGGGTAAAAGGCCCATGATTAGGAATAAGATCCTTCATAATGTGAAAAGGATCCATGGAGCAGCTTCAATTTTCACCTTCTAGTGTGAAAAGGGGCAATTGCATGAGGACAAGGTCAAGTTTGACCAAGTCAACAGTGATGCCTAAGACGTGTAGCTTACATGATAAGACAACACAGTTAGAGAGGGAGGAATATTCTTTGTGGAAGAAACCCTAATGTGTGGGGTCCAGGGAAAAGAGGCATTCACTTGCATAAAAGGAGGAAGAGGCAGCCATAGTGAGACATCTTTGAGCATTTGATCATTTGTCTACTTAGACATATTTGCAGTCGTGGTTGTTCAGCTAAGTTGCAGTGCTGCTTAGCACGAGGGATTCCTGTTTAGGATTTCCTCTCCTTCTTGAGAGGCTTCTTGAAGGATTTCACTTCATTTTCTCCACATCTTGGCTTAAGGCCAAAGCCATTATTCAGTCACTGCGTTATTTCTGCTGAAGTATAACATAGTGTTGCTGGGTGTTGTAGTGGAGGGGTTCCACAACACTTCTCTTTGGCTCATCTTTCAGAGGAGGGAGTTCCTATTGCTTCGGGAGGTTAGTGAAAGGGATTTCAGAGATGATTTTCATATCTTAGCATCAGGCCAAGCTTCTCCCATCATATACAGTGCAGTCTCTTCACTAGACTGCGTTATTCTAGTGAGTACCTGTAGTGGGGTTTTACACCACCATTTTGGAAGGAAAGATCTTCAGTGTTAGGTCCAACCGATCACTTGAGAGATCTGTTGGAGGAGGGTTATTTTAGATTGTATATCATCTTCAGCCATCTCCAGTATTTTCTGAGTTGCAGCTGCTTCCCAGCAACTCCGGCATTTCTGCAGATTTTCCATTTGTACATGTATTGCAGCCAATCCTTCTAGGGATTGTGTATTAGTGTTGTATTAGTGTTTTACGGGTTTGAGAGCTTGCTGCCCCTCATTTCTTTGAGCTGATATTGTCATATCATCATGTTTTCATATATTTTGTTGTAGTGTCTCCAATAAACTACATTATTTTGGCCATCTGGCATTTTGTATAACAGTATTGCTTTATTGTCCTGTTGAGGCTTTCAGTGCATAGATAGAGTGATTGTTTCCTCCACACATTGTATACATTTGCTGCTATATCATATATTTTTTGGCTATATATATCTTCATGTGCTCACAACTATAAGAATAACGTTGTCATTCCATTACATGTGCTTACATTTGTTGCAGTCCCTCATCGGGCACTTTTTGAGGACATCTAGTACTGGGAGATCTGTTTAACCACTCTAGAAGGATTTCTTTGGAGCCTCCTCTTGGATTCAGGTCTTAGATGCATTGATATAAGGGATTGAGGTCCTGGTTTCAATTCCTGTAGCGGCCATTACTGGAAAATGCGTTTTCTAGTCATGCCTTGCTAGCTGTTCCAGATTTGGAATATTACACAAATAAAGAAGTATGAATGTGTCTTGGTCTTGGAGTGGCGAAATAGGTCAAAGGTCATGGTCTTCGTTTTCATTAATTGGAACCTCTATAAGAAGAGTTATGTGCGGGTTTTCATCTCAAAGGCTAAGAGGTTTTGACCATTGCTCATAGCATAATTTCTATGTCTCTTGTCTATTTTATGTTCATGCATTGGTTACTGTTTGATGAAGAAAAACACTAATAATATAACATGAAGAATATCCTAATATGAATAAGTAAAAATGCATTCACAAGCAGTCAATAATGAAGAGAAAGCACCTAATGCTAATGCCCTAGATTTCTTAACATGGTTTCAGAGCTATGGTGCTAAAGTCAAACTTAAGGGAATCAAATCAGAGAGACACTCAAGGATTAGATTCCGAGGATGGCATCAAAGCAACGTGAGGAATCTACATTGAAGAAGAAAATCTACCTCAAGAGGAAGTCTTGGGATCATCAATCAAATCAAGGTACTATAAGTCTACACCAACAAGAGTATGGAGTCTTATAGTATTAACCAAAATACCATTAAGACCCTCACCAAGATGAAGATATCTTCATAGCCCAAAGTATGAACATCCAAGTGAAACAATTCTAATCTTCACTCCATCGCTACCAAGTAGTTGAAGTATCTTAAAGGCTATAAGGCAAGCTCCCTATCATTATAGCAAGAATCCTCTTCTTCTCTTTGAACAAGTTCATCCAAGTAAGTAGTGAGATGGATCAAAAAGTGTTGCCATCATAAAAGGAGCAATCTCCTCTATTGAATAAAGGCCTTTTCATTTGGAAGAAGATCATCCAAAAGGGAGCACTAATACATCTTCTTTAACCACCCTGAAAGTGATCAAACTGAAAATTTTATCCTCACTTATCAAGTATATTTCGTTCTATAATAAATTTTGGATTAAATGAGTTCATGTTTTCAAGGCGATCTATAACCTGGTTGGGTGATCGCAATTCCTTGCATGGAAAAAGGAGGATAGACATAGTCCTCAAAAAAATTGAAGTCAATGATCGTATCTATGGAAATGTATCTGAAGATAAAGCATTATCTGAATACATGGAAAGGTATCAAAGGGCTCAAATAATTCTTATGAAATAATTCAAAGGTCCCCACATCCCTACATAGCAGGATTTAAGACATCAAAGAGATAGATGATAATCTAGAAGAAATATTCTTTGAAGATGCAATAAAGAAGTTCATATCACTTAGACCTGATCTAAGTAAACTAAAGGTATCAAAAAATGAAGGGATATCTTCATAAGATCTCAAATGTGATATCTGGGAGAAATGATAAGAAGATAATCATCATTGTTCTAAATGCACTAACTAATGGACAAGGTAACAATTTTCCATGGAGATAAGAAAGTTACCTCATTGAACTTGTGGTTTCTATATAGAATAAGTAAAGTTGAGGGAAAACATTTTGAAGGTTAAAGGACTCGGACATTATAGGAAATATTTTCCTAAAGGGCAATATCAAAGAAGAATAAAATAAACCCATGTCATCGAAAAGGTGGAGGAAGTTGAAGAAAATAATTCCAATGAAAGAAGGACTAAGAGATCTCTGCTACGATTGAGATAGTCTCCCTCACAAAAGGTCTTGTCATATCTACTAAATATCTTATAAGATATATCTATAATAAGATGCATTGTGGCATCATGGAAGCATTAGAAACCAGAGCTTGCGACATCATCGTAGGGAATCATGAAAGACAGAACAAAATATACTTCAGTCAAATATGAAGGATATAGCTCTTGGGAACCACATTGGAAGGAATAAGTCATTCAGGCCAAGGGGCATCATACATCAAGTCGATAAGGAAACATCTACTAGATAGGGATATTCTAGATACTCAATATTCTATGATAAAATATTCATTGGAAGATTCACCGATCTAGAATGGAAGCAAGTGTTTGATTAGGAACTCCAACTTTTGGAGTTCATGGGAGGATGGTATGATGACATAAGAGATGAAGTAGATCAAATGGTTGAAGATATTCTCATTCAAGGAAGCTGCTGAAAGAAGACTACATGACCTAAAGATAAATGAGGTATGTGTGCTTGTATTTAATATTATAATGTCATGTGATATGGTTGCAGGCAACATGGATCTCTACTTCTATTTTGAGAAGCATGATCCAAGGAAAGGAATCTCCTCCTATGAAATGTTTTTAAAAAACATGGCTCACACTAGATGAAATAAACATAATATGTCCTCATATGAAGTATGAGGTGGTTGACTACAATTAAGGAACTATAATTGGAAGCTCTAGGAATGGAACGTGTGAAGAAAGGAAGGAAGAGATCATAAGATACGCAACCATGGTAAAGGCAATCATCATCCAAAAGACCAAGAAGGCGAGACTAGGAAATCTACCAGAAATGTAGAAGACTTTGATGGAAGTCTAAAAAGATGGAGACCCTTGACAATGAATATATTTGGGAGATGTTTCAACATGTATACAGGATATTGATACTTACAGGAAGATGTCATGATGAAAGACCATCACTAAGTTAAGTTTGATTTAAGTGTTCATTTGTTATTTTGAACAAATATCTGGATGGGCTTATGTATGGTTGCCAAAGGGAAGTGTATGTCTTCCATCATTGATAACCATGTGGTAGGATGAAAGATACTTGAAGAAATATGGTATGAAAATAGAAACATGAACCAAGTCCTGATGAAATATTGATGGGTAGCTCTCTGATGAAAAGGAATGATGACATGACTCGTAAAGGGAAGTGATGGATGGTTTGTGCCCTATGAAGAGGTCCCAAAAGATGAATACTCCATAACAAATAATAAATTCATGGCATCGAAGGAAGGAATTCTTCAGAGCAGCTGGTTGTCCCATTATTTCCATATGAGGAGCTGCTATAGCTCTATGATTAACAAGAAGTCTGGAAAAAGTTTCGTACTTGGTAGAAACTTGGAAATTCCTAAGCCAAGAGGGAGATTAGGTGCATTCCTTGTAAAGGAATGAGTACATTCCTTTATAAGAATATGTCCTCCCTAATTGAGAGGGAGAGATAAACACATCATTTTATTCTTCACCTAGGAAGAAAAAATATAGGATTAGGTAATCATTTGGTATCTGATACTTGAGGATGTAGTAAGGCATCCAAGGTAAGAGGAGTCATGAAAGGACCAATATTATTTGAGGAATGGGAATCCAAGATAAGAATATTCATGGTGGAACATACTATGAGAGAACACAGGTGGGGTATGTTTTGAGAGAGACAATGATGAGGATGTCTATTAAATCATTGGTCTCTCCAACATTGAGCTCAATATCTCATGGTGATATGGAGTTGTTATTCAATGACTTGCTATGTGACAATGTTGGTTGATATGATGCTATATAGATGGGTTACCAATCTGATTCTTCTTATGAGAAATTATTCAGATTGAGAATGACCAAGCACCATTATGAATATCTCCCTAGTTAAGAGGGAGTGTTGAAAAGTGTAACCAGGTTTAGTATTCATAATGATATATAATTGTGACTTGTATAAATGATGTAATAAAGAAAAATTAAATTATTTTTGTAAGCCTTGATTCATGGGTTTCATGAGCAAGTGATTTTAGTTGGCTCTCATTTGAGAGAATTGGGATTTTCCATGAGTCAAAGAATAATGCCATGTATGAAGAGCTCTTATTGAGCCTATGTGAATATATATGAGTCTATAAATTGTATAAGAAAACCCTCCAAGGCAAGCGCATACCTCTTCCTATGTCACCCTTAAAGGATCTCATGTCGGCTTACAATAGAGACACATCAATTCACATGGAATATGTCAGCTCATTTAAGGATAACTAACAACTATATATATGCAGCTAGGGTCAATACAAAAATATAAAATTTCAAACATCCTTCTCTAAGATTTTCGGTGACTTACCTCTGAGTTTTTCGATGATAAGACAGTAAGACAATTTGGATTACCTCTGTGATTTTGGAAGATGATTATAGGTTTGGTACTAATCATAGGTTCGGTGCTAATCACAGTTCGAAAGGTGATGATAGGTTCTGTGATCACAAACTCGATGCTAATCATATTTGGTGCCAAAGTGAAGTTATCTGAGTGCTATATTGGCATGATGATCAATTTATTAAGGAGGTCAAGGAACCACAGTCTGGTTGTATAAATAAATGCCAAATTCATTGAAGAGATAATCTCAATCAAAGGAAGACTAAAGAGGAAGACGAAAACTGAAGAAGGATGAATGTGTCTTGGACTTGGAGTGGTGAAATAGGTCAAGGGTTATGGTATTGGTATTCGTCAATTATAATCTCTATAAGAATAATTTTATGCAGGTTTTCTTCTCAAAGAGTGAGAGGTTTTGGCCTTGGATCATAGTATACATGTTTTGTCTCTTGTCTATTTTATGTTCATGCATTGGTCAATTTTTGATGAAAAAAAACACTAATAATATAACATGAAGAAGATCCCAATCTGAATAAGTAAAAATGCATTCACAAGCAGTTACTAATGAAGAGAAATCACCTAATGTTAATGCCCTATATTTATCAACAATGACATGGATATTGAAGATGAAACCTATGTTGTAGAAGTATTTGTTAGGTCCCTATATTACTAGTGTAGTCACTTATTTTCATTAGTGTAGCCCCCTTATTATTATTTTTGTACCCTTGTAACCCCCATATTGTTATTATTGTGCCCTTACATTATTATTATCGGGTCGGCTAGGATTATATTGTGACCCCATGGACTCCTATATATAGAAAGGAGGTTTTTTAATTTGTATAATCCAAGAATTGTTCATTTATGTAATGTAAAGGAGGTTGCCCCCTTGAAGTGGCTTATTTATAAGGCATTTATCTCTCTTTTATTTTATTTTTGGAGTCGGTTTCATAACATTTGGTATCAAAGATTTGGATTCTAGGGTTTTTCTGCACCAAACAGATCATCGTGGAAGTTTCACTATAAATTTTTTTATATGAAGGTTCAGAAGCTGAAATTTTTACCACGAGAAGCCGAAATCCTGAATAACTTCATGTAAAAATTTCAAAACTTGGTTTGCAATATTTTCGGAGATATAATCTATGGAAGTTATGGTTTTTTGAGGCTTTCGAATTTCATCTCAAAGAGGTGACCGTGGGAAAATCGTCATACCTCTCTCTCTGAGCATCAAATTGGAATTATATAAAAAGTGGCTGAAAGTACATGGACTTTACCTTTCAGTATATGAATGTCAGATTTTAATGAGGAAAAAGTGACACGCTGAACGTCGTACAAGTTCGCTCTACTGAAATAGTTCATAATTAGGTCATTGTGGGAGATTTGGCATAACTTTGACTTGAAGAATCCAAATCAGGTCAAACCCATGGAATTCGAAAGAATATTCAGAGGGATATTATAGGACCAAATTTCTGATATTGAAGATCCAAAACACAAAGATACTTCAGTTTCAATATCGAGCTCCTTAAAAATTAATAAAAACGTGTGTAATTTTTTTTTATTTTTTATTTATTTTTTTATTTTTTTATTTTTTTTCTGAATTGCATTAGTCTTGTTGAAAAATCAGTTTGAATTGATTCCAAGGGGATATTGAAGAACATATATCAGTATTGGGTTCTAAAATGCCCCCTAAATTCAACACCCATTAAGCCCTCAGAATACTCTACTATGACTCATAAAGAGGAAGAAGTGCAACATGATATATCAAAAGTACAAGAGAAGGTGCACCAAATTTTGCTCTCGCAAAGAGAAACAAAAAGTGAAATGGAAGTTTTGAAGAAAGGCGTGGGAGCTAATATGGATGATTTGAAGAAGGGAGTGGAAGCTAAGATGGATGGTTTGAAGAAAGGTGTGGAAGCTAAGATGGATGGTTTGAAGAATGACATTGAAGCTAATATGGATGGCATGGAAACTAATATGGATTACATGGAAGCTAACATGGAAGACACGAAGAATGATTTAAAAGTAGAAAAGGAAGGTTTGAGGGAAGCTTTGAGAAATTTGATACAAGAAATGATTCCTAATGGCGAAAAGGTAGTAGAGGAAATTGATGATGAGAAAAAAATAAATGTTAATCATGATTTCATAAACTCTGTTGTTGGATGAAAGAACCACCATATTCCAAAGATGGATATGAGGAAGTTCGATGGCAAGGATCCTATAACATAGATACTACAAATGGAGCAATATTTTGATCTCAATAATGTGCAAAACACACAAAAGGTACGCATTGCAAATTTACATTTAAAAAAAAATACATTTACATGGTATCAATGGCTTTTCTGCCGTAAAAAAATTGTCACTTGGTAAATTTTTATGGAGGAAATGATAGCACATTATGAGGATACAAAGAGCAACACCTTCTTTAGCCAATTGATAAATATCAAAAAAAAAGGTTTCAGTGGTGGAGAACATTGAGGACTTCCAAAAATTGAATATAAGGGTAACTAATATTCCAGAGTAACACATGATTGATGTCTTCATAGGGACTTTAAGGGATAACATCCAACACGAGGTTCGCCTTTGGGAACCTGATTCATTGGAGAAGGCATTCAGGTTGGCAAGAAAACTTGAATGTAAAATTATGGGGACAAGGAAGCCTACCACTCACATCTATAAAGATGGAAGTGTTGTTACTCCTAGACTTCCACAACCTACAAGGTTGACACCACAAAAATTGGAAGAAAAAAGAGCAAAAGGGCTTTTCTACAGTTGTGATAGAAAATACACTAAAGGTCATGAGTGTACTGAGAAGAAATTATTTTACATAGATTGGAAAGAGGAGGAAGAAAATGAAAAGAAACTTCAAAAGAAGAGGATATGCACCAAGAACCAACCCTAGAAATAGAAGAAATGAGTCTGACCATATCGTATAATGCATGGGCAGTAATTACCACTCCTCAAACTCTCAAGATAGAAGGAATTATAAAGAATAAAAAGGTAATGGTGTTGATTTATTCGGGTTGTACCCATAATTTTATTCATTGTAAGGTAGCCAAGGAAGTGAATTACTTCCTATACCCAGCACTAGAATGTCAAGTGATGGTTTCAAATGGAGGAACTATAAATTTATCTGGAAAATTTCATAATATCAAACTAACCATGGGGTAATATGTATTGAATATTCCAATGCTTTCCATTCCAATGGGAGGTGTTGATGTTGTACTAGGAGTACAATGGTTATAGTACTTAGGGACCATAGCTTTTAATTTTCAAGAACTTTTCTTGAATTTTTTATCAGAAGGAAAGGAAGTTGAATTAAAGGGTATCGCAGGGTGTTGGAAATATGATGTAGAGTGTTGTCCTTGATGGCAACCCACTGAATGAAGATGAAGACATGCGACTGTTGACATGTGTTGTCCTTGATGGAAAACCACCTGATGAAGTTATTCTTGACTTGATGGACTTGGTAAATGATGTAAATCTAATGTGAAATGATGTTTGCTAGTGATATGATGCTGAGTGTTGTCCTTGAATGACAACCCATTTGATGAAGTTGTGCTTGATAGAATATGTTCTTGATGAGCTAAATATGAAGTATCTACAGAATGTACAAAAGGCAATGAAGAAAGGAATTCAGAATGTGCTCAAAGTATGATAAAAAGAGTATGTCTCAAGGCATACGCAGATATGTCTAGGGGAAGTCGCGTATGCACGCGGTTAAGTACGTGCCAAGTCACGTATGGGCAAAAGCGCTCAAAAGTGAAAAACCAGGGGTAATCACCATGGTATTGACCCATTGTATTGGGCAATGATCCGCCTAATTGACCCCGTCCAGGAATACCATCGGAAGTAATGTGGTTTTGGGCTCATGGTATTGAAAAAGGGGCTCATGGTATTGGAAAAGGATAAACCTATATAAGGAGAAGAAATTCATTGTGCAAATGATGGGAGTGGGTGCAAGATGTCTGAGCTTGAATGAATACTTCTCTGTGAAGTAAATCTGAATGGAAAGGGTTACTTTGAATGATAGATCTGAATGTATGATGCACCAATGATGAAGAAGGGGATCTAGATCTGAAATACAATTGTGTCTACTAGATATGATTAAGGAAGGCTTAGATCTGAATTGAGGCGAACATCTGTCTAAAGTGAAAGGGTAAATCTGAACTGAACATCTGATCTGAAGAAGTATACTGCTCTATAATGATTTAAGATATATACGCTACTTGGCCGCAGAGGAAGCGCGTATATACGCAGCTTCGCTGAAGTGAAAGCGCGTATGCGCAGTGAAATATGTACAGAGGTATACGCTTGTTTGTGTGGACGGAAGTACGTATATACGCGACATCAGTGAAGTAAAAGCACGTATGCAAACTAGGGTTTGCTGAAGCAAAGGGTATGAACTATCTGATCTGTTCTGCTATATTTCTGCTATCTGATCTGTGTTGATAAGTATCTGTTGGTGATGTATGTTTGTGTTTAAAAGTATGAAAAGGGTTCAGTCTGGAAATATGATGAAATGTGGCCTGCAAGTGTTTTTCTATTGAAGTTGTTGGATCCAGTGTGAAAATTGATGAAACGTGGTCCAAGGTGGTGCTGAGGGTTGTAGCCTTCAGTCAGGGGGTCTTAGCTCCCTTCCAGGTGAGGCTGGTAAACGAGAGCAGGGGGTCGTAGCTCCCTTCCAGGAGAGGCTAGTAAACGAGTCAGGGGGTTGGAGCTCCCTTCCAGGAGAGGCTGGTAAACGAGCGCAGGTGGGTGCCTGCGTGCTGGTCAAGTCTGCGCCAGCACACATGTTGTAAGATGTTTTCTCTATAATAAAATATTGAAGGCTGAGCAACTGCAGCGGTGGTTTTCTCCCGACTTGGGTTTCCACCTAAAAAATCCTGGTGTTCATGTGTGCCCAACTTGGGTTTCCACCTAAAAATCCTGGTGTTCATGTGTGATGCTTTGTGTAATGGTTTACTCTGTTCTTACTGCACATGCTTACTGTTTATCAAACATCTGATGATTGATTGATGGAATGATTTAAGTGAATAACTAATGACATAAGTAGATATCTGGGTATACGCGAGTTTCATAAAGGGTATCCGCGTATATACGCTATTCTGTTTCAGGAAAGTAGCGTATGGGTTTTAGAAGCAAAGAAAAGTAAAATTTTTGAATATGCTGTAAATACTGATTCACCCCCCCCTCTCAGTATTTTTCCCAACAATTGGTATCAGAGCGGGTCCTTCTGCAGATGCTTGATCGCTTGAAGGAGATCCATCGTAATGGGAAGTCAAGAAGGAGTAATGTCTATAAAGCCACCTCTATTCAATGGAAGCAATCCAATATTCTGGAAGGTACCAACAAAAGCTGATCTGCAAAATCTTGGTGAAAAAATATGGGCATTCTTGATAGGATGTGAACAAGAATCTAGAAATGAAAAGGGTATTTTTGGGGATTCTCTAGAAGACAATAATCTTCTTGAAGAAAACACTCAACTCAAGGTAAGCCACGAAGAAAAGAACATAATCATAGAGACTCTTAAAAATCAGCTTGAAGCAGAAAGGAAACGTAATGAGGAATTGGAGTGTGAAGTAGTGAGTCTAAGGAAAGATAATGAGAAAGTGAAATCTCTCAATCTTAGATTTGCTAAAGGTTCGGAAACCTTGGATGAGATTATCAAGGTACAACGGTCTCCTCTTATAAAAACAGGTCTTGGATATACTGGGGAATCTTCCCAGACATCAGCACCAAATTTTCTAAAAGCAGCCACAGCTGGTTCTCTACATTCAGCCACTCAGCAGGGGAACAAAGGATCCTTACAGGTAAAGTATGATCATCTCAATTCAAGAAACACTAACAGGGAGATCTTTCAAAATGGCTACAACCAACAGGTAAACTCTAATAGAAGATTTCATGATCACAGAAATTTCTACTTCAATGGACAATGTTTCTCATGTCACAATTTTGGTCATAAAGCTGTTCAATGTGTTGCATATAAAACCATCATGACAAGAGAAGCAAGAAAGATAAGGATGAATGACGAACCAAAGAAGAACACCTATAACAACTTTTCTCCTCTTCAAAACGAGGTTGAATGTACTTATTGCAATAACTTTGGTCATGAAGAATCTGAATGCAGGAGCAAGGTCCAGCCAAAAGAGCATGATCTCTCAAGCTCTAAAGTGTGGAAAAAGGAAGAAATACCAGTTGAAAATTGTGGGATAGCGTTATTTGCAGAGGGTGAAGAAAATCAATGGTACATTGATAGTGGGTGTTCAAGACACATGACAGGTGACAAAAGCAAACTTCATACTTATAATGCTCTAGAAAAAGAAAAGAAAGTTACATTTGGAAATGATACTCCTGCTGTAATTAAAGGAAAAGGGGCAGTATTTCTAAAAGAAAAGGTGAAGGCTAAAGATGCCATGTATGTGGATGGATTAAGGCATAACCTTTTAAGTGTTAGTCAAATGTGTGATCAAGGAGCAGAAGTGGTCTTCAGTTCCAAAGAATGTGTGGTTCGTGATCTTGATACAGGTAAAATAATTATAAAAGGAAAAAGAAATCCAAGCAACCTGTATGTACTAAACGGCATAGATCAATGCTACTTGAGCAAGTCTTCAGAAAATTGGTTATGGCATAGAAGGCTGGGGCATCTGAGTTTCTCTCAAATCAACAAAGCAAGCAGACTTCAAGCTGTTCGTGATCTTCCCAAGATCAATCTTCCAGAAAGTACCGTATGCAAATCTTGTCAATTTGGTAAGCAGACCAGAGTTCGATTTAATGCCAAAGAAGGATCATCAAGTAAGCCTCTTGAACTCATTTATACTGACATCTGTGGACCTATGAGGAAAAAGTCATTACGTGGGGAAGAATACTATATCCTATTTATTGATGATTACTCTAGAATGTGTCATATCGCGTTTATTAAACACAAAGATGAAGCTTTTGAAAATTTTCAGAATTTCAAAGCATTGGTAGAAAATGAATTGGATTTAAAGATCAAGTGTCTTAGATCTGATCGAGGAGGAGAATATTCATCAAATGAATTCTTTGAATTTTGTGAACAACATGGGATTAAAAGACAGTTCTCTGTAGCAGGCACTCCACAACAAAATGGTGTAGCAGAAAGAATGAATAGAACAATTGTTCAAATGGCTAGAGTTATGCTTGCTGACTCTAATGTTCCTGACATGTTCTGGAGTGAAGCAACACGTGCAGCAGTTAACATTCTCAACAAGGCTCATGTTCGGGTAAATAGTGACAAAACTCCATATGAACTCTGGTATGGTAATTCTCCCACTGTGAAGCATTTTAAAGTTTTTGGAAGTAGATGCTTTATCAAAAATAATGATGAGAAGCTTGGCAAGTTTGAACCTAGATCAGATGAAGGGATACTTCTTGGTTACTCATCTTCAAGCAAAGCATTCACATGTTACAATAAGAGTCTTCAAAAGGTTGTTGAATGTATTGATGTTGTTATTGATGAGTCTCCTGCAGCTCCTAAAGAAGAAAAACAAACAACAAAAGAAGATGATAGCGACATATGGCCTTCTACATTAGATGGAAATGATATAGACAGTGAATCCAATGAAGAACCTGAAAATGATCTATCTAAAAAAGCTCCATCCAGATACGTTCAAAAGAATCATCCTGAATCTCAGATTTTGGGAGACAAGGAATCAGGTGTACGAACAAGGAGAACTTTTGTGGGATCTTCTAGTCATCAGGCACTTCTATCCACAATTGAACCACTCAATGTCAATCAAGCTAGTAGAGATGAAAGTTGGAACCAAGCCATGAATGAAGAGATTGATCAAATTGAAAATAATGACACTTGGGATTTGGTACCAAGACCACATGATAAAAATGTCATTGGAACTAAATGGATCTTCAAGAACAAGTTAAATGAGAATGGGGATGTTGTAAGAAACAAAGCTAGACTGGTTTGCAAAGGGTATACTCAACAAGAAGGTATAGACTTTGAAGAAACTTTTGCTCCTGTAGCTAGACTTGAAGCCATAAGAATGTTTCTTGCTTTTTCAAGTTATCGACAAATCAAAGTTTATCAAATGGATGTTAAATCTGCTTTTCTTAATGGTGATCTAGAAGAAGAAGTATATATAGAACAACCGGAAGGATTCATTTTGGGAAATGATGAAAATCTTGTTTGTAGACTTAAAAGGGCTCTATATGGTCTCAAACAAGCTCCAAGGGCATGGTATTATCGTCTTGACAAATATCTTCATCAACAAGGATTTTCAAAGGGGTCTGCTGATAGCAACTTATACACAAAAGTTGAAAATGATAAACTATTTATTGTGGTTGTATATGTTGATGATATCATTTTTGGGAGTAACGAAGAATCTTTGAGTCAAAAATTTGCTTCTGTCATGCAGCAAGAATTTGAAATGTCTTTACTTGGGGAACTAACATTCTTTCTTGGCTTGCAAGTGCATCAAAAGGCAAATGGTATTTTCCTATCTCAAGCAAAATATCTTAAGCAAATTTTGAAGAAGTATGGCATGGAAGAATGCAAACCTGTAAGTACACCAATGATAACCGGATGTAGTCTCAGTTCTAATGATGATTCTCCCACAGTGAATCAACCAGAGTACATATCGATGATAGGAAGTTTACTTTATCTCACTGGGACTAGACCAGACATTATGCATGTTGTTGGGATTGTTGGACGATTCCAAGCTAATCCAAAAGAGTCTCATCTTCAGGCTGTTAAAAGAATATTCAAATATCTTCAAGGAACTCAAGACTTTGGTCTATGGTATCCAAGGAATGCTGATCTTACTCTTCATGCTTACACTGATGTAGATTGGGCTGGAAGTTTTGATGATCGGAAAAGCACTAGTGGTGGTGCATTCTACATGGGGCCCCGGTTAGTATCTTGGTTCAGCAAGAAGAAAAATTCTATTGCCTTATCAACAGCTGAAGCAGAGTATGTAGCTGCCGCATCTTGTTGCACTCAACTCCTATGGATGATGCAAACCTTGCAAAATTTTCAAATAAAATGTACAACTCCTATCTCCATTATGTGTGATAATACAAGTGCCATCAGTATTTCAAAGAATCCTGTTATGCATTCGAAAACCAAGCACATTCCCATCAAATATCATTTCCTACGTGAACAAGTGCTTGAGAAAAAAGTGAAGTTGGAGTATGTTACCTCCAAAGAACAAGTTGCTGATATCTTTACCAAACCTCTGCCCAGGGAAGCGTTTGAGTATCTAAGACAGAAGCTGGGAGTGTTCTCTGCCAGTCAAAAGAACAAATCTGCATAAATTTAGAAGATGGCTTGGGATACGCGGGTTTCCTGAAACACAGTCGCGTATATACGCGAGTTCCTACACAGAAAACCGCGTATGTCTGATTGCTGACATTTTTCTGGTTGGGGTCAGCATTCTTCAGCACAGCTGCAGTGCTGTTTGGTATATCTGATACTGATTGGTATCTCTGGTGGTGTTCCAGTTCTCATATTTCTTTTTCTAATGATTTGATGAAGATGCCTTGATGATTTGTTGGTGAAAGTGTTCAGGATGCTCAAACTAAAGGGGAGCCTTAGTCATATGAAAAGGATGCATGGATGCACAGATTCAGGGGGAGCATTAGCTTTGCTGACTATAATGCAGTGTTGGCATTATGATGGTTCTGAAATATGTTCTCTTTCTTGAGGAATTTCTGGTGTTGGTCTTAAAAGTTATATTTGTAGTTTTATGAAAAGGTCAAGTTGAGATCCATGATGTAAAAATTGTAATATTCAGTCATGTAAGGACTTGTCAAATTTGTAAACCCACTTGGTTGGGTAGCTGAGTCAAATTTTGTAAACCCACTTGGTTGGGTAGCTGAGTCAAATTTGTAAACCCACTTGGTTGGGTAGTTGAGTCTCACATGTAAATCCACTTGGATGGATAATTGGTGTAAGTATGAGTCTTTGGTGATAGGAAGTTCATAGAGTCATGTACTTCATTGAAAAATATGTTTGAAGATTCAGCATGAACTCAGGGGGAGCTTGGTCACTTCAGTACATATCCGATCTGCAGAACACTTCTTCCACATACGGAGAAAAGGGGGAGAGTATGTTGGTTTTGATCCACCCTTTGCCCTTGATGTCAAAGGGGGAGAGTGACATGGTGTTTGAATGAAGAGAAAGAATGGTGTCAAAGAATTGGGAGAGTGACATGGTGTCAATGTACTTATCTATTGTGGTAACCAAACACCATCGTGGTTTCCATCAAGTCCAAAGGGGGAGATTGTTGGAAATATGATGTAGAGTGTTGTCCTTGATGGAAACCCACTGAATGAAGATGAAGACATGCGACTGTTGACATGTGTTGTCCTTGATGGCAAACCACCTGATGAAGTTATTCTTGACTTGATGGACTTGGTAAATGATGTAAATCTGATGTGAAATGATGTTTGCTAGTGATATGATGCTGAGTGTTGTCCTTGAATGACAACCCATTTGATGAAGTTGTGCTTGATAGAATATGTTCTTGATGAGCTAAATATGAAGTATCTACAGAATGTACAAAAGGAAATGAAGAAAGGAATTCAGAATGTGCTCAAAGTATGATAAAAAGAGTATGTCTCAAGGCATACGCGGATATGTCTAGGGGAAGTCGCGTATGCACGCGGTTAAGTACGTGCCAAGTCGCGTATGGGAAAAAGCGCTCAAAAGTGCAAAACCAGGGGTAATCACCATGGTATTGACCCATTGTATTGGGCAATGATCCGCCTAATTGACCCCGTCCAGGAATACCATCGGAAGTAATGTGGTTTTGGGCTCATGGTATTGAAAAAGGGGCTCATGGTATTAGAAAAGGATAAACCTATATAAGGAGAAGAAATTCATTGTGCAAATGATGGGAGTGGGTGCAAGATGTCTGAGCTTGAATGAATACTTCTCTGTGAAGTAAATCTGAATGGAAAGGGTTACTTTGAATGATAGATCTGAATGTATGATGCACCAATGATGAAGAAGGGGATCTAGATCTGAAATACAATTGTGTCTACTAGATATGATTAAGGAAGGCTTAGATCTGAATTGAGGCGAACATCTGTCTAAAGTGAAAGGGTAAATCTGAACTGAACATCTGATCTGAAGAAGTATACTGCTCTATAATGATTTAAGATATATACGCTACTTGGCCGCAGAGGAAGCGCGTATATACGCAGCTTCGCTGAAGTGAAAGCGCGTATGCGCAGTGAAATATGTACAGAGGTATACGCTTGTTTGTGTGGACGGAAGTACGTATATACGCGACATCAGTGAAGTAAAAGCACGTATGCAAACTAGGGTTTGCTGAAGCAAAGGGTATGAACTATCTGATCTGTTCTGCTATATTTCTGCTATCTGATCTGTGTTGATAAGTATCTGTTGGTGATGTATGTTTGTGTTTAAAAGTATGAAAAGGGTTCAGTCTGGAAATATGATGAAATGTGGCCTGCAAGTGTTTTTCTATTGAAGTTGTTGGATCCAGTGTGAAAATTGATGAAACGTGGTCCAAGGTGGTGCGGAGGGTTGTAGCCTTCGATTACGGGGTCTTAGCTCCTTCCGGTGAGGCGGTAAACGAGATCGGGGTCGTAGCTCCCTTCCGGGTGAGGGTGGTAAACGACGAGATCGGAAATTCGTAGCTCCCTTCCGGTGGGGGCGGTAAACGAGTCGGGGGTTGGAGCTCCCTTCGGGGAGAGGGTGGGGTAAATGAGCGCGGTGGAATTTGCGTCTTTGATCGTCTCTTGACACATATGTTGTAAGATGTTTTCTCTATAATAAAATATTGAAGGCTGAGCAACTGCAGCGGTGTTTTTCTCCCGACTTGGGTTTCCACCTAAAAAATCCTGGTGTTCATGTGTGATGCTTTGTGTGATGGTTTTCTCTATTCTTACTGCACATGTTTACTGTTTATTAAACATCTGATGATTGATTTATGGAATGATTTAAGTGAAGAACTAATGACATAAGTAGATAACTGTGTATACGCGAGTTTCATAAAGGGTATCCGCGTATATACGCGAGTCTATTTCAGAAAAGTAGCGTATGGGTTTTAGAAGCAAGAAAAAGTAAAAGTTTTGAACATGCTCTAAATACTGATTCACCCCCCCCTCTCAGTATTTTTCCCAACACACGGGAAGCCGAGAAGATAATAAGCTCTAATGTCATGACAAAGCTTTTGAAGAAAGAACAACGAGGCGTAATTTCACAATTATGCTCACTAGAAGTTCCAACATCAAAATCATCTATTTCTCGAGATCTCCAAAAATTCTTGGACAATCATTCCAAGGTGTTAAAAACTCCCAAAGGACTCCCAACTATTCGTGATCATGATCATGCTATTGATTTGATTCCAGGAAGTGTTCCTCCAAACATCTGGCCTTATATCCTTATGTCCAAAAGAGAGAAATTGAATGTATGATTGCAAAAATGTTAGAGGCTAGTATAATTCAACCTAGTCAAAGTTCTTTCTATGCTCTAGTAGTATTGGTGCACAAGAAGGATGGATCATGGCGCATGTGTCCAGATTATAGGGAGCTCAATAAGCTCACTATTAAAGATAAATTTCCCATTCCTGTGATTGATGAATTATTGGATGAATTTCATGGAGAAATTTATTTTACCAAGTTGGATCTTCATTCAGGATATCATAAAATTAGAATGAAGACTGAAGATATTTCAAAAACAACATTTCGAACTCATGAGGGTTGTTATGAATTTTTGGTCATGCCTTTTGGCCTTATGAATGCACCTTCTACATTTCAAGGGTTGATGAATTCCATTTTCAAACCCTTAGAAAATTTGTGTTAGTATTTTTTGATGATATACTATTCTACAGTAGGTCTTGGAAGGATCATCTTCAACATGTTGATAGGGTGCTGAAACAATTCGATGAGAAACAATTATATGCAAAAACCTCTAAATGTTTCTTTGGAGTATACGAGGTGTAATATTTGGGTCATATTGTATCTCACGAGGGTTTTAAGGTAGACCCTAAAAAAATTAAAGACATTAAGGAATGGGAAGTCCCCACAACCATAAATAAGTTGCAAGGATTTCTTTGGTTAACAGGGTATTATTGCAAGTTTTTTAAGAATCATGGGAGAATAGCAGCACCTCTAACAACATTATTTAAGAAAGATGCATTTTCATGAACTCCTGAAGTAACTAAGGCCTTTGAACATCTTAAAAAGGCAATGTTCTTGGCACCAGTCTCAGCTACGCCAGACTTCACAAAAACCTTTATTGTGGAATGTGATGCCTCAAGAAATGTAATTGGTGTTTTTTAATGCAAGAAGGAAGAACCATTGCTTTTGAAAGTCGTCCAGTCAAAGGAAAGTATTTACAAAAAGCTATTTATGAGAAGGAAATGTTGGCAATATTACATGCATTAAAGAAATGGTGGCCTTACATAATGGGAAGACACTTCAAGGTAAAAAATGATCATGATAGCCTTAAATATTTTTGGAACAAATATTATCTTCAAAAGAGCAGCAAAAATGGGTCACAAAGATGTTGGGTTATGAATTTGAAATCATCTACAAAAAAGGGAAGTTCAATGTTGTTGCATATGCACTCTAAAGAAAGGATGAAGAGGTGGAAGCATTGATTTGTGCCATTTATATTATCCAACTAGATTGGATAACTGAAGCAAGGGATGAATGGAAGAAGGACGAATAAGTGTGGACACTCATACAAAAGTTGCAGCAAGATCCTAGTACATCTGATGCATTCAGTTGGAAAAATGATTCCTTATGGAACAAATATCACTGATATCTTTGTATGAATTCCCAACTAAAAAAAAAAAATCTTTTGGAATTGCACACTTCTCCCTTAGGAGGACACACGGGATTTTTAAAAAATTACCACAGGGTGAAGAAATAAGTTTTTTGGGATGGCCTTAAATCTGATATTCAAATTTTTTTCACGGAATGTTTGCACTTTCAGAAAAATAAAGTTGATACAATTAAGACCTCAAGTCTTCTACAACCTTTATCCATTCCAAGTCAACGTTGGGGGGAGATTTCAATGGATTTTATCAAAGGTTTAGCTATGTCTGAAGGATAGAGTGTCATCATTTTGGAAGTTGATAGACTTACCCAATATGCACACTGTTGAGCATTACCTCATCCATTTAAATCAAGTGTAGTTGCTACTACAGTTATGGAAATAATTCAAAATCTAAATGGAAACCCAAAGATTATTGTAAGCAACAGAGATCCCATTTTTACTGGAAATTTTTGGACAAAATTATTTTCTTGTTTGGGCACTCAACTAGCTCATAGCTTATCTTATCATCCTCAATCTGATGGGAAAACTGAGATAGTGAACAAATTTTTGGAAGGATATCTTCATTGTTTTGTATTTGATAAACAAACTATTGTGAAACAAGCTCCAAAAAGAGAAGAAAAGAAATATCAACGCCTTAGAAATAAACCACTTCGAGGGGGCAACCTCCAATACATTACATGACTGAAAAATTATTGGATGATTCAAATTACAAAACCTCCTTTCTATATATAAGAGTCCATGGGGCCACAATGTAATCCTAGCTGACCTAACAATAATAATTTAAGAGCAAAATAATAACAATATGGGGGTTACAAGGGTACACTAAGAACAATAAGGGGGTTACACTAACAACAATAAGGGACTATACTAGTAATATAGGGAAATAACATGCCCCTCTCCTTCAAAAAAGTGTTGTCCTCAATTCTTGAGTAGCTCTAGGTGCTTCTTTATAAAATTCTCACCCTTCCATGTAGAATCTTCAGTGGGAAAGTTCTTCCACTTGATGAGATACTTTGAAATTGATCGACTCCGTAGCTGTCGAGTTCTTGTTTCCATGACCACTTCAGGTTCCAATATGATTTTTCCTTCCTTATCAAGTTCTGGAATAATTGTTTGAATTGGAAGATTTTCACCTGTAACCTTCCTTAAGCATCAAAAATGGAAAATTGGATGCAGTCGTGAAGAAGCAGGAACCTCCAATTTGTATGCCATAGTACCAATATTTTACAACACCTTGTAAGGACCATAGTACTTTGGCGATAATTTATTATCCTTCTTAGCTTGCTTGACGGACATTTGTTTGTATGGTTGTAGCCATAAAAATACCCAGTCTCCTACATCAAAACTTCTCTCACTGTGATGTTGATCTTCCTATTGTTTCATTCGATTTTGTGCCAAATTTAGGTTGTCCTTTAAGAGTTGGAGAACTTCTTGTTGATGCTCGATGTGATCTTCCACTGCTTGAACCTTTGAATTTTATCTTAAATATGATGTGATGGATGGTGGATGATATCCATAAAGTGCCATAAATGGGGTCATTTTTGCGGCAATATGGAAGGAAGTGTTATACCACCATTCAGCTAGAGGTAACCACTTGACCCATTGTGTTTGTTTATCAGATAAAAAACAACGAAGATATCCTTCCAAACATTTATTTACTATCTCAGTTTGAACATCGGATTGAGGATGATAAGATGAGCTATGAGCTAATTGACTACCCGAACACGAAAATAACTCCGTCCAAAAATTTCCAGTAAAAATGGGATCTTTGTCGCTCACAATAACCTTTGTGTTTTCATGTAGCTTTTAAATTGTGTCCATAAATGTAGTAGCAATTGTACTTGCTTTAAATGGAGGAGATAATGCACAAAAGTGTGCATGCTTGGTAAGTCTATCAAATACCACCATGATGATACTCTTTCCTTCGGATTTAGGTAAACCTGTGATAAAATCCATTGAAATCTCTTCCCAACGTTGACTTGGAATGGATAAGGGTTGTAGAAGACCCAAGGTCTTAAATGTCTCAACTTTATTCTGCTGGCAAACCAAACATTCCGCCACAAAATTTTGAATATCAGATTTAAGACCATCCCAAAAAATTCTTTCTTCACCTTGTGGTAAGTTTTTAAAAATCCTAAGTGTCCTCCTAAAGGAGAAGTGTGCAATTCCAAAAGAATCTTTTTTTTTAGTTGGGAATTCTTACAAATATATAAGCGATATTTGTGCCATAAGGAATCATTTTTCCAACTAAATGTATTAGATGTACTAGGATCTTGCTGCAAATTTTGAATGAGTGTCCACGCTTCTTCGTCCTTCTTCCATTCATCTCTTACTTCGGTTATCCAATATGGTTAGATAATAGAATTGGCACAAAGCAATGCTTCCACCTCTTTATTATTTCTTGAGAGTGCATCTGCAACAATATTTAGCTTCCCTTTTTTGTATATTATTTCAAATTCATAACCCAACATCTTTGTGACCCATTTTTGCTGCTCTTCTAAAGATATTCTTTGTTCCAAAAAGTGTTTAAGACTATCATGATCAGTTTTTACCTTGAAGTGTCTTCCCATTAGGTAAGTTCTCCATTTCTTTAGTGCATGCAGTATTGCTAACATTTCCTTCTCATAAATAGGTTTCTGTAAATACTTTCCTTCGATTGGACGACTTTCAAAAGCAATGGGTCTTCCTTCCTGCATTAAAACTGCACCAATTCCATTTCCTGAGGCATCACATTCCACAATAAAGGTTTTTGTGAAGTCCGGCGTAGCTAAGACCGGTGCTAGGCACATTGCCTCTTTAAGATGTTCAAAGGCCTTAGTTTCTTCAGGAGTCCATGAAAATGCATCTTTCTTCAATAATGTTGTTAGAGGTGCTGATATTCTCCCATAATTCTTAACAAAATTTCGATAATACCCTGTTAACCCGAGAAATCCTCGCAACTGCTTTATGGTTGTGGGGACTTTCCATTCCTTAATGGCTTTAATTTTGTTAGGGTCTACCTTAACACCCTCGTGAGATACAATATGACCCAGATATTCCACCTTTTGTACTCCAAAGAAACATTTGGATGTTTTTGCATATAATTGTTTCTCCTGCAATAGTTTGAGCACCCTGTCAACATGTTGAACATGATCATTCCAAGACCTGATGTAGATTAGTATATCATCAAAAAATACTAGCACAAATTTTCTAAGGAAGGGTTTGAAAATGGAATTCATCAACCCTTGAAATGTAGAAGGTGCATTGGTAAGTCCAAAAGGCATGACCAAAAATTCATAATGACCCTCATGAGTTCGAAATGTTGTTTTCAGAATATCTTCAGTCTTCATTCTAATTTGATGATACCCTGAACAAAGATCCAATTTGGTAAAATAAATTTCTCCATGTAATTCATCCAATAATTCATCAATCACAGGAATGGGAAATTTATCTTTAATGGTGAGCTTATTGAGCTCCCTATAATCCGGACACATGCGCCATGATCCATCCTTCTTGTGTACCAATATAATAGGAGTAGAGAAAGAACTTTGACTAGGTTGAATTATACCTGCCTCTAACATTTCTACAATCATATGTTCAATTTCGCTCTTTTGGACATAAGGATATCTATAAGGCCTGATGTTTGGAGGAACACTTCCTGGAATCAAATGAATAGCATCATCATGATCACGAATAGGTGGGAGTCCTTTTGGCGTTTCAAAAACCTTGGAATTATTGTCCAAGACTTTTTGGAGATCTGTAGAAATAGATGATTTTTATGTTGGAACTTCTAGTGAGCATAATTGTGAAATTATGCCTCGTTGTTCTTTCTTTAGAAGATTTGTCATGAAATTAGAGCTTATTATCTTTCTCGGCTTCCCTTCAATACCTCGTAATTAGACTTACTTTCCTTCTGAAAAAAAATTCAAGAAAATTTCTCGAAAATTAAAAGCTACCGTCCTCAAATATTGTAACCATTGTACTCCTATTACAACATTAGAACCTCCCATAGGAATGGAAAGCATTGGACTATTAAATACATATTCCCCCATGTTTAGCTTTATATTATGGAATTTTCTAGAGAAATTTATAGTTCCTCCATTTGAAACCATCACTTGACATTCTGGTGCTAGGTATAGGAAATAATTCAATTCCTTGGCTACCTTACAATGAATAAAATTATGGGTACTACCTGAATCAATCAACACTATTACCTTTTTCTTCTTGATATGTCCTTCTATCTTGAGAATTTGAGGAGTGGCAATTCCTGCCAATGCATTACACAATATGGTCGGACTCATTTCTTCCTCTTCTTGGGTTGGTTCCTGGTGTATATCCTCTTCTTGTTCATTTTCTTCTTCCTCTTCACAATCTATGTAAAATAATTTCTTCTCATCACACTTATGACCTTAGTGTATTTTCTATCACAACTGTAGAAAAGCCCTTTTGCTCTTTTTTCTTCTAATTGTTGTGGTGTCAACCTTGTAGGTTGTGGAAATCTAGGAGTAGCAACACTTCCCTCTTTATAGAAGTGAGTGGTAGGCTTCCTTGTCGCCATAATTTTACATTCAATTTTTCTTGCCAACCTGAATGCCTTCTCCAATGAATTAGGTTCCAAAATGCAAACTTCATGTTGGATGTTATCCTTTAAAGTACCTATGAAGAGATCAATCATGTGTTCCTTTGGAATATCAGTTACCCTTATATTCAATTTTTGGAAGTCCTCAATGTGCTCCCCCACTAAACCCTTTTGTTTGAGATTTATCAATTGGCTAAAGAAGGTGCTGCTCTTTGTATCCTCATAATGTGCTATCATTTCCTCCGTAAAAATTGACCAAGTGACAATTTTTTTACGGGAGCAAAGCCATCGATACCATATAAATGTATTTTGTTCTAAATGTAAAGTTGCAATGCATACCTTTTGTGTGTTTTGCACGTTATGGAGATCAAAATATTGCTCCATCTGTAGTATCCATGTTACAGGATCCTTTCCATCAAACTTCCTCATATCCATTTTTGGAATATGGTGGTTCTTCCCGCCAACATTAGATTTTATGAAATCATGATTAATATTTATTTTGTTCTCATCATGAGTTTCCTCTACTATCTTTTCACCATTAGGAAACATTTCTTGTATCAACTTTTTCAAAACTTCCATGTCTGCTTTTAGATCATTCTTCATGTTTTCCATCTTAGCTTCCATGTCATCCATCTTAGATTCCATGCCAGATTCCATGCCATCTATATTAGATTCCATGCCATCGATCTTAGATTCCATTCCATTCTTTAAAAATTCCATGTCATTTTTTGTTGCTCTTTGCGAGAGCGAAATTTATTGCACTTGCTCTTGTAATTTTGATATGTCATGTTGCCATTCTTCGTCTTCATGAGTCAAAGTTGAGATTTTTAAAGGATTAATGGGTGTTGAATTATTTTTAGGGGCCATTTTAGAATCCAATACTAATATCTATTCTACAATATGCCCTTGGAATCAATTCAACTTGATTCTTGAAACAAGACTTATGCAATTCAGAAAAAAAAAAATACACACCTTTTACTGGCTTTTGAGGAGCTCGATATTGAAATTGAATTATATATATAATTTTGGATCCTCAATATCTAAAATTAAGACCTATAGTAGCCCTCTGAAGCTTCTTTCAAATTCCACAGGTCCGATCTGATTTGGATTCTTCAAGGCATAGTTATGTCCAATCTCCCACAATGACCCAATTTTGGACTGGTTCAGTAGAGCGAACTTGTACGAATTTCCACGTGTCATTGTTTCCTCCTCTGGCTCTGAAATTGATAGAAAAAAATCTACAGTCTGTTTACTTGAAGCCACTTTTTACGGCATTCCAATCCGATGCTCAGAGAGAGAGAGCTATGAAGATTTTACCATGATCACCTCTTTGAGATGAAATTCAGGAGCCTCAAAAAGTCATAACTTACACAGGTCATATCTCCAAAAATTTTGCTAAAAAATATCTGAAAGTTTTCTACGATGTTCCTCTAGATTGCAGCTTCGCACTCTAAAAATTTCAGCTTCTGAACCTTCGTAGAAAAAAATTTATTACGAAAATACCATGATGACATGTTTAGGTTAAATTCAAGAGCCTGCAAAATGACCTAACTTGCACAGATCATATCTCTGAAAATATTGCGAACCAAGCTCTGAAATTTTTCGAAGATGTTCCTCAGGATTTTGGCTTCGTACTCTAAAAATTTCAAATTCTGAACCTTCATAGAAAAACGTTATATCGAAAATGCCATGATGACCTGTTTGGAGAAGCGAAACCCTAGAATATCAAAGCTCTGATACCAAATATTGTGAAACCAGCTCCAAAAAGAGAAGAAAAGAGATATCAAAACCTTAGAAATAAGCCAATTCTAGGGGGAAACCTCCAATACATTACATGAATGAACAATTCTCGGATGATTCAAATTACAAAACCTCCCTTCTATATATAGGAGTCCATGGGGCCACAATGTAATCCTAGCCGACCTAACAATAATAATTTAAGGGCACAATAATAACAATATGGGGGTTACAAGGGTACAATAATAAAAATAATGGGGTTACACTAACAACAATAAGGGACTATAGTAGTAATATAGGGACCTAATTTTTGGATGGAATTATTTTCTTGTTTGGCTACTCAACTAGCTCATAGCTCATCTTATCATCCTCAATCCAATGGGAAAACTGAGATAGTGAACAAATGTTTGGAAGGATATCTTCATTGTTTTGTATTTGATAAACAAACACAATGGTTCAAGTGGTTACCTCTGGTTGAATGGTGGTATAACACTTCCTTACATACTAGAGAAAAAATGACCCCAGTTATGGCACTTTATGGATATCATCCACCATCCATCACATAATCTTTAAGAGGAAATTCTAAGGTTCAAGCACTGGAAGATCACATTGAGCATAAACAAAAAGTTCTCCAACTCTTAAAGGATAACCTAAATTTAGAAAAAAATCGAATGAAACAACAGGAAAATCAACATCGGAGTGAGAGAAGTTTTGATGTAGGAGGCTGGGTATCTTTACGGCTACAACCATAAAAACAAATGTCCCTCAAGCAAGGTAAGAAGGATAATAAATTATCACCAAATTTATATGGTCCTTACAAGGTGTTGCAAAAGATTGGTACTATGGCATACAAATTGGAGGTTCCTGCTTCTTCTCGAGTGCATCCAGTTTTCCATGTTTCATGCTTAATGAAGGTTATAGGTGAAAAAATTCCAGTTCAAACAATATTTCCAGAACTTGATGAGGAAGGAAAAATCATATTGGAGCCTGAAGCAATCACGGAAACCAGAACTCGATAGCTACGAAATAAATCAATTTAAGAGTATCTCATTAAGTGAAAGAACTTACCCACTGAAGATTCTACATGGGAGGATGAAAAATTTATATAGAAACATCCAGAGCTACGCAAGCGTTGAAGACAACACTTTTTTGAAAGATACGGGCATGTTAGGTCCCTATATTACTAGTGTAGTCTCTTATTGTTGTTAGTGTAGCCCCCTTATTGTTATTGGTGTACCCTTGTAACCCCCATATTGTTATTATTGCGCCCTTACATTATTATTGTTAGGTTGGCTAGGATTATATTGTGACCCCATGGACTCGTATATATATAAAGGAGGTTTCCCCTCAAAATGGCTTATTTCTAAGGCATTGTTCTCTCTTTTCTTCTATTTTTGGAGTTGGTTTCATAACAATCACCATTTTCATCGTCAACATTATTTGCACATAACATTTTAGCTCCAACTTGAGTTCAAGCACTCGTTTATTTTTTTCCCATTGCATATTGAGAGGGAGAATCACATTGATGAAGCACAAGGACAAAAAAAGGACCCATCCCACGGAGGGGGGATTGCAATCCATGTTGTGTTTTCTCCTCACTAGGTTTATTAATAAAATTAACATTTAACTAAGTCCTCCATTAGGTTATTTCACTTTTATTTTATATTGTTATGTGTTTATGTTTGCTAGATCTATTGTGTTGCAAGGTTTTTCTTCATGTTAATTGCATATGTGAAGCATATAGGTAGCCATATTTTGTTGTTAGGTTTATACGTCACCTATAACTTAAGTGAAGGGGTTCTTTTCACACTTTAATTTGAAAGGGACTTCATCTTGTACATGTAAGCTCCACATACTCGGTTGTTGGTGTCCTAATACAAGAAGATGGAATCAGAAATGAGCATGTCATCTATTATTAGTAAGAACCTTAGTGATTCCCCTGTGTCATACTCCCATGAAGAAAAGTTGGCCCTTGATGTTATGTTCTCTCCTGAGAAAGTTCGTCCTTTTCTCCTTACGTGTACCACCAAGGTTGTGACTAATTCCAACCTCATGGCTTTCATTTTGAGTCAGAAAATCATCGATGGGAAGTATACTCCAGGAATTTGATTTGGAATTTGTCATGCCCAAGAGTAAGAAAGGTTTAGCTCTTGTTGAATTCATTTTTTATTCTCCTACTGGCACTCCAAATCCGCTAGTAAAATATGACCTTCCAGATGAACACTTGCTTGCTATAACCTTTGATGACACTTGGTATGGTGACATCCTCACCTACTTGTGAACCCATAAATTCACCCTTAATCTCAATCACGATGATCGGAAATGTATTCAACACTAAGACCCTAATTATCTCCTCGTAGGTGATGATATTTATCATCATTTCATCGACATTGTCCTTCATCATGGTCTCACCCATGTTGAAGCCGAGTAAGTGCTCAATGCCTGTCGCAGTGGCGCTTGTGGTCGTCATCTCTAGAATGGAAACAAACTAGAGAATCATGGATGTTGGATACTTTTTTCCTTCTATATTTAGCGATTTCTCTTAGGAAATCAAACGTTATCCCAATTTTCAATTATATGCCCAAAAGTATCAAGCTCCACCTGCTCCCCTCCATCCCGTCATCGCAACCAATCCTTTTTGTAAATGGGACATTGACTTTATGGATTGTTGAACTCCATATTCTAATAACCATAATTATATTATCATGGAATTCAATAATTTATCCAAATGGTTTGAAGCCATGACCACGTTCAATAACAACATAGCCATTGAATCCCTATTCTTCTTTAACCATGTAATCACTCGATTTGGATTTATGAAACAATTGATTTCCGACGATGGCTGAAACTTTGAAGATGATATTTGGCATGAGATATATTCACTATTTGGTTTTGAACAACAATATTCATCGTCTTATTACCCTCAAGGCAATGGAAAAGTTGAATTTGTCAATAAAATCCTTAAAACCATTCTTCATGCTTCTGTCAAAACCACCACTGGGTTTACTCCTTTCCACCTTGGAGGTGGTCTTACTGATCGAGTGTGAATTCTCCTCCCTCTACCTTGCTATCTAACTACTCTCAGACACCCAACCTTTAGAAAAAAGACTCATTAGGCTTGAGTGCACCAATGAAGATCTTCATGTTTCCTTGCTAACCATTGATGCGGCCAGAAAGCATACCAAAGCTAAATATGATCATAATATCCACCCTTGTACCTTTCATGAAGGAATAATTGTTCTTTTCTATGAAAAATATCATGATTTCTTGGGGAATGGGAAGTTTGAACCATTATGGCATGGTCCTTATATCATTAATAATGTTTGGGAGAGGAGGCATATATTTTAGGGAGTCTAGAAAGAGAAATTCTTCCCAACCTTTACGATGCTCTCTACCTAAATAATTTCTACCCATATCATTTACCATTGAAAATCACGTTCTTTTTTATTTTTTAATTTAGGTAGCTTCCATCCCCCATCATCTCATTTATTTTCTTCTTGAGCCTTTCAAATGGATCCATCATCCATGCCATATATCAATTATGACGATGGTACGAGTTTCTTCTCCAAGAATATAGCCTCGCAAATTGGGATATTCTCACCCCTTTGCATTCGTTAGTCCACTCCAATGGCATTTGCATCAGATCTACCATCAGATATATTTGTTAGCTGATGCCCTTGACCATCACATCCTTCACCTCCATGTTTGTCTCGATTCTTTGCTACTCATCATGTAATTCAATGGAGTTTATCATGTGCATAATATTGTCCTATTTACAAAATATATACGAGTTAATATTTTGCCACGTGAATTTGAGTCCATTTCATTCAATCATGTTCCGAGAGCACAAAATAACCATGTAGATACCATTGCAAGAAACATTCTATACTGGAATTTATCACACACATATACAAGAATACATATATAAACAAATTATGAACCACATATTAAAAAAATATGCATAACCACATTATGTATCATAATATCCATTATATAGTGTTTGGATTACACTACTCTAAATACATATGACATGCCCATCACATGTTACATACAAAAATGGGGACACACACGCCCCTATGACTAATCACTATCCTCTAGTGGATCCCATGCTAATGGGTCCATACCCCCATCTCGTAAGCCTTAGACTGCTTGATCAACCATCGCTATGCACCTCATCATAGCTCACCAGTTAGAGGGAAGAATGGTACATGCATATATATACTGGTCTTCTATCTCATGCCACACACGATCTATCACTCGGGTCAGTAGCAAGTCGAACCTACATCAAATATCCTCTAGTAATGTATCACTATATAATTTATGTTGTGATGTCAAACCCCTATGATCTATATCCCCAAGTGTTGCAGCATGCATAGCTTGTCAGCTTCATCGATGTTATATATTTATGTCTCAAGTTTGAAAATCAGTACCACATACATATATTTTCTGAACTATACATGTAACTAAAATATAGTAACTATCACTTACCATCTGGTCCCCATGCTCGTCCTAGTGGAAGCGGTAGATTAGGATCCCCTTGGAAGTTCATTCCATTGTACAAATAATTATCTATGAACAATGGCATATGATCCCAGTGAGAGAAAAATAAAGTTTGAACACCCATCCAACTCCTCCCCTAAGCATTTCATAGTATTTTTCCCCAAAATATCATCCTAGGTTCATGTGGGAACCCATCACATATCTCTGCATGTGGTCAGATGGTCGGGATCTTCTCACAGAATAATGAGCATCAAATTGTCCCAAATGAGCAATTATCATAGGCCCATTGCCTACATAGACCCCCCTCACGTTTCAGCAATGTCAAAAATATCTGGGTTCACCCATATTAGGTCCCTCCCAATACACTCTCCATTAGCATCATCTACACTCCAGAAATGCGATGGAATGAATGACTACCTAAGATCCACACCACTTCTGTGGTCATATCTCGTATCTCAAGCCTATCTTAGTCATGTATCTAGATGCTTGTTTCCTTTACCTGAGTACCATTTATAGAATGATGGTCCACAAACTCTCCAATATGCCTCCCATAAGGAAACACTGGATGAATCTCTCCCACCACCCCCAAGGGTGGAAACCTCGTAAAAAAGTAGATGTCCTAGATCATGATATTGATCTTATGCCCCTGTATCAAAAATGCCTCCTGATCTTGATCCTAGTACCTCACAATACAAGATAAGAGCGGCTCACATGCCCTCATCAATGGGTTCTCCAAGAACTTGAGCAACCCATACCATGCCAGAGCCCCTTTGATAGCCTAATTCCCATAAATATTAGTATGAAGATCATCCAAATATCATTCTGGCCATACCCAATTTAAATTTTCTATACCTTCAAAATACCACTATATTTTGTGAAGTCAAAATCATAACATGCATTTTTAGAACTCATCCTTAGCTTCTAGGAAACCCCAAACTCAATTTATCCCTCAGGTTCTGGGTGCAATTTTTCACCTGAAAAAATGATTCAGCACAATTTGTAGCCCATTTTCTATGCCATAGAGCATAAACAAAGGCCCAACAAGCCCGTTGCAACCATGAAGAATAACAAGGGTTTCTACCAATCAGCTGAGGCCCCAATCTGGAATTTTTATCCACTGAAATTGATGAGTAGGGTTAGGCCACCTACCTAAAAGTCCTAGATGTGAATTCTGATGGTCAGTTTAAAAGCCTTCCAAGATGTGGGGCATTCTCCTCCTCTCCTAATTCTCCAATAGCTCAATGTGTAAATGCATTGGGTTTAGGGACAAAAATCCCTTTTATAGGGAAAACCCTAGTTTTTCCACTAACTATTACGAATGAACCATAGCTTGATTTAACAAACAGTCAACACCATTGGAAATATATCAGCACGGTCTATAATGGGTCTCTCTTCATTTTTGGTGATTTGAAACTTCACCAAGAATCCATTTTTTCCATGAGGTCTCACTTTGCATCATCTCAAAATCGATTCTCTTAAGATGATTCACCTATACTCTAGTACCACTTTTCCTTTATGCCTGTTTACTTATGTGTCGGATTTCATCATGGGTAACCATTATTTACTCATTTTTTTACAGTCCCCTTTGGGCCTACCCAATGTGGAAGCATCATCGAGTCACCCTTGTTCATAGCATCACAGATGATTCACCCTTGCATCCATGGATTCTGTTTAGAGTCCCGTCGTGTCTTGCTATAGTACATCATCCATTTTTGTTTCACATAAATACTATTTCACTCATATTTGGCCTCAATATATACTAGCTTGTATTTCAAAATCCTTTTTCTGAGTAATTGTCCATCCCCTCTGGAATTGAGTCAGTCACTTCCAAGTCAACCATGCATATTATGCTCTGACAAGGGAATTTGGTAGTCTGCCACTTATCTCGTACCTCCATCATCATCCCTAGTGTTAGTTTATCAATCGCATTACTATTATGATCATTATTTTTTTGGGGAATCCTCATTGCCTCAACTCTAGCGGACCCTATTTTGTCAAATTTAGAACATCTGATGAGCCCTGGTATTGCAACAAGAATGTTGTAACTCCCAAGGATACCAACTTAAATTATCAACCCAAAGTTCATACAAACTTAAGAGGGGTCATCACTGTATGTGAAACAAAGAATTTCCTCTTCCTGGTTTGACTCCCTTTGATGCAAGTGAAAGAAGGAAATGAGAAAGGAAAGGAAATTTATTCTATTTGAAAAAATGTAAAGCATAATGAAAACTAAGAAAATCTAATCTATTTTGATTGAAATGAAATGACATGAAAGTAAATCTATTTTATTTTTCAGGAAAGGGAAATTCCTATATTACTCTTGTCAGAAAGAAATGACACTTTGCATAAAGTAAATTGCAAGAAGGTTTGAATATAGACTATTCACAAGAAATAAACATTCAAGAAGAAAATAATATAAGAGCTAAATGGTAACCTAACTAAGACTCAACTCAACTAGAGCAGTCTCAGAGAATTCATAAGCTATATATCTACTTCTACCATGAATTTTGAGTGCATTTGGGCGAGGAAGATCTTGAAAACAAACTACTACAGGATTGTTACTAGATGTCTGTTTCTCAAGTTAACTTATTAAATGCCCAAGAAAATAAAATGCAAATGAGATGGGGTAGATTTTTTTATTAAGTAGGATGTCCTATGAATCCAATCCATATGGAATCATTCAAAAATACACTTTTTAATATGTGTTAAAAAATAGCAGAAACATTTTCATTCACATTAATAATTTGTAAAATAAATTAATAAAACATTGCGGGGTGAAAATGCATTCTTTAATGCTAAGAGAGAGCCCTAGCAGCTCATGTGTGACCATGACCTAGCCTTGTTGTCTTCTTCCCCCTCCCCTCGGCCTCTTGCTAAGGGCTTCCCTCTCCTTCATCTCCTTATTTCCCCTCTCTTGGGCTTCCTCCCTTCTCTAGTCGGACAACCTTATGGTTGCGCCAGCCTTAAGTGACACCATTGATGTTGAAATTGCAGCATTTAACTCCTTGGTTGTTTCAACCCCCCGATTTCATAAACAAGGACCCTCTCGTTTTATTAAAAAATCAAATGAAATCCAAAATATCGCTATCAATGCCCCACAAGCCTGCTCCAAAGCCCTTCAATTTGCAGACTATGGCCTTATTGGACAATCCATGGGTCTCTGGCCCTTGCCTCACTCAATGCATTCCTGGATAGAAAAGAACTAGAAACTTCTTATACAATGATGAGTTTTGTCAACGTTCTGTGCAAAGGGATTCTATAATCTATTCTCTGAAAATAGGTTGGACAAAGATATGGTATTCAGGAGTGGCCCATACTTCATGGGAACTTAGGGGTTGTATTTAGATAGATGGAGTCCTAGCCTCAATCCAAAATGTGATGTCCCCTCCTCGATTTCGGTTTGGGTTAAGCTACCTTTCCTCCCACTCCATTGTTGGAATGAAGCTACCTTTCATCTGACTAGGAATGAAATCGGGAAATATATAGATAGTGATGAACCAAAAGAAGGATTATTTCCCTGTGCTTGGATTTTCCTGGAATTAGACCTCAAAAAATTTCTTCCTACGGCTATAGATATATGTATGGATAGTTGGTCTCATGTTTAGAAAATGGACTATGATCAACTTCCCTTTAAACGCAAAATTTTCCATGAATATGGGCACTTTGCAAAAGGATGTCCCAAGCAACAAGAAAATTCTTAGCAACATGGAGACGGAAATGTACAATGGAAGAATGTAAAGAGGAAAAAAAGAAATACCACACAAAATAATGGACCAGGGACATCCTCAACTACAATCCCCAGGAAAGAAGACCTGTCTCAAATAAAACCAACCCTTATGTTGGAAACAAAAACCTCGAGAAATGAAGATGGCCCAAATAAAAACAAGTTCACAATCCTTGCCTCAATTTAGGATGAAGGGGGCCCTACTCCTGGAATGTGTGTTGAGGATTCTCTCCCTCCTTCGACCTCGAAGCATAATTTTTTCCCACCCACAAGTCCAAAGAGACTCTAGCAATGAGGAAGATACCACATATGAAGAGGAAGAAGAATAAGGCTTCTTATCCTTGAAAAATTAGCATTAAAACCATTTCCCGCAAGCTCTGTAGATGAAAAGTAAAATGGTGCAAGGATAAGGGATATAGAAAGAAATACAAAAATATCGGGAGCAAAAATAAATAAATAAATGAGGAAGGAAAAAATAGAAAACAATAAGGAACTAGGCTTCTAGCACACTATTCCTCGACAGCTAGCTCACTTGGGGAAAAAAGGAGGGAAGAAAAGGAACACAAAAGGCCACGCAAAAAGGAAAACAACCACCAAAGGTAAATAATGAATATCATCTCCTAGAATTGTAGGGGTCTTGGTTCCGGAAAGCGAGTAATGGAAGTGATATCATTGATACAAAAGGAAAAACCAAAAGTCTCCCTCCTCCAGGAGAAAAAATTGAGTGAGACAGATATCTCCTCTATTCACCTTTTCCTATGGGGTTTCAGAAAAATAGAAGCTAATAGTTCAATAGGCACTTCAGGAGGCCTCTACACAATATGGAACCCTACAAAATTACAATTGGTAAGCTCTTTGAAAAATACTCATTAGATTACACCTCTTTTAAGATTTTCGAACTTCATCAAACTATTTCAATAATCAATTTATACATGCTTTTCCACTTTAGAGAGAAACAAGAGTGTTGGAAGTCTTTAATGGAATTAAAAAACATTGAGTATGGGAGAAATTGTATTATGGGTGGAGACTTCAACACCACCTTGGGTCAAAATGATAAAAGGGGAGGCTCTTTAGTTAGGGATGCTTCCCAAGAAGACATGGAGGACCTAATACTTAATCTCAACCTCTTTGATGTAAATCCCCGGATATTTCTTTATACATAGAACAATAAATGCATTGGTCCAATCCATATTGCTACTATACTTGACCGCTTCCTAACCTCTGAAATTTTTCTCATGCAAAACCTCTACCTAAAATACTGCATTCTCCCTTGGTGTGGCTCTGACCATTGCCCTATTAGCCTCCATGTTTCACCCTCCCTTAACCTTAGACCTAATCATTTTATATTTTCTCCTCTCTAGATTGACTCACTTGATTTCTCTCCAATGGTCTCATGTTCTTGGTAAGGTTGGGTTGATGTCAACCCTATCTCTATTTTAGAAGCCAAAATCAAAAGGTTAAATCATACATCAAAATGTCATTAAAAGGAAACAAGTCTGAAAGGAAATATGCAATAATGGACATGGAAGACCAACTAGCCTCCCTATAGTGACAAATGGAGTCAACCACCATAATTTTTCCTGACTCCCAAAAAGAATCTAAGACATTCAAATCTCTTTAGAGTCATCTTAGAAGAGAAGAAGAGTATTGGTGGTTGAAATCTAGAAAAATTGGCTAATGGTGGGAGATAGAAATACAAAATTCTTCCACAAGGAGGAAAAGTTTAGGGAAAGAAATAAAAATATCTCTCAAATCCAACATGAGGGGTAGACTCTAAAAAATTTCAAAGAAATAAAAACAACAATGTTTTTCCATTTTAAGAGCCTCTATCAGGAAGACCATTAAAGTGACCATGCCAACAAGTATTTTTTCCTTGAATCCTTCCCAAAATTGGTCTCCTCTGAATGAATAAGGCTCTAATCTCACATCCATCTACTGAGGAGATCAATTCAATTGTTTTATCCTTCTCTCTAGATAAATTTCCTGGTCTAGATGACTTCTCTACAAACTTCTATTAGTACTTCTAGGATGTAATCCAAAAATATTTATGTAGAATGATCGGTTACTCGTTCAAAAGTTTCATTTTGGGAGGTGGAATGAACTCCTACTTTTTGGCCTTAATCCCCAATGAGTCATGCCCATCCTCATTCACCATATTCAGGCTGATCTCTCTATGTAACATCTCATACAAGGTGATATCGAAAATTTTAGCATGCAGACTCAAAGGCCTACTCCCACAATTGATCTCTATTAACCAGGGGGGTTTTGTGTCGGGTTGTATTACAAGAAGCTATTGTTTCTTGTTGGAAAAGAGTATATCAAGGAATGATAATAAAATCAGACATGGAAAAATGCTTTTGATAGAGTACGACATGGTTTTCCTCTAAATGTCACGAGGAAGATGAGATTTTATTCTACTTTAATAAAATGGATCACTTTATGCATCTCCTCTCCTTGGATTGCACCTATTGTAAATGGACGGGTTGTGGTCTTCTTCAAATCCTATAGGGGGTTGCATCAAGGTTGTCCCCTCTCCCATTTCCTCTATATTATAATGGGAGAATATATGAGAAAAATATTGGAAGCAGATCGACAATCTCAACATATCCCAAGGATAAGATACAAAGAAGGAATCAGAAGTATTAACCATGGACAATTTCCTCATGACATTGTCTTTCTTAGGGGGGAATCCTTTGTGATTTACAAAAAATTCAAAGCTAACATGGAAAAATTGAACCAAGCCTCAAGAGGGTCCACAAATTATAATAAAAATCAAACCTTCACATGGAACATTTCCCGCCAAAAATATAAAAATATTGAAGAGATGCTGGGATTCAAAACTGTCATAGATTGTTATGAAACCATCTCACAAAATAGAATAAAATATAGATCAACGACTTAGAAATCAGCCTCTTCGAGGGGGAAACCTCATTTATATTAAATAAATGAATAATTATTGGATGATACAAATTATAAAACCTTTCTATATATAGCATTCCAAGGGGTCACAATACAATCCTAGCCAACACAACAATAACAATGTAAGGGCACAACAATAATAATAATGGGCTTCTATGGGGCACAATAATAACAATATGGGGACTATATGGGCACAAAAATAACAATAAGGGGGCTACACTGACAATAACAATAAGGGGATACATTAGTGTTATAGGGACCTAGCATGCCCCTCTCCTTCAAAAAAGTGTTATCCTCATAGCTTGAGTAGTTCTAGATTCTTCTGTATGAAATTCTCATCCTCCATCATTGAATCTGCAGTGTGTAAGTTCTTCCATTTTATGAGATACTCTGAAATTGATAGATTTTGTAGCTGTCAAGTTCCTTTTTCTGTGACTTCTTCAGGTTCCAATATGATTTTTCCTTCCTTTTCAAGTTATACAAATATTGTTTGAACTGGGAGCTTGTCACCTATAACATCCTTTAAGCATGAAACATGGAAAACTGGGTGCACTCCGGAAGATGCAGGAAGCTCTAATTTGTATGCCATAGTACCAATATTTTGCAACACATTGTAATGACCATAATACTTTGGCGATAATTTATTATCCATCTTATCTTGGTTGAGAGACATTTTCTTGTATGGTTGTAGCTGTCAAAATACCTAATCACCTACATCAGAACTTCTTTCACTGCGATGTTGAGTCGCTTATTGTTTATGCTTGACATGATCTTCCATTGCTTGAACCTTAGAATTTTCTCTTAAAGATGATGTGATGGATGGTGGATGATACCCATAATGTGCCATAAATTGGGTCATTTTTGTTGTAGTATGGAAGGAAGTGTTATACCACCATTCTACCAAAGGTAACCAATTTAACCATTGTGTTTTGTATCATATACAAAGCAAGGAATATATCCTTCCAAAAATTTGTTCACTATCTCAGTTTTCCCATCAGATTGAGGATGATATGATGAGTTGTTAGATAAATGAGTACCCAAACAAGAAAATAATCCAGTCCAAAAATTTCCTGTAGAAAAAGGATCTTTGTCGCTTACAATAATATTTAGGTTTATATGTAGCTTTTCAATTGTTTCTGTAAATGCAGTTATAACTGTAATGGCTTTAAATGGATGAGATAATGCACAAATGTGTACATACTTGCTAAGTCTATCAACTACCACCACGATGCCAATATTTTCTTAGGACTTTGGTAAACCTATGATAAAATCCATTGAAATATCCTCCAACCACTAACTTGGAATGGATAAAGGTTGTAACAAAACTCGGGTCTTATTCGTCTCAACTTTTTTTTCTTGGAAAACCAAATGTTCTGCCACAAAATTTTGAATATCAGATTTAAGGCCATCCCAAAAAAAATCCTTCTTGGACATGTGGTAATTTTTAAAAAATTCTAAGTGCTCTTCTAAGGGAGAAGTGTGCAATTCCAAAATAATATTTTGTTTGAGTTTGGAATTCTTACAAATTTCTAAGAGATCTTTGTACCATAATGAATCATTTTTACAGCTAAATGTTTTAGATGTACTCGGATATTGCTGCAAATTTTGAATGAGTGTCCACACCTCTTCATCATTCTTCCATTCATCCCTTGCTTCAGTTATCCAATCAAGTTGGATAATAGAAATGGCACAAAGAAATGCTTCCATATCCTTGTCCTTTCTTGAGAGTGCAACTACAACAACATTTTGATTCCCATTTTTGTAGATTATTTAAAATTCATAACCCAACTTCTTTGTGACCCATTTTTTCTGCTATTTTGAAGATAATATTTGTTCAAAAAAGTATTTATTAAGACTATCACGATCTATTTTTACCTTGAAGTGTCTTCCCATTAGGTAAGGTCACCATTTTTTTAGTGCATGTAGTATTGCCAACATTTCCTTCTCATAAATAGGTTTATGTAAATACTTTCCTTTGATTAGACGACTTTCAAAAGAAATGGGTCTTCCTTCTTGCCTTAAAAACTGCACCAATTCCATTTCCCGAGGCATCACATTGAAAATCGTGAACTCTGGCGTAACTAAGACTAGTGCTTGGCACATTGCCTCTTTAAGATGTTTAAAGGCCTTAGTTGCTTCTAGAGTCCAAGAAAATTCATATTTATTTTGTAATGATGTTAGAGGTGTCGATATTATCCCATAATTCTTAACAAACTTGTGATAATACCCTGTTAACCCCATAAATCCTCGAATATGCTTTATGGTTGTGGGGATTTTCCAGTTTGTAATGGATTTAATTTTTTTAGGGTCTATCTTAACACCCTCATGAGATACTATATGCCCCAAATATTCCACCTCCTATACTCCAAGGAAAAATTTGGAGGTTTTTGTATATAATTGTTTCTCCTCTAATTGTTTTAGCACCATGTCAACATGTTGAAAATGATCCTTCCAAGACTTGTTGTAGATCAGTATATCATCAAAAAGTACTAACATAAATTTTCTAAGCAGCGGTTTGAAAATGGAATTCATCAAACCTTGAAATGTGGAAGCTGCATTAGTAAGTCTAAAAGGCATGACCAAAAATTCATAATGACCCTCGTGATTACTTATTGTTTTTTTCAGAATGTCTTCAATCTTCATTCTAATTCGATGGTATCTAGAACGAAGATCTAGCTTGCTGAAGTAAGTTTATCCATGTAATTAAGCCAATAATTCATCAATGATAGGGATGAGAAATTTATCTTTAATAGTGAGCTTGTTGGTCTCCCTATCATATGGACACATACACCATTATCTATCCTTCTTGTGCACCGATACTATTGGAGCAGAGAAATAACTTTAACTAGGTTGAATTATACTAGCGTCTAGCATTTTTGCAACCATATTTTCAATCTCACTCTTTTGGGCATAAGAATATATGTAAGTCCTGATGTTTTGAGGAACACTTCCTAGAATAAAATGAATAGCATGATCATGATCACGAACAAGTGGGAGTCATTTGGGAGTTTCAAACACCTTGGAATGATGTTTGGAGATCTGGATAAATAGATGATTTTGATGTTTGAACCTCTAATGAGCATAATTTTGCAATTACACCTCGTTTTTATTTCTTCGGAATCTTTGTCATGACATTAGATCAAATTATGCTTCCTAACTTCCCTGTGATACCCCGTAATTCAACTTCCTTTCCTTCCCAAAAAAATTCAAGAAAATTTCTTGAAAATTAAAATCTATTGTCCCCAAAGATTATAAACATTGGAGTCCTAGTACAACATGAGAACCACCCATTGGAATGGAGAGCATTAGACTATTCAATACATATTCCACCATGGTTTTCTTGATATTATGGCACTTTCCAAATAAATTTATAGTTCCTCCATTTTCAACAATCACTTGACACTCTGGTGTTGGGTATAGGAAGAAATTAAATTCCTTAGCTACCATACAATGAATAAAATTATGGGTACTACCCGAATCAATCAACACTTTTAAATTTTTCTTCCTTATATTTCCTTCTATCTTGAGAGTTTGAGGAGTGGTAATTCCTACCAACGCATTACAAGATATGGTCATATTCATTTATTATTTCTCTAAGGTTGGTTCATGGTGTATATCCTCTTCTTTTGAATTTTCATGTTAATTTTTTTCCTCCTCTTCACAATCTAGGTATAATAATTTCTTCTCAACACACTTATAACCTTTAGTGTATTTTCTATCACAACTATGGAAAAGCCATTTTGCTCTTTTTTCTTACAATTTTTGTGGTGTCAACCCTATAGGTTGTGGAAGTCTAGGAGTAGTAACACTTCCATATTTACAGTTGCGAGTGGTAGGCTTCCTTTTCAACATAACTTTTCTTTAAAGTTTTCTTGCCATCCTGAATGCCTTCTCCAATGAATCAGGTTCCCAAAGGCGAACCTCATGTCAGATGTTAACCTTTAAATTCCCTATGAAGAAATCAATATTTTGTTCCTCTAAAATATCAGTTACCCTTATATTCAAATTTTGGAAGTCCTCAATGTGCTCCACCATTGAACCATTTTGTTTGAGATTTATCAATTGGCTAAAGAAGGTGTTTCTTTTTGTATCCTCATAATGTGCTATCATTTCCTCCATAAGAATTGACCAAGTGACAATTTTTTTACGAGAGAAAATCCATACATACCATAAAAATGTATTGGTTTCTAAATATAAAGTTGTAGTGCGTACCTTTTGTGTGTTTTTCACATTTTGAAAATCAAAATATTGCTACATCTATAGTATCCATGTTATGGGATCCTTGCCATCAAACTTCCTCATATCGATATTTGGAATATGGTTGGTCTTAAATCCAACTTTATATTCTATGAAATCATTATTAACATTTATTTTTTTCTCAACATGAGTTTCCTCTACTAGATTTTCACCATTAGGAAGTTTTTCTTGTAGCAACTTTGTCAAAATTTCCTTCAAACCTTCCATGGATTTCCTCAAATATTCCATGTTTCCTTTTAGTTCTCCTTCTATACCTTCCATGCCATTTTTCAACCCATCCATGTCTTTTTTTAAATCATTCATGTCGCCTTTTATTTCTTCTTTGGTTGCTCTTTGTGAAAGAGAAATTTGTTGCACTTGGTCCCGTAATTTTGATATATCATGTTGCACGTCTTCCTCTTCATGTTTCATAGTAGATTCTTATGAGGTATTAATGGGTGTGGAATTATTTTAGGGAGGAATTTTAGAACCCAATATTGATATCAATTCTTCAATTTTCCCTTGGAATCACTTCAAACTGTTTTTTCAAACAAAAGTTATGAAATTTTAAAAACAAATTTAGACACATTTTTCTTGTTTTTGAGGAGCTTCATATTGAAACTAATGTATCTCTCTGATTTTAGATCTTAAATATTTTAACTTATGTCCTCTAGTATCCCTCTGAGTCTTCTTTGCAATGCCACATGTCTAGCCTAATTTGGATTCTTCAAGATAGAGTTATGACATATCTCCCACAATGACCTAATTATGGACTAGTTTAGTAGAGTGAACTTGTATGGTATTCCATGTGTCACTATATCAACCTTCAGATATGAAATCGATAAAAACGAAACCAAATACCATGAAATTTCAGCCACTTTTTACATAATTCAAATCTGATGCCTGAAATGAAAGTTATGATGATTTTCCTGCAGTCACTTGTTTGAGATGAAATTATGGAGCCTGCAAAAACCCTAAATTCCTCAGATCATATCTCCAAAAATATAGAAAACCAAGATTTAAAATTTGTACATGAGGTTCATAAATATTTCGACTCCACGAGGTAAAAATTTCAGCTTTTGAATCCTTGTAGAAAAACATTTATAGTGAAAATTCCAAGATGACCTGTTTGGAGAAGCAAAACCCTAGAATCCCGAGCTCTTATACGAAATGTTATGAAACCAGCTCAAAAAATAGAAGAAAAGATACATCAACGACATATAAATCAGCCCCTTCGAGGGGGAAACCTCCTTTACATTACATAAATGAACAATTCTTGGTTGATACTGTAGAAATTATACAACAATCATGTATATCATGGATTCAATCCGATCAAAGAATGTGCTAAAACTAGATACTGAATCACTTCTACAAATCAATTCTGGAATTAAAAACACAATCACCAATCACGTGAAGTAAAGAAGAATCAATTGAACCACAATATAGATAATTTCCCGGGGAAATATTGTTGCTCAAAACCCCACTATCTTCTATTTTATATTCAACATGCATACATGAAACAATTACATACAAATCTTATCACAAGAGCCCTCGTGTACTCAACTAATTGTCTCACAGTGTACTACACAACACTGACCAACACTTAGCTAATTCTCAGCCTCTAAATAGCCTACCTTGCTTACGCAATTCATGTGGAATGCAATCCCTATATTTTAGGAATTTTGGCCTTCCTTGACTGCGCAAGGATCATGGGCAATCCAATGGGTTTTTGGTTGCATGGGTGCAACCCAATAATCCCACAACTGATATTCAACATCCCTTTCACCTAGATCTCAATTGGGACTCCACTGGAACTAACATGCATGCAGCTAATAATAGTACATTCTCAGTTGCATGTGAGAACACTGATTGTGAGTTAAATAATATTTAATTCACTTGATCTCTCACTAGTGTATGAAACAGTTACAACTAGCACAACTGAGTTTAACTCACTTAACTGAGTTAAAGAAATTACAACCTGCATTAACTAATGCACCACTGCACTTCGAACTCTGTTACAACTAGAATTACTCTGCATGCCTCACCAACTACCCTCAACTCAAAATTCATGAGTTAACTAAGTTTATAACACTCAATTAACTATTACAAGTTATTTTGAGATTAGTTTAAATTTTATTGTCCATCTTAATTAAGGGATAACTAAAATAGACATGCACAAAATTTATCCCACATCAGTGTAGGTTCTGCTAAGACCTATGGTCCCACACTAGTGTAGGTGCTACTTGGACCTCCTGGTCTCACACAAGTGCAGGTGCTAAAATTTCTTGTTGAAATTCAACAGTCCCTCTCAGCAAGAAAGGTATTATCCTTCACCCAATCCTATCTCTATGGTATTCGAATTTTCTCTTGGTGAGCTCCTTCATCAGAATATCTGCATCCTGATATTCTACGGGAATGTATTGAAGTAAAATTATGCGCCTCTACAGAAAATCTCTGAGATGGTGGTACCAGATGTCTATGTTCTTGGACCTATCATGAAAGACATGATTAATCGAGAGTTTAATGCAACTCTAATTATCAAAATGTATCACTATCAAATCCATCTAATAAATAAACAAACCAACTAAGATCTTTCTCATCCAGATAGCCTCACATGTAGCTTTACTTGCTACCATGTAGTCTTCTTTCGCTGAACTGAGTGCCATAGATCGCTGCTTCCTGCTGTACCAAGAAACTGTTGTCGATCCTATGCTGAAGATTCCTCTTGATGTACTCTTTCTGTCTGATGGACTACCTTCCCAATCTACATCTGTGAAGCCTTGAAGCTTCACTCCCTCTGTTCATGTGTACCATAATCCATACTATGATGTGCCCCTCAGGTATCTCAAGACATGCTTCCACACCTTCCAAAAGAGCTTGGTAGACTTAACCATAACTTTACTAATCTAGTTAACTGTGTAGAAAATTTATGGTCTGGTGTTCACTAAGTACATCGGTGAACCAACTACTTTTTTTTAGACAATAACATCCACTACCTATCTAGAAGTAGCATCCTCTTTCCTCCAATTTCCTAGAAGAGGAGTGTTCACATGTTTGCAGCTCTCCATGTGAAACTTACTGAGTATCTCTTTGGCATACTTGCCTTGGGAAACAAAAATTTCACCATCCTGCTGCCATATTTACAAACTAAGGAAATAATGAAGGAGTCCCATGTCATTCATTTAGAAATCCCTTGCAAGATCCTCCTTGCATGAGTGTATCAGCTGCTCATCACCAGTCAAAATTAGATCATCAACATAATGCACAATAATTAATAGCTTACCCTCAACCACAATCTAGTACAAGTTTGCATCAGCTTCAATTTTGATGAAGCCCAGTCCAGTGAAATAGTTGTCAATTCAAGTGTACCACACACAAGGTGCTTGCTTTAGCCCATACAATGCTCTCTTGAGTCGACACACATGCATCTCACTATCAAAGATATCAAAACCTTCTGGGTGTTCTATGTACACTTATTCCTCAAACTCCATTGAGAAATGCAATTTTCACATCCATCTGATGAATGCCCCACTCCATCTACGCTGAGAGTGCAAGGGTGGATCTAATGGAAGATTACCTTGAAAATGGTGCAAAAGTCTCATCATAATCAATCCCCTCAATCTGTGAGAATCCCCAGGCCACAAACCTCCCCTTTTATTTTTCCACACTCTCATCAGCAACTTGCTTTACCTTGTAGATCCATCTAGATCCAACCATTGATTTACCAATTGGTCTTGGGACAATCTCCCATGCATTTTTCTTGACAATGGAGTCACACTCCTCCACCATTGCATCAACCAAATTTTTTTTCTACACTGCCTCCTGAAAGGAAGATGGTTCATTCACAATACATTTGTTCATAAGAGCCATGTATCTAGTAAACATGTTTGGAGACTGTCTCTGTCTGTGCTATGAAGTAGGGGCTCCTACATTCTCTGCAACATCAAGTCTAAATCTATCGGCTTCTGTGGTGCGCCTTCTACCATTTTTGATGGATGGCTCTACATGAGTGTTTTTTTCCACTCCATGATCCTCCGGATGTGGTTTCTCCACATCTTGAGGCTCATCCTTGGGAACCAAGAGTTCCTCCTCTACATGCAAATTGGCCAACTCCCTCTCAAGGGACAATCACATGGCTTTCTCCTCATCAAATTTTATATCCCGTCGCACAACAATCATTTTTTTTTTTGGAAAATACACCTAATAGTTGTGGCGAGTATCAGTATACCCCACAGAAATCCAAATCTCAACTGTTGGTTCCAGCTTCTTCCTGACGCCTTTGGTCACGTACACATAAACAGATGAGCCAAAAATCTTAAAATGTGAAACATCAATTTTCTTACAAGTGAAAGCCTCTTCAGGTGTACTCATGGCAAGAATACTATGAGGATAATTGTTCTACACAAATACCATTGTGTTACATGCCTCCATCCATAGATGCATTGGTAGGCCCTGATCATGCAACATCGCTCTTGCTGCACCCAAAATTGTTCTGTTATTTCTTTTAGTGACCCCATTATACTATGGTTTATGAGGCGCTATCAGTTCTCTTCAAATTCCTTCTTTGTTGCAGAAGTTCTTGAATTCGTTAGAGATGTACTCACCATCATTTTCTCTCCTAAGAGCGTTCACTTGATTCCCCGTGTCTTTCTCCACCAGTGCTTTAAACTCAAGAAACTTTTAGAATGTCTGATCTTTCTTCTGCATGAAGTAGATTCAACAATTCTGAGAAAATTCATCAACAAATATCACATAGTACTTATGCTTTGATGTCAAAGAAACAAAGAATGGTCCACACATGTCTGAGTGAAATCTCTTAAGGATATCCGAAGTTTGGTATTCCTTCTCATGAAAGGTTTCCTTTACATATTTTCCCATAGCACATTCCTTCCATGTGTCTGACTGCATAAGTGTACCCTTGGGAAGACCCGTATAAATCCGCTGCATGACTCTCAAGGCTCCGTGGTGAAGATGGCCCAATCTCTTGTGCCATAACTCACACTGATCCTGGCTCACCACTTTGTTCGCCTTCCCATCAATGGCACGTAGCCATCTACATCCAGTTTATAGAAATTATTAACTCGAATCCCAATGTTATTTGCTTCTCCTGATGTTCTGTGTCACAGGAAAATGTTTCCTTACTAAAAACAACATCATCGCCTCTATCCTCTAACATTGCAATTGAGACCAAATTTTTCTTCAAGCCTGGTACATGCATTAAAAATTTTAATTGAAAGGGTTTACTTGACTATCTATAGAAGGTAATGGTACCAATCCCAGTAGCACTGTACTGCCCATCATCACCCATTTAGATATGCATATGGAGGTCCTTCTCCTCCAAGCTACTGAAAAGTTCCTTATCTCTAGTCATGTGAAAGGATGCACCACTATCCAAATACCACACCAATCCCATTTCACTTGATACCATGCATGCAATGAGTGAGAATTCAAGCTTAAATTGGGAGGCCAAAGCCTCATCAGCTGTATATCCTAAAGCATTCTTGTTCTTCTTTTCTGGAGGGTTAGTAGCATAATGCCCATGCTTGTGACAGTGAAAACACTTCACTCTGGACATGTCATGGTTCTTTCCATCTTTGGACTCAGATTTGGAATGGAACTTCTTTCCTTTACCCTTATTCACCTTGGCATCCAAAGCACAATCTTATTCATCTTCATTCATATATGAATATACATCTCTGGTATTTCGTTTGGATGCCTCCTGCACCAAATCCGACCAAAATCATTCCCAATCTAGCGGCTTTTCCCTTCCATTGACATAGTCCTGATAACTATTCCAACTCTTGGTAAGTCCTAGGAGAGCTACACTCACCAAATCATCATCAGCGACAGTAATGCCAATGATCCCTAGCTCATCTTGACATTGGACAAACTTTTTTAAATATTTTTGCATGGATTTTCCTTTCTCCATCTTGATCTTCCCCAGTTTATCTTTCAGTGCCATTTTCCTATGGCCACTGCTACTATGAAATAGATTTTTCAAAGCCTTCCACATTGCATATGGTGTGGCTTTCCCAAGGATACTTGAGACAATGTAGTCTCGTACTCCCTCCAGTAATATCCTCCTCACCTTTGCCACTTTCTTTTGCCATGTATCAAGATTTGCAATATCTTTCATAACAGGTTTAGGAACATCATTGTCAATGAATTACTTCAAACCATTGTCTTCGAGTACTATATCCATCCTATCTTTCCAAGCAATATAGTTAGAGCTGCCCTCGAGTGCATACTCCAATCTCAAGCCATTGAAATCCATTTCTATAATGAATCAGTTGTAGCACCAAGAAATTATTTCTTCAAATTTGAATTCCATTCAAGCACAAAATCAACTCTCCCTTCACTATTTTGATTTCCTATGCTCTGATACCATGTATAAATTACACAACAAGAATTTATATCATGGATTGAATCTGATCTAACAATGTGATAAATCTAGATACTGAATCACTTCTACAAATCAATTGCGGAATTAAAAACACAATCGCCAATCACATGAAGAAAAGAAGAATCAAGCAAAGCACAACATAGCTAATTTCTCGGGGAAAGCTTGCTGCTGAAAACCCCACTATATTCTATTGTATATTTAGAATGGATACATGAAACAATTAAATACAACTCTTCTCACAAGAGCCCTTGTGTACTCAGCTAATTGTCTCACAATGTTCTAGAAAAAACTAACCAACACTTAGCCAATTCTCAGCTTCTAAACAACCTTCCTTGCTTGCGCAATTCATGTGGAATCAAATCCTAGTTTTAGGAATTTTAGCCTTCCTTGAATGTGCAAGGAACATGGGAAATCTAATGGGTGTTTGGTTGCATGGGTGAAACCCTATAATCCTACAACTGATAGTCAACATCCCTTTCACCTAGATCTCAACTAGGTCTCCACTGGAACTGACATGCATGTAGCTAATAATAGTAAATCCTCAGTTGCATGTGAGATCACTGATTGTGAATTAAATAATATTTAATTCACTTGATCTCTCACTAGTGTATGAAATAGTTAAAAATAGCACAACTAAAGTTAACTCACTTAACTGATTTAAAGTGATTACAACCTGCATTAACTAATGCACCATTTCACTTCGAACCTTGTTATAACTAGAATTACTCTGCATGCCTCACCGACTACCCTCAACCTGAAATTCATCGGTTAACTGAGTTATCACACTCAGTTAACTATTACAAGTTATTTTGATATTATTTTACATTTTATTTTCCATATTGATTAAGTGATAACTAAAATATACATGCACCAAATTTATCCCACATCAGTGTAGGTGCTGCTAAGACCTTTGGTCCCACACTAGTGTAGGTGCTGAAATTTCTTGTTGAACTTCAATATATAGAGATGACAAAACCTTATTTCTATATATAGGAGTCCAAGGGGTCAGAGTATAATCCTAGCTGATATAACAATAACAATGTAAGGGTACAAGAATAACAATAGTAGGCTTCTATGGGGCACAATAATAACAATAAGGGGGCTACACTAATAATAAAAACAAGGGGATAGACTAGTATTATAGGGACCTAGCAAAGTTTGAAAAGATTTCATGTATCTCGGGGTCACCATTTTCCTAAGAATGTAGACTTCAAGTGTGTGGCATCAGGTTCTCGACAAAATAAAGACGAAAATTGTAAAATGGGGAGGCATATAGTTAAATATAGTAGGAAGAAAATTTTTGGTGAATTCAGTGTTTTCCTCCATCCCACTCTATTATTTCTCTTCTCTCCAAGATCCTAAGTATGTTATGCAACAACTTGGAGTCTACATTAGGAAGTTCTTTCGGGAAGGGGGCATGCAAGAAAACAAAAAATTTCACTCGGTAAATTGGAAAATGATCAAGTCACCCCAGCTGCATGTTGGGCTAGGAATTCAAGACCCATCCTTGGATAATACAACAATGGGAGAAAAAATTTGGTGGATCATGGAAAAAAGCATGGATTTTTTGTGGGTTCAATTCATCATAGTAAATTATATAAACCAACATAACGATAGAGAAAAACAATTGGAGGCTTATCAAGTCTCTCCCATTTGGAAGCTCTTAAAGTCGTCATCGCGCCTCATCATAAACAACCTCTATAAAATCCCATGGAATGGAGCCTCTATTAACATTTGGAAGGATCAAATTCTTGACCTTGCACCTTTGGGGGAGGATCCCTCAATCTATCTTCTCTGATATTATTTGGTAGAATAGGGAGTAGAGAATTTGACTCAAATATCCTCTTGGGATACCTTTGGCAACTGGTATGGCTAGATTGTGGAAAATCTACCTACTAATTTCATTTCAATGAGTTACGAGAGATAAAATTTTGGAAAAACTTAGAGGATGTACTCTTATAGCACAATCAGTAGAGGGTATATGGGGGTGGAAGAATTACGCTTTCATAGTCAGAGAAGCCTATGCACAGTTATTGTTTAAAGCTAAAATCCCCCCTAAATCCACAATTGTGAAAAAGATATGGTCTTCCAATGCAATCCAAAAGGTGAACTTCTTTAGTTGGCCGCCGACTTAGAAAAAATTTCCTACATCAGGGAATCTCCAAAGAAGAGGTTTCATTGGACCCTCCAGATGTCCTTTATGTGAAACCTCGTAAGAAAATATTCCCCACCTTTTCATCCATTGCCATTACTCTAAGATGGTTTGGTTGGTGGCTCTTGGCCCTCTTTTTCGTAGAGTAGTATGGCTGCCAGACCTCCTAATATTTTTTGACTCTTGGCCTAAGTTTTAAGAGGGCTCCCTTCAAGCCAAAAATACTCTCAAGGATCTTTGGATTGATCTACCCAAATATATTTTCTGGAAAATTTGGCTATCAAGAAATAAAGAAATATTTAAGTTAGTTTTCTGTCCAGCAAGAAATACTACTCTAAAATCCCTTTCCTCCTAATTTTAATTTCATAAACCTATCCTAGACCACTCTCTATATCCTACTAAAATGGCCTCGCTGTCTCCATGGGCCAAGCCTATGAGCCCCTCTCCCTCAAAGAATGTTCAAAGAACTAGTCTCCTCTATCTCCTCTGATTGTCTCAAGAGGGCCTTGTTGATTGGATCAATAAGGAGAAGGAATGTAATCTAAAATTTGATGGAGATTCAAAAGGAAATCCTCAGGTGGCAGGGGAGGGAGGGGTTCTCATTAACCAAAAAGGAACATCGTAGATCAGTATGCTCGGGGTTTGGTAAAAAAGATGAGCAATCAACCTGAAGCATATGGGTTACTTTATGGACTTACCATTGCTCATCAACGAGGGATCAAGACTATGAAAATTTTGGGGGAATCACTCATTATAAAACACATGGTAAAAAAAATGTTTCAGAGAATAATAAGTTGAATCAAATCCTTGAAACAATCAAAGGACTTTGCGAGCTCTTTGAAAAGGTGAATTTCTTTCATATATTAAGAAGGTTTAACTAGGAGGTAGACATTCAAGAAAATCTATCTTGCCAAATAAAGGAAATCCATAAACAAGTAAATGGAACTGAAGGTTTCCTCCCTATCCCCTAGCCATGATCAGGGATAGTATTTTTTTTAAGACAAATTATTTCTCTATTAATAAGGTTAGTAGAAAAAAATTGGAATTTAGAGGTAAATTGAGAATTTTATATCCCTAAACATTGTGTTGATTAGGCTCCTACATATTTATCCTCCCCCCCCCCCTTCCACACCTCTCTCCCCTCCATGTCTCATTTCAATCATCCTCTCACTGGAACCCCTACCCCCTCCCCCCTCTCTCCCATCGCCTCTCCCATTCTCCCATACATAGCTATCATCTCCCTTGAACCCCATCTCACCCTTCCTAATGCCTCCCCTCATCCCTCGCTGGAATCCCTTTCCATGCCCCCCTAGAACCCCTCCCCCTTTGAATTCCTTTTTCTAACCCATGGCTCGTAACAAAAGGATAAGGTGGCATGATAATAAAACTAGGAGAGTACTGTGAAATTATTTTATTTCATTCGGTGTTTTCATTACAAGTTAGATCATGATACTAGGAGATGGGATTGGCATAAGTGTCCGGACTCTTAGCCCACTCCTCCATGAAAGGACCCCTCGCATGAACCAACTAACCAGCTCCATGTGAGAACCCTCTTAGAATGAGCCTCATTTAATTTTTCATGGGAATATCTGATGGATCACGCAAGGGGTAGTTAATATGTTTCAATAGAGTGTCGTTTGAATCAACAAGGAAATCATGGATATAAGTTGGGATATTGGAGGTAAGTGCTTACTCACCTGACTTGGTGAATACTATAAATTAAGGTAAAAAGAAAAAAATTGTATTCGAAAGAAATTCGAGGCCCTGTAGGCTGTTTGTTTCTGGTTTCAGAATTTTGGTTGGGGTTGCTTATGGATAATTGGGGTCTCTGAGCATCTGTCTGGGATGGATTTAAAGGTGGTGGAGTCTCTGGATTTCTGTGGTTGTCTTAGAAGTGGACTAGGTCCTTTTTGTCTCTGTTGTTGTCCTTGGGTGGAATTGGGTCTCATATTAAGTGTCCCTTGGAGGATGTACTCCGACCTTAGAGTGGGATTCTGGTCCTGTTTTGGAATTTTTTCCCCAAAGTGGATTTTGGTTCATGGAGTGGAATTTGCAGTGTTTTTACATTTGAATTCTGGGTTGTTTTTGAGAGAATTGGTAGAAATAGGAGCGTTGAGTTGGAAAATGAGACAAATGGGTTCAACACTCTATCAATTGAGCCCTGGGATATTAGGAATTAAAGTCATTTGGAATTGGAACACTTCCAATTCATCACTCTGTCAATTAATTCCTCAGGTTTTCTCTCTCGAGAAGTCAACATGGAACTGAAACATTAGGGATTCTTTCGAAAGAATTCAGGAAGAGTGGTATGTCATTTCGAAAGGAATTGGAAGTGTTGTCCAATACTAGCGACCTTCTCACCGCACCTGTGCACTCCCTATCAATGGGAGCACCATGAAATAAGGGAAAGTCTTTCAGAGTTGAAGAAGTGATTCCACATGCAGTATAAGGATAGTTGTGAGATGAGTGAGAGAAACATCGAAAATAACCATAAAATTTGCCAACTTTAGGATGAATTTTATGCATTGCATAGCCAAATCTAGGATTTGGAGATCCATCTTGCCGAGAATAACTCCATCACAAATGATGAAGCTATTGGGATAGCCCTCAACAATCCTGCAAACCCAAATGGATAATCTCCTTCTAAGTTTTTATGTGAATCTATAAATTTATTTTGTTTCTCAGACAGTTCTGTAAAGTTTATAATAGTAACTCTATAACAGATCAGTTGCATTTTGATGTTTTGTTTAGGATTTGGGCCAATTCAGCCACTGTGAAAACTAGACTTCCCATTTTTGGCATGATTTTGAAATTTATTCTCCTAGATATAACTACTCTTTTGTGTTAAAAAAAAAATAGAAGAAAATTGCTACTCTACTCTAAAAACCAAAAATTCTAGAATTAGTGAACTAGTTGACATGGGGTAAATTTTCTTATTAAATAGATTTTTTTTAGTGAAAATGATATGGGGTAAATTTTCTTATTAAATAGAATTTTTTTAGGAATAAATCCAATTGCAATCAACTCAAAAGACCGTCATTAACATGTGATCAAAAATATCACAAAATTACTATAGTTTTGCTACAAGATTGTTGGGAATGATTGTCTCTATACTTTAATAGCCAAGGAAAAGTTCTTACCAGGTCTATGAGTCTATTTTATTCATTTTTTATGGTCCTATTATAATAATAAATTTCCTAGAGGCGGTCAAGAGTGTTGTGGAGAAAATAAAAATGCATTTTGGAGGTTTTTTTTGTAGCGCTACATGATTAGGACAACATGCTACATGATAGTGTGTAAGTGTTATAAGATAGGGCTGATAACTATTTGAGCATAGTAAAAGGTGGGAATAGGAGTTTTGGAGGTTGGGGAAGGTCAACAAGGGATGAAGGAGCCTACTTCAATCCTTAGCGGGGTCAATTAGTCTATCTTATAGCAGAAAAGATAAGATATCCTCTTCTTGTAGCAAAAATGTAAATATAGATAGATTGTAGAAAATCAGGGAAGATTTGGGAGGGTGGAATCCTAAGCACCTGGATCATTAAAACGTGCTTTTAAAAAAAGTGACAATGTTATATACAAGAGATGCATTCATTTGCTAACGTTGTCTAATCAAAATTGATAACTGAGTGAAAATATTTAAATATAACTTATAAATGCAAATGCAAAGTAACAAAGAATGGAAACTAATCTCTAGAAAACATATCCATAATCATAAATATTTTTTGCCAACCCTGCAACAAAGGAACCTTATGAATATTAACGCTATAAATATGGTACAAACTTTGTTATCAAGAATTCCTATCGGTGAAGTAAGAACCAATGAATGAATCTACACTAAATGCATAAAGAAAAGAAAAGAAATAAAAAGGGACTTGAAAACCCATTTTTGGGCCCTAACACTAGGGAGCTCAAGCCCTATGAAGACAACTCAAACTGAAAATAAACTAGATTTCATTAACTAGGAATAATGTTCATACATCAAGAGTAAAAATGCACAATACAAAGGACTTACTCCTAGCTTCAAAACTCTAATGTCCTATTTGAATCCCCTATGGGATGCCAGGAAATCCTATTTATACAAAATGTCTTGATGGAATCCTCCTTGAAGAGTGGGGTTTCTTCCCTCCAATTCCCTAAAATTGTGGACCTGGTTCCCTGATTGATTTAAAATTCCAATGAGGATAGATCCTTTGTAAGCCATCCAACCTCAAGATCCTATATTTTGGGGAGCACATCCCTACATTTTCTCAATCAATGAAGATCCAAAATTTTCTCAACAACTTCGCAATATTCCATTCATTTATTGGTAGCAAACAAGTCCCTAGATTTTGTCATTCATAATTTACTCAATATTCTCTCAAAATTCCGCAAAATAAATAATATTACGTACATAATAAGAGAGGAGAAATCAAATTCCTAGGGATCCATTAATACTAAGAATTAACTCTATAATGTGCAAGTAAAGGGGTTAAATAAATGTATTAGGTGTCTAGGAAATACCAAATGGGCCCTATAAAATGTCCAATTTTGGGGCCCATCATCTCCCCCCTACTGAAACTATTGCTCACCCTTGAGAAACTCAATGCTTCTACTTGTCCTCTATGTTCCTCTATTTTTGTGGTGGAATTATTTTGCTAATTCCTTGACTTGAATACAAGTACACTCCAAGTTCTTATTGGTTCTCCACTATTTGCACATCCATTTCTTTCTTCTCCCCACAACATCACCTATATTCTAATTATTACCTAAGTTCTTTGAGGTTTTGGGAAGATTCAACCTCTTGTAGCACCTTGTACAAATTCTTGTATCATCACATTTTGACAAAAAAAGAACTCTTTCTTAGCACTCATTTTCTCATTTCTTGATCCTTTGTAGTACTAGTGCACTTTCGTGGGTAAGGTAGTGATCTTGGTTATGTCATTTTCATTGAAATGTGTCTCCAATTATCTCATTGTTATCACAACCTCTTGGTCAACTTTTCAAAGAATCCCATCCAACTATAAATTTGGAAAATGATGAGCACCTCAGGGTGTTGATGGATTCTTTAGGGATCTATAGGTTCCCTTCAGTTAAAACCCCTTCCCATGGCTCAAAAAGAACCCTAACAAGTCAAAATTAGTGCTCACTAGCTTTACTATAAGATCCATAAAATTCACCTCCGGTGACAGAGTTATGGGCTCAGAGTGGTATAAAGGGTGTTTCAAACTCTAGAGGTGAAGGATAAAAAAAAAACACCTTCTTCATATCGTTATTATCAAAATAAGGGTTTCACTTAAACTCAAATTGCAGGAAAACACATATTGGTGTACATTAAAAAGCCTTGATGTAGCTTTCTATGTCACATAAGATAGGAATGGGTGCAACTTCCCCCTTCCAATGGTGTAGGCTTAATGCCTCCTTAATTATGCACCTTTTCTCCTGCTTGGAGAATTTTGATCGCTCCTATAAAAAATTGATTCTCCTCCTTGATTCTGGATGGCAAGGAGTTTGGTATTTATTGGCTTCCTATAGTGACCTCCAATACTTATAAACACACAAGGGAAATTAAATAATACTTCATGGAATCCAAAGGGTTTTATTTGCATACCTTGCTTACCTATGGATATATTTGATGGTACTTTGGAGATGAAGAATGACTGCTGGTGTTGTTGGAGGTTTTCTCTTTCATTTATGACTGCATGGAGATATGCTTCTCTTAGAACTAAATGGAGATCCACTTCTTGATTTTTGGGTTATTTTTATGGTAAAGAGGATGATGCCACTGCCCTTTGTTCGTGCAGGTGCTCTTTGGATCATGTGTTTCTACTTTTTGGTTGATAAATAATCTTGTAGTAGCTGATAGAGGGTCTTGTAGTTGCTCCATACCAATGTAGTGACCCTCAATACCTTCATGTTGGTTTCCCTTTCAACTTGGTGATCCAATTGTGGTTCTGTAGGGTTTGTGAAGGCTACTACAGGATTAGGTTATTAACTATAACAGTCACACATACTCCTACAAGCTCATAAAAATATTCATCAAATGCATTTAGAAGCTCTGATAATTCATGTTGAGCTCATGGATAGGGACTAGAAACTCTGGTGATGGTTAAAATTGTGGAAGAAGGGGTGAAAATGGGTTCTTTTTATGGACATATATGAAATTTTGGATGGAGAAATGACTAAATGTTGTGGAGGATGGATTATGGAATTTTTTATTATGTGGAATTTATGATTTTGGACAAAAGTTAATTCCCTAGACATAGTGGACTAGTCTAGAACAACAAAATATGAAGAATATATAATTTTCCTCAGAGAAGTTAGAGAATGTAAAGAGCCCTACCTCAAATATATAGTAAGATTCTTGTTCCTTCTCGCTTGTAAGATCTAACTGTAGCTCCAATTTCTATAATTAGAACATGCACATACAAATGAAAGAAGAACATGATCTACAACAACCAAGTAGCATGATCTAACATCTCTATTCAATGAATCAACAAGGTATTGAAACACATGAGTGCAAACATAATAAAACACATATAGGAAAACAAGATACCCTTTGTGTTAATAGAAATAGGAGAGATTTTACAACCATAAATAGTAGTTGATCTTGTAGAAGTCTCCCCAAGTTGACTTGTCCTTCCTTGCCATAAAACACACCTCAATATCAACCCTACTACATGAATATGATGACTCCTTTAGGTTAAAGGTAGCAGCATAAGGGTAAAATCAATCTCCAAAAGAAAATCATGATGTTGTGGATGGCAGTAAATTTATAGGAGAGGGGTGGTAGTTTAGGATTTACCATAATGAGATTAAGATCCACTTATGCTGGGAGGATGAGCTCAAGGGATAAGAGGTGAAGTCTCCAAATTAGGACCAGATAGGATTCAATCTCTTATCGATAGTAAATAGTTAAAACAACCTTTAGAATCTTCTGGAACAGGAAGCTTTCGAATATTTCTTAATTTTCCAGAATTTCTAGAATCAACACACCTGTATAAGGGAGAAAAAAGTGTTGATCAACACTAGTGTAGAAGGGATCAACCAACATTGAATGCATGTGGCTAAAGGGACAGGGTGCGTTGGTGCTAAAAAAATTGATTTTGAACTATTAATCCAAGAAAATTATACTTTTTGGAAAGGTCATTCTTAGGGATTTGGGAGGGGATGATGACAACATGTTCACAGATGTTGATTGATTTGGTTTGCTAGCCTATTGACCAGATGTGACAAAATGACCTATAATATTTTGGTAGAATTATTTTTTCATTCCCACAAATAAAATGAAAGATCTGACCCTTTTCTCAATGTCGATCACAATCATGTAGAAAATCTAGACAATCGTGTAGCAATATAGGATAATTCTATAGCAAAATTGTTTAATCCATATCTTTCAAATGGTAGATTAGATTCACCTAAAATTTTTTGAGTGTGTTGTTTTCACCCTTATTCATCTCCCAAAAAAATTCTTAGCCAATTGATGCATGAATATCAAGAAAAAGGGAAAATTGATGTCGGTGATCGTGGCCAATTTCTGGAAAAGTATGCACTGGAATTTGCTAGAATTTATTGAGCATGTTATTATCATCCCTATACATCTCCCCATGAAAAATATCAGCCAATGGATGCATATATGGAAAAAAAAAAAATTACCTGTGTATTTTGGAAATCCTGTAGCAAAACATAACATTCCCATAGCACTTCAGGAAAATTAGGAAAATGAATGGGAAATGGTTGGGAGTAATGGGAAATGGCATGAGGATGCACTATGAAAATTACAACAGATGTATGGGAGTTTTCTTAGCCATGTTGGATCATCTTGGTGTAGGAGGTGGAGAACTCAATGTTGAGTTCCCTTGACTAGATGCTTTCTTCCCTGATCAATGTTATGTTGCTTGAACAAGTTGGAAAGACCTTGGATATATTAGATAGATACACCTGGATAAAGTAAGCTTTTTCCTTTTAATTTCTCATTTTTTCTCTTTTTTTCTAGGCCTACTAGTTGCCTCAATGAGGTTTTCAACTAAGAGGTCTGCCTAGGTGCCCTAAAGGAGGTTTTCGCCTAGGATATTTTTCATTTTTTCTATTTTTTTTCTTCCCAACCCACTAACCACTTCATGGAGGCTTTCAATCAGTGAGCCAATATCAGGCGTCTTAAAGGAGGTTTTCACCTGAGATTTTTTTTTCCTCTTATTTTTTTTTCCTTTCATGCCTTTCTCCTATTATAATTGAAAAAAAAATCCTCTTTCAAGTATAGTAATACTTCCAATGGAGTCATGTGCATAACATGATGATAGATAAACTCATGTGTAGGATTGAAATATATTATTTAACGTGTACCTGAATATTAGAGACTAAGTGCTTTGACTTTGATGATGTTAAACATTGTTGAAGAGAGTGGTGCTCTTGCTTAGTGATTGTGAGGAACCAAATTTCAATATAGTTGTGATTCCCTTAGTTCACTTGCTCATTTGGATCATTTTTTATGCCTTCTTATTCTATGCAATTCAAATCTAATAATATTGTGTGATTAGTCCCTTGAACATATAAAATATATGATGATAAGTATAGCAAAAATTCTTCAATCTTAGGCTCCAATGGCCACTCTCCATAAAATTTGGTCCATGATTTTTTTGTCTCCTTTGTATCTTCTTCTTTTGCATGTTGTTCTTAAATAGGAGCAAGAGAATATCTTCTTTTCAGTACTCTTCTTGATCCAAGATGAATATCATTTGGATCAAGAGAATTTATTTGGATATTTTGTATCTCAACACTGTAAGTGGGTTGAGTTACTTTATTGCTTGGGTTTGGAGATGATTGTGCAAGTAGTTGAGTGGGAGTGGATATTTGAAATGGTTTTCATCGAGGATGTGGTTGTGGTAGAGGTGGATGGGATGGAAAGCATTGAGTTTGTTATGGAGGATATTGAGGATATTGAGGGAAATATGGATAAACCCAATGAGGAGGTTGGTATGGATGTAAAGGAGGAATGGAAGGTTAGGGAGGATAATACGATGAATATTGAGGAAAATATGGATCACCCCAATGAGGATGTCAGTGTTGATTTGGATGAAAGATGGAATGGAATAAGACCCCTTATATGGTTGGAAAGGTTGGGGAGGATAAGACCCTTGTTGATACAAGTTGATAGAGTAGAGTTGCTCCATGCATCCTTCTAGATTCTCTATCACATATTCTTCTTCTACCTACAAAAGTGAATGGTGGGGGTTTTGTGGTATTGAGGATATATATATATATATATATATATATATATATATATATATATATATATATATATATATATATATATATATATATAATATAAAAACTTGAATGAGGTTTCTAATGCAATGAGAGATGGTTAATGAAATTTTTTGTTTTTGTTAAAAATATGAATGAAAAAAATAAGGAAGGAATCATTCTAATAATAAGGGAGTTGTTTCTTTGAAACCATCCCTGAAAGTGGTGCCAAAAAGTGACAAGCCATAGTATTGAAACAAGACTATTGCAACTCCTAAGGCTACCAACTTAAATTATTAACCTCGGGTTCGTACAAACTTACGATGGGTTGACACTGTATGTTCACCAAACACTTTCCTCTTCCTGCTTTGACTCCATTTGATGCAAGTGAAATAAGGCAATGAAACAACTTCAAATGAGAAAAGATTTAGGTAATCCACCAATAACAATAAGCACACCTATTCTAATTTTGCTAGAAAGGAAAATAAATATATTCTATTTGCAAAAATTTAAAGCATAATGAAAACTAAGAAAATATAATCTATATTTTGGAAAGGAAATGAAATTAAAGTAAATGTATTATATTTTGGATGAAATGAAAATTCCTATATTACTCGTGCAAGAAGAAGATCAGAAGTAAATTGTGGGAAAGAAATATAGACTAATTGCATAAATAAACATTCAAGAATGAAACGATATAAGTATTAAATGTTGACCTAATGAAGCCTCACCTCAACTAAAGTGGTCTCAGAGCATTCATAGGCTATAAATATATTTCTTCCATGAATTTGGAGAGCATATGGCCAAGGAAGATCTCAAAAACAAACTGCTAGAAGATTACTACATGATGTTTGTTGCTCGAGTTAACTTCCAAAATGCCCAAGAAAATCAAATTAAAATGAGATAGAGTAAATTTTTAGTAGGATTCCCTAGGAATCCAATCAAATTGGAACCATTCAAAAATACCCTTGTTAAGATGTTCTAAAAAATAGTAAAAAATTACTACTCTAAAGATGAGATATTCTAGAACTAATAAGCTAGTTCACCTACCAAATTCCTAACCTAGTAAAGTGAAAATTCTATGGGGTGAATTTTTTTATTAAATAGAATGGTTTTAGGACTCAATAAAAGTGTAATCAACTCAAAACATCCTTGTTAATACGTTCTAAAAAATAACATAAAATTACTATTGTTTTTCTACAAGATTGTTGGGAATGACTGCCTATCTACTTTATTAGCCAAGGGAAAGTTCCTACCAGTACTATGAATATATTTTATTCATTTTTTATGGTCTTATGATCATTTTAAAGTGCATAAGAGAGATTATATGGAGTTTTATACAACAAATCAGTACGAATTTTGGAGGTTTTTTCATAGTGCTACATGATGAGGCCAGAGTGTTATAGGATAGCCTGTAAGTTTTACAAAATATGGCTGAGAGATATTTGACCATAGAAGAAGGTGGGAATAAGAGTGCTATAGGTTGGGGTAGGTCAAAAAGGGATGAAATATCCTTCTTGAATCCTTAGAGGCCTCAACTATTCTATCATATAGTAGAAAAGGCAAGATCTCCTATTCTTGTAGCAAAAATGTAATTGTAGGGAGATTGCAGAAAATCAAAGAAGAGTTGAGAGGGTGGATTCCTGAGCACCTGAATTATTCAACCATTTTATTAAAAAAAGTGACAATTCTATATACCAAATATACATGCATGTTATAACCTTATTTAATCAAAGCCCATAATTGAGTGCAAGCTACTTATTTAAATAGAACTTATACATAGGAATGCAAAGGAACAACAAATGCAAACTAATCTTTAAACACCATATGCATAATCATAAATATTTTTGTCCAGCCCTGCAACAAAGGAACCTTGTGAATATTAACACTATAAATCTGGTATAAACTTTTTTATTAAGGATTATTTTCAACGAAGTAAGAACCAATGGACTAATATAGATTGAATGCATAAAAATAAAGAAAAAAATAAAAAGGGACTTGAGTACCCAGGGTTGGGCCCTAACCTTAGGGATCTCAAACCCATATGAAGAAAAAATAAAACTGAAAAGAAAATAGATTTCATTAACTGGAAATAGTGTTCATACATCAAGAGTAAAAATGAACAACACAAAGGACTTGATCCTAGCTTTCAAACTCTAATCTCCTATTTTAATCCTCTTTAGGATGTTAGGATCTCTCATTTATAACAAAAGTTTTGAGGGGAAACCTCCTTTAAGAGAGGGGTTTTTTACCTCCAATTCCCTAAATTTGTGGACTTGGTTCCCTGATTAAATTCAAATTCCAAGGAGGATAGATCCTCTGTAAGCCACCCAACCTCAAGATCCTCTTTTGGTCGGGAACACATCCCTACACTTTCTCAATCAATGGAGCTCCAAAATATTCTCAATAACTTCGCAATATTCCATTCATTTATTGGTAGGGAAGAAGTCCCTAGATTCTCTCATTCAAAATTTACTCAATATTCTCTCAAAATTCTGTAAAAATAAATAATATTAGGCACATAATAAGAAATAAGAGATTTAATTCCTAGGGACACATTAATACTATGAATTAACTCTATAATGTGAAATTAAAGGGGTTAAATAAATGTTTTAGGTGTCTATGAAAGACCAAATGGACCGTATAAAATGTCCATTTTTGGGGCCCATCAACATATATTCTAGAAGAGTGGTCTACAGGGCGATTTAGCTTGCTTCAATATTTAATCTTTGTTTGGTGCCTCAAATCAAGCGAAGAGAATCATCATTGCCATTTTCATTTCTTGGTTTTCATGTGCCCGACTCCGGCTAATTATGAAACGATTGAGAATTGTACACTTGATGGTCTAGTGATCCAATAGATTGTAACAACATTTCTCAGGGGTGTGTGACATGTTCCATACCTCATGATGGGGTGGCCCTTTAGGTATCCCCTCACATGCTTGAATGGCATCAGATCATGGTGTAGCCTCATTTGAAGTTTCGTAGATTTTACTATCTCATTTTCAGCCGTTTCTAGCACCAACAACATGAATGTCTCCTTCAAATGATCCATTCTAATCTTTATATCCCTTTCCTATTCAAAATATCTTATTTGGTTGTGATATCTCCTCACCATGTCAACTTGAGGGAAATTATGGCTCATGTACTCAGATTAGAAAATGTTATTTTATTCATTCTTGTCCTCTCTTTCCTAGGGACATTATGTATATGGGACTCATTGTATAATTGTATAATTTTCTGGCCAATTTATCATATCATATCATGTATCATGTAATTTCTTGCTAAAACCCACATTGTTGGGCACATCATTATTATTTCTACCCGGTTATCTCAGAAGGTATGAGTATGCCTCCCCCACCTCATTTGAAATCATGTACTTACAAATAAAATGATACATCTATCAGATAAGTAGGTCTCACCCCCTCCATTCTAAGTCCTTCCTTGCCTAGATTTAACTCTCTCTCTCTCTCTCTCTCTCTCTCTCTCTCTCTCTCTCTCTATGATTTCCCTTCAGTATCACGTGAAAGTGAAATCTACGATGTATTTTGGTCATACGATTTTCTCTTAACACTCTTACGTTGGGGGGTATTCTCTTATCACCCATAAAATGATCACCTATCCATTTATTATGAGTTTTATCAAAATACAACATGTAGGATTCATTTTATCATAGTAAAACCCACTTTCACCATAGGAAATGTTCTAGTAAAACATTTTTCTAAAATATTTCTCATTATAATCCAAAAAACCCCATGAGAATAATTAAATAAATCATTATTTATTTAATATTCTCTAGAAATAATCATTAAATCTTTATTTCATAATTATTTCTTATCACTTTTGACATAATCACCTTGGAATAATTAAATAAATCACTATTTATTTATTATTCCTGATTTATTACATATTTCCTTTTTGAGATTATTGTTAAACTATTATTTAATAATGATTTCAAATTCATATTTTCCTTAATTATCAAAAAGTGATTAATAAATCATTTTTAGTTGTTAATTACTTCAATTACTTTCTAAATAATTATATTTAACCATTTTGAATATCTTTTCCTTGAAAAAAATTATAATAAAGTATTCTCAACATCCAAATTTTGATTTGGTCAATAATATTTTATTATTTCCTAATTCCTAATTTGGATCAATACTTTGTTATAAATAGAGGGTTTTCTATTCATTCCTCACCATGACCATTTTAATCATCAACATTATCGTCTCATAAATTTTGAGCTCCCACTTGAGTTAAAGTACCCTTTTTTTTTTCTCGTTGCATATTGAGAGGGAGAAGCACGTTGTTGAAGCACAAGGGCAAGAAAATAATCCATTCCACATAGGGGGATTGCAGACCCATGTTGTAATTTCTTTCGAATAGGTGTATTATTAAAATTATCATTAGATTAATTCCTCCATTGGGTTAATGCACTTTTGTTTTATGTTGTTATATGTTTTTGTTTTCTAGATCTCCTATGTTGAAGGGTTTTTTTTCTTGTTTTATTGTAGATCTGAAGAATAGAAGATTTTTTTTTTTTTTTTTAGGGCTATAAGTCACATATAACTTAATTGAATGGATTTTTGTACACCTAACTTTGAAAGGAACTTCATCGTGTATGTATCTCCTTCAACCTTCTCGGTTTTTGGGGTCCTAATAAAGGAATATGGAATTAGAAATGAGCATGCCATCTATTATGTCAGTAACAACCTTAGTGGTCCCCCTGTGTTCTGCTCCCATCAATAAAATTTAGCCCCAAATGTATTTTTCTCTATTGAGAAACTTCATCCTTATATCCTTATGTGTACCAGCAAGGTTGTGACTAATTTGAACCCCATGGATTTGTTGTTGAGTGGGCAGATCATCAATGGAAAGTGTGCGTAAAGAACAACAAGGTGTAATTGCAAAATTAGGCTCACTAGATGTTCCAACATCAAAATCATCTATTTCTTCATATCTCAAAAAAGTCTTGGAAAATCATTCCAGGTTGTTTGAAAATCCCAAAGGACTCTCACCTATTCGTGATAATGATTGTTGTGGATCATTAGCACCTTCACATTCTGCTGATGATGATAAAAAAGAAGCAGAAGATCAAATTTCTACCATATATATGGAGGATGGTGCAGAAGAGGAATTTGAAAAAGAATTTGAAGAAGAATGTAAAGAAGCTGATATTTCATTTGATCAGGAAGAGATGGATGATTATTGCAGACAATTCATTGATTTTATGCAAGAAGAATTGCATAAAAAGTATGACTTGAGATCAAAGAAGAGATTGAGAACTCAGGATGATGAAGAGAAAGAATCAGAGTCAGCCCCTTCTCCAATGGTGACTCCACATAAGAAAAATTCAGTAAAAAAATCAGACAAGGGGAAGCAGCCCATGAATCCAGTAAAAGAAAAAGAGAAGCAGCAAGCTGAGGCTTCCCAAAATAAGTCTAATGATTCTAATATTTTGGAGAAGATTGTTACTGTTCCTAAGAAACATGCAAATCCTAATAAAAATCAAGAAGAATCTGAAAAGTTTACTAAACAAAACCAAACTTTCAGTTTGTCCAAAGAGTTAGAAAAATTTAAAATTCAAGTACCTCTTCTTGAGTTGGCTAAAACACCTGGGTATACGAAAGAGATTGCAAAATTTATTAGTTTATCTTAGTCTTGATGAGGTGGGTGATATTGTGAATTTGCAAGAAGAATAGCCAGTGCTTACTTTCGGTCCTCATGTTGAAGAGGTAGATTCTTCTGTTCCACCTTTTTATATATCAGTACTTTTACATGATTCCATTCTACATAATTGTATGCTAGATTCTAGTGCATCGTAAAATCTTATTCCATTATCTGTGATGAAAGAGACAAATTTACAAATCACTAAGCCAAATAAATACCTCTATTATTTTGATTCAAAAAGGGTGAAGTGTGTTGGGCTTATCAAATACATGGTTGTTTCCTTGGCTCAAATTCCAGGCAAAAGTATCATGATGGATGTAGTAGTTGCAGATATTTCGACCAGATTTGGTATGTTGTTGTCCAGATCTTGGGGAGAAAATATTAGAGGTGTCTTAAAATTGGAATTTACATATGCCATAATTCCTGTTTTCAATGGGGAAGAGAGAAGGTTGTACAGAGAAACCAGATTCATGAAAACTACCACCAAGAAAGATGCAGGTAATTCCCCTCTTTATGGTCAAGAGAAGAAGGATCTCTCTTGTTTTATGATGCATGAAGATTCAGAATTTTCTAAGGACTCACAGAAGCAACTCTCTTCAGAAAGTGTACATAAGGAGTTGTATTTTGATAAAATTTGGAGGTGTGATTTTGATGGTGCATATTATAAGGAGGGTACCAGAGCTGGGTTCATATTTATATCTCTAGAAGGTAACCTTTTACCATTTTATTTCAAACTTGAATTTGAATCAACTAAAAATGTATTTGAGTATGAAGCGTTGATTTTGAGCCTTCAAACTGATAAAAAAATGGGAATTCAATCTATTTCCATTTTTGGTGATTCTGAATTAGTAACAAGACAGATTAAGAATTGGTGTCAGACCAAGCATCCTAGATTGAGATCTTGTAGAAATGAGGTGTGGGATCTAATTGAAAATTATTTTGAAGCCTTTAATCTTCAATTTATTCCAAGAAAAGAAAATAGAATGGGAGCTTCACTGACAGTTGCAGCTAGTACATTTAAGCCACCCATTAATCCATGACTAAGATATGCAATTGAGTTGAAACATAGTGTAATATCCCAAAACAGGGATTTGACAATACATAAACTATATTACAGTCTTGAAATGATGAATAAGCTTAAAATAGGTGTGAATAAAAAATATACATCAATTGGACCTACAACAACAACTTATCTTTCATTCCATGATCCGACAAGTGGGGAAAAACAACTGTTTCAGCCCTAAAAATGTCATTTTCAGATATTTGCATAAAAATAAGGGAAATTGACGGTGGGATCGATTAGCTTAGGTCATTTGGGACTCACATACCAAATTTGAGAGAAAAAAAAAATAACTCAACCTAAGTTACACAAATCTCCCACTCCCGATATGGCTCAAAAACACTGAAACCCCATGAATTTTAGTATTCAGAAATTACTGAAGTGTGAAAAGCATAATTTAAATAGGATTTATGATACAATATGATGCAAACATTAGATCTGGAGTTTAATTTCTTAGAACATGAAGAAAATGGAAGATTTGAGGAAGAAACCCCCAAGAATGAGGTGCTGGAACACATAGAAATGACTGCAAAGGCTTGACAACGTTATTTTATTGAGTGTACTGTAGCATTAGATTACATATCAGATCTAGAGCAGATCTGTGTACAAAAAGTTAGATCCATATCAGATCTGTACACTAGAAAGGCTCCTCTTTCAGATCCCCTTGGGGTTTTCAGCAGAAAATGAAGTACATGGAGTTTGCAGAATGTTTAGAATTTCTGAAGAAAATAAATCTATGAACAGATCAGATCTGAAACATACATGGATTATATGGCTAATTCATGGATCACCACTGTGTAAGGAAGGCTCCTTTACACTAGATATCTCTCCTCCAAATAGTTTCTAAAACACCCTGCAACTCCTCACTTGCAAATAATGCAGTCCAGGGAGATAAACTATGCTATAGGATTGATGTAGAGTTTGGCCTGATGCCAAGATGTAGATATGAAGCTCCAATCAGCTAATACACTCTTGCCAATTGAATAGATGACTTTCCCACTGAAAAGAGGCACTAGTATGGCCTATATCTAAATAGATCTAGCCTCTACTTGTTGTAGCTTGCAAAGACAATCACACCCTAAACAGGGCATGAATTGCAATTGAAAGGAAAATCTTGGTCTCAAACCAGATAGTGGAGAATGTAGTACAAACTCTTCCAAGAGCTAATCAATGGAAAGAGGTGGAACTCCTAAACAAGAAATCCCAATGCTAAACAACATTTGCAATCTAGGCTAAACAGCCAAGAAAGCTATATGTCTAAATATACAATATATCAAAATATCATATCATGAACAACCTCCTTATGCTACCCACCTATTCCTTTTATAAGATCAAGAGCTTGTAAACCCTAAACAACCTTCAATGATTTAGCTTCATTCACATGTGAGCCTCCAACTTGAACTTCGCTGTCCCTCTAGAAGATTCATTGCACCTAGACAAAGTTGTTGATTTGGTCCTGGTTGACTTGGTCAATTGATTTAGTCTCTTTCACACTCAAGTGTGCTTATAAAAATGGCCTAGATTTAGCCTTGTTCACATTGGGCATTAATTTATTCTTTTATTAGGAGTTTTATGTACCTCCTTTACATATTTATTATTTAAACAAAGAAACCAAAACAAAATGAATATTCCTATTATCTTAGGACTAATTATGAACATTACAGTCCTCCCCTCCAAAATTTTTCTTGTCCTCAAGCAACTCACAAGGACTTTGCAAAATCTCCAATGGAATTGTCTCCTCCCAAGAATACAAGTTTGCCTTTGGTGGATGAACCAAATAGTTGTCATCATGAAGTAGTGGGAAATACATAAAAAGAATCATATGTTTTCGATTGGCCTTCTAAAGGCATGAGAGATGGTAAATATTGGGTATTTCAACCCCCATGAGAAACTTAAATCTCCATGCTATCAACCAAACAAAGTGAGCCATCCTTGACAACTCAAATAAATAGTCACCAAATTTCCCCACCATATGTAATGTGTAGGGGCTCTGTGGCTGGAAATGAGAGATACGAATACTCAACTCACACTGTCTCTCCCTCCATTTATGATAAATATGGAGTTGATGATCCCGGGCTGCAATAATATAGTCCTCATGAAGCCAAAAGAGACTTGGAACTTCATGATTCCCTTCATGGATTCTAGTGAGCCTTCTTGCCCAATCTTCCATGCATATAGTGAATAGAGGATCTTCACCATATGTGCTAAAAAAGAAACATGGAATAAGTGTCATATGATATATTGGATGGTGACAATATTCCCTCCCTTGAGACCAACGTTGTCCTTCATCTTGCTGCCTCAAATCATAGTAGAATAAGTGATCATCCCACCACCTTCTTGCTGCAAAAAGCTTCTTCAAATCTTGGAAATAGTAGAGGGTAATAGGTGTTGGCTGAATATGAATCAAAAAACACATTTATTGCTGAAAATTATCCCAAGTGAGAGACTTCTTCCAATGACATAAGCCCAACATATGGCTTCTAGCATAAGAAAACAAATGATATAATGTAGCAGCCACACAATGTTCTATCCTCCTCATGAAGCATGAATGAATATGGGAGATTTCATTCCCAAAGGACACACTCAACCAATGTGTCATCCTTCCTCTCATGTTTTCAACAAATATCAGAGCATGATCATCATCATAATATAAACAAGCTCCCTTATGCCACCTCATGAGAGAGTTACCATTTCTCCCAAACCCAAGTACATACATGATCATGAGATACATTCCAAAAAGAAATACATGTAAATACATGAGACACATCCCAAACAAAAGAAAATACATGGACATGAAATTTAACATGGGATGTCCAATCTCTTCTTGTCAATCAAAGCAGCCATGCCTTCTTCTTATGCATCCTTCCATTCAGATACAAGGCATGAGACAAGAAAATATGAAACCTTGGGTAGTACCCATACTCACCCAATAGCAACCAGCGTAGGACATCTCCTAATTGCATCCAATTCAGATGTGGTAAGTGGTTTCCCCACCATTTACTTTCTGCCCATAACATATCTCCATGGCTGAAAGTGGAAGATATATTTGGTGCCTTAGGAAAGCACCCATCATGATGCAAAATCTCCCTTTTTTCACCAAGGGAGTGGCCATAATCAGCAATAGTTTTGGCCCAAAGTTTTCCATGAAGTTTATAAGCTATAGCACTCCTTTTAGGAGTCATGGCCTGCATATACATAGTAAAATAAAGCATACAATCGAAAAGTAAAACATGATTTACATAAGTATGCTCTTCACCAATAGTCCTCCTCCAACAAGTGGAGAGGTGCACAGATCTATCTCCTTGCTTAAGAGTAGAAGGAGAGGGCTGAACTAACTCTTCCATATATTTATATTGCTTGCTACATACTCATGTGATACATGCATCTTTGATAATGCTGATATAATTATTCTTCAAAGCCTTCCCACATGAATCCATTTGAGATAATATGGTGTGTTCAAATGAAAACAGTGAGGGTAGAAAGCAAGATATCATAGCCTGCACATAGTAGTTGGTCTTTGAGTTTTGACTCGTTAGCCAAATATATCTGATCATGAAAGTAAATGACTCCATCAACCACCTTATACCTCCTATATTCCATTTTCCCATCAAGAACCTTACTTATAAAGAGGTTTTGGAATATTATACCAAGAGTAGGGACTCCAAATATGGATCTAGGCTCCTCAATAAAGACAGCGCTGTAGAGTTATGAAATGAAGTAGCTATCACATCATCTCTTTCCTCTTTGACATGCTTGATTCCAAATTCACATGGGGGAGTATTGAGGCTTCATCCTTGTTGCCTCCCTTGCAACTGATCTTGTGAGGAACAATATTGAAGAATATGAAGATCAATCTTCTTTTGAAAGGTATCTCTCTTCCAAAATCTCCATAGTTTAGCCCATGCACACAATAGTGTTGGTACCCTCTTGCTTCCTTCAGAAGTATCCTTATGGAGAGATATCATTTGCTGCCCCAAGTCTATGGAGTGGCCATTTGACATCATGCTAGTGTCATCATGGATCTTTGAATTCTTCTTTACCAACACAAATAGATGAGTGAGAAATAGAAAAATCAATTTCAGAAAATTGTTCAGCTCTCCTTGGAATCCATCAATAGATCTCAATGATGTGGTAGCTCCCCTAAAAGCTCCCTCCTTAGCCAAATGTGTCACTGATGCAAAAATTTGAGAGAACACTTTACTCTTCTTTTCATCAGGGGGTCTCCCTGGTGGAATGCCTCCATGTAAAGGGACATCTAGATCTGAAGTAGATTGTATGGATGGTTGGACTGATGTGTCCCTTCCCTTGCTGCATAGTTCAGTCTCCTTCTCATGAATATAAACCCCTTGAAATAAAAAAGGGTGCATGCTCCTAATCATAGGATGTTGATCCATCCTACCTCCTGTTGCTTGGATTAAGGTATCACTGCCTAATAACACTGTCACATAATGCTCCTTGGGAATTACTTGCAAAGATACACAAGCTCTTTCCCTTGAAACAATAACTTCATCCCCATCCCCATGTGGTAATGGATCTTATTTTGAAGTGACATCTTGTTCTTCCTTCTCATTGATATTTGAGAACACCTCATTATCAACAAGAGACCTTGGACCTTGGTCTTCTATTGAAAGAGGAATCTCCATGACTTCCTTTTGAGAAGAACTCTCTTCATGCAATGGGGATCTTGCCCTTGGAAAGGTATCACACAAGTTTTTTCCCCCTTCAACATAAATCTGAAGTGGAGTTTTCATAACAGATCTTTCCAACTCATGCAATGGTTTTTCATGCTCATGCTTTGCTAGCTCAATCAAAGATGTTTTAGCTTGATTCGCATCAAAGTTTCTTACCATCCTCCTAGTGAACTTTGCATAAGTAGATATGTTTGCATTCTTTAATGAGAAAGATTCAAACAACCACCAAGCATAAGCTTTACCTTTAAGATGCAGCGCTGCTACCTTAAGGGCTTCTTTTTCTGAAACTTGATGTAGATCCAAATATGAGTCTAGCTGATCTATCCATTCTTCGACTGTGCATATGGAGGATCCATCAAAGTTAGGCATAAAGAATCTACCTCTTCTTCTTCTATTTTTGGATCTTCTCTCCTCCTTGAGTTGGCAGAATTATTAGAAGCTGAATTGCTACTTTATTTCCAAGATTTAGATTCATACTCCTAAATATAATCACTTAAAATCTCCTCCTTTGCTGCATCTTCTTCCCTCATTTCTCTTGCAATAGATCTGGGCATTGAATAACGCTATAGATATAATGTAGCTGAGTGCTTGCACATATAAGATGAAGAAATAGGGTTTTATTCATGTAAATATCTTCTTGAGGGACCTTCATGTCTTTCCCTCTTTATTTCTTTGATTTCTCCTTTAAGCTCATGGAGAGTTTGGAACAGAGTTTTTGGGAACTCTTTCCCTTTCATTCTTCCAAAAAAAGGGGTATTACCCATTTATTTTGTGTATTCAATGTATTCAATCTTCTTCTTCTATCTCTTCTCTTCTTGAAAAGACATCTTGGCTTGAAGCTCACAGGCTGAGCCAAAGATCATGCTCTGATACCACTGTAATATCCCAAAACAAGGATTCAGCAATACATAAGCTGTATTATGGTATTGAAAGATGATTAATCTTAAAATAGGTGTGAAAAAAACATATACATCAATTGGAGCTACAACAAAAACTTATATTTCATTCCGTGATCCGACAAGTGGGGAAAAACAACCATTTCAGCCCTAAAAATGTCATTTTCAGATATTTGCATAAAAATAAGGGAAATTGTTGGTGGGATCTCTTCTCTTAGGTCATTTGGGACTCACATACCAAATTTTAGTGAAAAAAAAGAACTATAGCTAAGTTAAACACATCTCCCACTCCCGATATGGCTCAAAAACACTGAAACCCCATGACTTTTAGTATTCAAAAATTAATGAAGAATTCACAACGTCATTTAAATATTATTTATGATATAATATGATTCAAACATCACATATGGAGTTTTATTGCTCAGAAAATGAAGAAAATGGAAGATTTAAGGAAAAAACCCTCAAGATTGAGGTGCTGCAACACATAGAAATGACTGCAAAGGCTTGATAGCATTATTTTATTGAGTGTACCATAGAATTATATTACATATCAGATCTAGAGCAGATTTGTGTACAAAAATTTAGATCCATATCAGATCTGTACACTAGAAAGGCTTCTCTTTCAGATCCCCTTGGGGTTTTCACCAGAAAATGAAGTACATAGAGTAGATCTGAGATCTACTGCAGCAGATTTGTAGAATGATTCAAAAATTCTGAAGAAAATACATATATGAACAGATCATATCTGAAACATACATGGATTATATGGCTAATCCATGGATCAACACAGGTTAAGGAAGGCTCCTTTACACCAGAGATCTCTCCTAATAGTTTCCAAAACACCCTGCAACTCCTCACTTGCAAATAACGCAGTCCAGGGACATAAACTACATTGTAGGCTTGATGTAGAGTTTGTATTGATTCCAAGATGTATATCTGAAGCTTCAATCATCTAATACACTCTTTCCAATGGAATAGATGACTTTCCCACTAAAAAGAGGCACTAGTATGACCTAGATCTGAATAGATCTAGCCTCCACTTGCTGCAGCTTGCAAAGACAATCAAACCCTAAATAGGACATGAATTGTAGTTGAAAGGAGAAGATTGGTCTCAAACTAGATAGTGGACTATGTAGTACAAACTCTTCCAAGAGCTACTGAATGGAAAGAGGTGGAACTCCTAAACATGAAATCCCAGTGCTAACAACATTTGCAATCGAGGCTAAATAGCCAAGAAAGCTATATGTCTAAACAGAAAATATATCAAAATATCGCATCATGAACATCCTCCTTATGCTGCCCTCCTCTTCCTTTTATAAGATCAAGAGCTTGTAAACCCTAATCCACCTTCAATGATTTAGCTCCATTCACATGTGAGCCTCCAACTTGAACTGCATTGTCCCTGAAGAAGATTCATTTCACCTAGATAGCGTTGTTGATTTGGTCCTGATTGACTTGGTTAATTGATTCAGTCTCTTTCACTCTCAAGTGTGCTTATAAAAATGGCCCAGATTTAGCCTTTTTCACATTGGGCATTAATTTATTCTTTTAGTAGGAGTTTTATGAACCTCCTTTACATATTTATTCTTTAAACAAAGAAAGAAAGAAAAAATGAATATTCCTATTGGCTTAGGACTAATTAAGAATATTACACACAAGCCTTCAATCCTTGATAATGTAAAGCATTGGCAGGTGTTCGAGGATGATGAGCAGATCAATCAATTTTTAACAATGATTGGAAATTTTGAAGACAATGAAATTGATCTAGACAATGAAAAAAATGGTCAAAATGATGTGCCTAGAGACCTGAAATAGATAATTGGTGATGAGAATATAATTTAGTTGAAAGATAATATATTTCCCAGGGGCTTGGTTCCTATTGAAATATTGTTTGATTCTAATGATGTAGCAGTGAACCAGAAGAATGTATCTCAGGATGGAGAAATGGAAGACTGTAATTTAGGAACTGAGCAGGAGCCCAAAATGGTCAATTTATTTAAAGGAGTTCCTAAGGATTGTAAGGAAAGGTATGTAGATCTTTTCAAAAAGTTCATGGATGTGTTTGCATGGTCGTATGAAGATTTAAAGACTTATGATTTAAATATTATTTAGCATAAAATACCACTGAAAGATGGGGATAAGCCACACAGGCAAAATCTCAGACAGATTAATCCACTGTTACTTGCCCCGATTGAAAAAGAGGTAAATAAAATTTTACAAGCAAAAATCATAGTCCCACTCAGATACTTAGATTGGGTTTCAAATCTAGTGCCAGTCAGGAAGAAAAATGGAGAGTTAAGATTCTGTGTATATTTCAGGAACTTGAACAGAGCCTCCTTGAAAGCTAATTATCCTTTTCCAAAGATGGACTATGTCTTACAGAAAGTGACTGGGGCTTATAGGTTGTCCATGGTTGATGGTCTCTCTGGGTACAACCAAGTAGCTGTTGAGAAGATCAGAAGAAAATAGCTTTCACCATGCCCTAGGGAACATTCATGTATGCTAGGATGCCATTCAGCCTCATGAATGCAGGAGCTACTTTCCAGAGGGAAATGGATATAGATTTTATGGGTGACAAATTTTTAGTCATATATTTGGATGATGTGACTATTTTTTCAGGTTCTGATGATGAACACTTGGAACACCTGCGAAATGATTTCTTGAAATGCAGGAAATTTGCGTTATCATTGAATCCTAAGACATCTTTGTTTTCTTTGGAGGAAGTTAAGTTTCTAGGACATATAGTTTCAGAAGGAGTAAAAATTGATCCAGCAAGAGTTGAGGCTATGCAAACTATTCCATTACCTAGAAGTAAGAAAGATATCCAAATATTTCTACGGAAAACTAATTTTCTGAGATGATTTGTTCCAAACTACGCTGAGATTGTCAAAAGAATAACAGATATGTTAAAGAAAAATGCTGAAGTAAAATGGGATGGAGATACAAGAGAATTCTTTACCAAAATTAAATAGGCTCTTTAAGATGCTCCAGTTTTGATCAAGCCAGATTATCTAAAGCCTTTCCAAATCTTTTCATTTGCATCACCTTTCACTACTGCTGTTGTGTTGTTACATAAGAACAAAGAAGGGAAAGAGAAACCGGTAGCATTTTTAAGTAAATTCCTCAGATATGCAGAACTTGAATATAATATCCTGGAGAAGCAAGTATATGCTTTAGTTAAATCATTGAAAGCCTTTAGGACCTATGTACTTCATTCTCAAATAGTAGCATATGTACCTAATTCTGCTATAAAATATGTGCTAGTTCAAAGTGATGTAGAGGGGAAAAGAGGAAAATGGATTTCCAAAATCCAAGAGTATGATTTAGAAATTAAGCCTACTAAGTTAGTCAAGGGACAAGGATTAGCTAAATTGCTAACAGAATCTAATTTCCAAACTCTGGGAATTAATTTTCTTGCACCATTAGATAAAGTGGTTGAGGAGACAAATCAGATTAAAACAAATTCAGCAATCAAGTACAAATTTCTCTGCTCAGATTGGTATAAGGATATTATTCACTATTTGTTTTTTTTCTCTTGCCCTCCCTCAATCAATAGAGCAAAGTATAGAGCTCTAAATCTTAAAGATCAACCTTATGTTATAATTGATGCTAAATTATATTGGAAAGATCCTGCTAGTGTCTTATTATTATGTTTGATAGAGGGAGAATCAATGGAAGTTATCAAAGAGTACCATGAATGTTTATGTACAGGTCATTACAGTTGGAACGTAACTACTCATAAGATTCTTAAATCAATTTTTTACTGGCCTTCTTTATTTGCTGATGTTTATAAAGTTGTTAGAAGTTGTCAGAAATGCCAATTGTTTGCAGAAAATAAAAGGTTAGCCCCTTTACCCCTTCCCCCTGTGTTTATAGAAGAACCCTTCAGACAATGGGGATTGGATTTTACTAGAGAAATTAATCCACCATCAAGAGGGCATTTTAAGTGGATTCTAACTGCCACTGATTATTTTACAAAATGGGTGGAGGAAATTCCTACCAGAAAATAAAATGATCTGGTAGTAATGAAGTTTTTGGAAGAGAATATTTTCAGTAGGTTTGGATGTCCAGTGAAAATTGTAACAAACAATGCTCAGGTATTCAAATCAGTCAAATTCATAAATTTTTGTCAAACTTATAATGTGATCTTGTCTCATTCCACAGCATATCATCCTCAAGGGAATGGATTAGTAGAATCATCTAACAAGACATTGGTCAGGATCTTGAAGAAAACAATCAATGAGAACCAGAAGAATTGGGACTCAAAGATGATATTTTCTCTCTGGGCAGTGAGAATGACTACTAGAAGATCTAATGGTAAGTGCCCTTATGAGTTAGTATATGGTACTCAAGCTTTGTTTCCCACTAAGTTAGCAAGGCCAGTAATTTCTTTTCTTCAATAAGCGCAAGAGGAACCTAATGCATTGATAAGAAGGCTAAATAAGGTACTAGAATTGATTGAAGCAGGAATAAATTCAGGGACAATTTGGTCACATATCAGGAGAAAAAGAAGTCCTTTTTTGACAGGACGGAAAAGGAGATTATGTTCCAAACTAGAGATCTAGTATTAAGATGGGATACTAGAAGAGAGGAAAAGGGGAAGCATGGTAAGTTTGATCCTCTGTGGTATGTCCCTTATAAAATCATTGAAGCTAGATCAAATAACACTTTTATGCTGGAAAATATTGATGGAGAAGTAGTAGGATTGCCTGTGAATGGGTAGTATCTGAAACATTATTTTCAGCACTGAAAATAGTAGGTTCATCTTTGTACATGTTTGGTTTTCTCATTGTATATTTTTCATAAGACATTATTTGACTCCATGCCCAAAGTGAAGGCACTAATCTGCAGGTTCTTAGTGTTTCGTGGAAAAAAACATTATCCCCAAGTGGAGACAGATGTTGTGGATCATTAGCAATATCCTTTTATTTTCAATTTTGAAAAAAAAAAAAATAGAAAATTGTTAAAAATATGTTAAAGTATTAAATTTGTTATACTCCAGCATAAAAATATTTATGCTTGTTGTATTAGAGTTAAAAGTTTAAATACTTTTTGAATTTATGAATGTGGGTCCCGACTTAAAGTTTAAATGTCGATTATTTCATCGAGCGGGATGCGATGATTTATTGAACACTAAAAAAAATTCCCAACCCACGGGCACTACTAGCGCATGAATTGATATGGAGGGTGCCTCTTCAGTTCACTATGTTGACTGTGGGAGTAACACAGATGAGCAGTGGAGATTGATTGCATGTGCACAAGCCAAAATAATCCTCCCTACTTCGAGACCCCCCCGCAGCGACGTAAGATGTTGAGTTGGTTACAGTTGTCTTCCACATCAGGAGTGCTTAACGGTATGTTGGTGCGTCTTATCAACATTTGAGTTCAACGTCGTGCCACCTATTTAAATGCAATTCTCATTATTTTCTAAATCATTTGTGATTAAGTTTATGTTTGAAATTTGTTTGTGCTACGCCCGGTTCAGTTTTTTGTCACTCTATCAAGAATTGGTTTCCCTGTAAGTCATCCATTGTCATAACTCTGAATCATGGCTAAACGCTCATCCCTGTCAGGTTCTGCTAGTCATATCCCTATCATGGATACCGAGAGGGATATTCAAGACACCAATTGTTCCTTGGTTCACCTTATGTTCTACTAGCAGGTCCTCTTAAAGGATAAAGCTTCCCCGGTTTATACTGCCATGGCAAAGACTGGTGTGATGTCTGCATGTATGTAATGTTCCCAAATTCTAGCATCTAGTTAAAAGGAACATTATAGTTTGCATAAGTTCATTTTGTTGAATAAAATGGGTAAGGAGACACCTTAACCCCATTTGATGGAGAAATAAAACTCCTTGTGTGAAAGAAGGAATAATAAAGCAGCTGATTTGAGCACCACATGGTGTGAACAGGATTGGATCATGCTTGATCTAGACATTTTGACCAATTCCACATGCACTGTCTAGATACAATGTATCTCATTGATGTACTACACAATTTTAGAGGAGGATCACTTGAATGAGTTGGAAGGCACATGTGGATGGGACCCATGGTGGAGAGGAGCACTTGCTATATATGGAGAGGAGGAGAGCCATTATTATTCATGCTTGATTATTATTTTTTGTGGTCTATTGAGACTATGCTCCTCTTGTTGTTTAGCAAGAGTGCAGTGCTGCATAGCACAAGGGTGTTCCCATTTGGGAATCCCTACCTCATCCTCAGGGAAGGATAGGTTCTAGAATTGCATTTCCTCATTCCGGAATTTGGCCAACGCTACCTCCTTCAGTCATAATGTTATTCATGGAGTAGGATAACTTTGTGCTGTAGGGTGCAGCAACAGAGGATCTCTTGACTCATTCCTTGGCTTGTTTTCCATTGGAGGGCTTGGATATCTATTGGAGGATCAGTGAGGAGATCTCTCGGGCTTTTTTTCATATCATTAGCATCAGGCCATCCATCCATCTTCCCTCGCAGTGCAGTTTCTAGCTAGACCTGCGTTATTTTGGTAAGTAGTTGCTAGAGGGTCATTTAAGCTCATCAGGAGGAGATTTTTCTGAGTAAGGGGATCAGCCTTTTCCATCACTATTTCCGATTTGCTACAACCTCATTACATATTTTGATTCAGTTGCAGTGACAAGCTAATTGTCACATTGTACATTCTCCGACATTTCTAGCAATCTCTCCTAGATTGGCTAGAAATCTTGTATTGAAGCCCATTCTTCTATTCTTGGGCATTTATTTGTATAGTTCAGCCATATTTCATGTATATGCATCTACAACAGCAGCTAATCTAACATGGACTGCGTAGTCACTGCTCTCTGACATTTTGTGCAGTTGCAGCAAATCATGTATTTCATAGATTGATCATTGGAGATTGTTTCCGATAGCTTGAGTGGCTCATCCCTCAAGATATTTTTGTATATTATTGCTAATATATTAATAAACATGATGGATGTATTGTATTCCAATTATTTACATGTTCAGATTTGCAAGTTTCATGATTATGCTCATATGTTGCTGTAGCTCTCTCTTTGAGCATTGTTTGAGATACCTAGGAGTGGGAGATCTGAATAACCCATGTAGGGTTATTTCTTTGAGCTAATATTCTGGAAGTGTAATGTATGAAGGGTAAGAAAAGGGATCCAAGTTCCCTTTCAACTTATTTTTTCATTGGCTTCCTTATACAACGTCCCTCTGGACCATATTACAGAAATTCCTGAAAAAGGAACATTACAGTGGTATCAGAGCATTAATCTTGGCTCAGCCTATGCATACAAGATAATATGCTAGTAGAAGGAGGAGCTCCTCACATAGAATAGGAGTTTTACAAAGGAAGCAAGAAAAGAGGAATGACGGAAGAGGAGACCTCCCTGCTTCTTTTCCAAACTATGAAAGCTATCATAGAAGATCTGAAGGAGAAAGAAAGGGAGAATTGCAAAAATTTTCTGAGAGGGTTTGAAGATGAAGCAAGCCCTAGCCATTATCATGATGGGTGTGGGCATTTAGCTACACATACAAATCCACAATGTAGTTCATTGCCCACTTGCACTGCAGGGAGAATGGAGGAAGAAGATGAGGCCAACTTTGCATGCATTGGAAGGAACCTCAAACACTTTGCATGCATTGGAAGGAACCATGAAACAAACTCCATTCCATATTTTTGAAGGGGATGAAAACTTGTGTGATGGCTTGCTAAGGGAAATATCCCCATTGTGTGAATGGCCCTCTTCCATTTTTGAAGACATGGAGGCACTTCCTTCAAGGGATGACCAAGATCTAGGGTCTCTCCTTGACGATGAGGTATTCTCAATTATTGTTGGGGAGGATGAGAATAAGAGATCTAACAGCACTGTCCCATTGGGAGGAGATCCATCACCACATGGAGGAGAAAGGGGAGCCATTTCTTCCATTAGAGGAGCCCTTGTATCTTTACAAGTAGTTCCAAATGATTCAACATGTGGGAACCAAGGAACAATTCTGGAGCCATATGCAGCAGTTTTTGGGGATTATGAGATGGAGGAGGAAGAGAAGGATCAACATCAAGGTATGATACATCCTTATCTATTCCAGGAATTTTTTGCATAAGAGAAGGAGACTGTACTGTGCAGTGAAGAGAGGGATAAATCAATCCACTCATATATGCAATCCACTTATGAAATAGATGTCTCACTATATGGAGGCATTCCACCTGGGAGGCCCCCTGATCTAGAGTTTATGAGGGACATCTTGTCATATAGTTCACCACTCTTCGATTCTGGAGAGGTGAATAGCTTGGAGGAGTCCATCATAGCGCAGAGAGTTTGGGATAGACTCAAGGAGGAGGGAGGCACTCCCTCATTTTCAGCATCACCCACTCTCATTACCCATACTGCACTGACAAAGATTGCTACAGGGATGGAAGAGAGCATCTTCATGGTGCCGGATGACTACTCCACAGAATTTGAGAGGCAGAGGATACTTCCTTTGAGGGAGGAATCTTTCACACATGGGAGTAGATGGAGGTCACTCTTGCTTACACTGACTAGGATTGGGGGATTCCTTTTGGATGACAACTTCTCATGGGAGGCCAACTTCCAAGGGTCACCATTACTATTTGAGCATGAGAAGCTGCATGATAGGCATGGAAGCATATTGGGGAAATACTTTGGCATGGGGAATTCCAAGGTAGCAGGCAACAACATGAGGAGAGCATCACATTGCAGATTACCAACACTATCTCTGAGGAGGATAGATCCAGATCAGAGGTCTCAACTCTTGGTAGAGTACTCCAAGGATCTAGGTGCATGCATGATTTTGGATGACCCAGGTAGAGATGATAGATTTACAGTAGAGGATGTGGTCATCTATTCATATGGAAGAATCTTCTTGACCAAAGCTTCTGAGCTCAAGAAGAAGCTGCTACATGCAGCACATGAGGGCTTCCTAGCTATGCACCTTGATGCATATCTTGTCTTTCTAGAGGAGTTCACTTGGGAGGGAATTTAGCATGATCTATATCAGCATATGGATATATGCATAGCCCAGATGATTTTAGAGAGGTTGGCACAACCATTTCCCTACTCATTGGAGGTGAGGGAGAGCATTCAGATGAGCCATTTCAGCTCAAGGACCGGAGTACATGGTAAAGAAGGTATATACTCTCATTTTGATTTACCTTTATTTACTTTATATGGGTAGCTTGATAAGATAAGGATCATCGCATCTCCTTATGCTCTTTATTATAATGTACTTGTGGCCCATTGTAGCAATGGGAGTGGCTATTTTCATGATGGTTTGTGGGGGAAGCCACCTACTTTTTGGTGTGCACCATTGGAACCAATTTGTACTTTCATGTATTAACCTTATGAGATGTTTGTGGTAGCAAAAAAGTGGCTGGGAAAGAACTTGTTTTTTTTAGTTATGATATAGGTAGGAGGCTAACTGTGTTGGTCCCATGAGTGGAGCAGTGACCCACTCTCTAGTTGTCTTATGACAACTTTTTTTCATTACATGTTGCTTCCTTGGGTTGCTAATGGTTGTACATTTATAGGGAGAACTACTTGGGTAGAGTTGGAGGTATTGGGACAGCCCATTGGGAGCATGATTCTCCCATTGTACATGTTTTAAATTGCAGGAGACACCATGGGAAAACCATCATTGCCACATTGCTACTTTTATCTTCTTGTGGGAGAAACCACTTGGAGAATTTGAAGTGGCATCTCATGGCTGATTTTCTTGATGGGGAAGCTTGGGCCACTCTTGGAGGCCATACCATTTCAGCCCAAGGATGGAGGAACCCCATATATACCACAAATGGAGCGAGAAACATCTTGGGAATCAAAATCCTAACTCTCCATTCAGCCCCAACACATTGCATGAACCAGGGGTTGAGATTTTTATTTGGATGATAGCATGGATGAGAGGATCATCATTGGGGACAAAATTTTCCCATGCATGTCATCACTCCTACCTCAAGGAGGCCATAGCACCATAAGAAGGTTTCCACCTACACCTTCTATCTTTCCATGATGTGCACCATTCTGGTTTGCATACTTGGGAGGAAGCATTGGAGGACAGATTTGTTGCAAGATATCTTGAGCAGTGGTGGAGATTGTTGACGAGGAGGCGACAAAATAAAAATGGGGAGGAATTTTTTTCTCTCTATGCAGTTTCTTGAGGACAATCAACATATGGGAGGGGAGGACTGTAATGTTCCCAAATTCTAGCCTCTAGCTAAAAGGAACGTTGTAGTTTGCATAAGTTCATTTTGTTGAATAAAATGGGTAAGGAGACACCTTAACCCCCTTAGATGGAGAAATAACACTCCTTGTGTGAAAGGAGGAATAATAAAGTAGTTGATTTGAGCACCACATGGTGTGAACAGGATTGGATCATGCTTGATCTAGACATTTTGACCAAGTCCACATGCACTGTCTAGTTACAATGTATCTCCTTGATGGACTGTGCATTTTTAGAGGAGGATCACTTGCATGAGTTGGAAGGCACATGTGGATGGGACCCATGGTGGAGAGGATAACTTGTTATATATGGAGAGGAGGATAGCCGTTGTTATTCATGCTTGATTATTATTTTTTGTGGTCTGTTGAGACTACACTCCTCTTGTTGTTTAGCAAGAGTGCAGTGCTGCATAACACAAGGGTGTTCGCGATTGGGAATCCCTACCTGATCCTCAGGGAAGGAGAGGTTCTAGAGCTGCATTTCCTCATTCCAGAATTTGGCTAAAGCTACCTCCTTCCATCACAACGTTATTCCTGGAGCAGGATAACTTTGTGTTGTAGGGTGCAGCAACAAAGGATCTCTTGAGTCATTCCTTGGCTTGTTTTCCAGTGGAGGGCTTGGCTATCTATTGGAGGATCAGTGAGGAGGTCTCCCGAGCTTATTTTAATATCATTGGCATCAGGCCAAGCATCCATATTTCCTCACAGCACAGTTTCCAGCTAGATCTGCATTATTTTGGTAAGCAGTTGCTGGAGGGTCATTTGAGCTCATCAGGAGGAGTTGTTTCGAAGTAAGGGGATCAGCCTTTTGCTTAGATACACTATTAGAGGAGGGCATCACTATTTCTAATTTTCTATAGCCTCATTTCATATTTTGATTCAGTTGCAGTGACAAGCTAATTGTTACATTATACATTCTCCGACATTTCTAGAAATATTGTATTGAAGCCCATTCTTCTATTCTTGGGAATTTATTTGTATAGTTTAGCCATATTTCATGTATATTCATCTACAACAGCAACTAATCTAACATAGACTATGCATTCACTGCTCTCCAGAATTTTGTGTTGTTGCAGCAACTCATGTATTTCATAGTTTGATCATTGGAGATTGGTTCCGATAGCTTGAGTGGCTTGTCCCTCAAGATATTTCTATATATTGTTGCTGATATATTAATAAAAATGATGGCTGTATTATATTCCATTTATTGACATGTTCAGATTTGTAGAGTTTCATGATTATGCTCATATGTTGTTGTAGCTCTCTCTTTGAGCATTGTTTGTGATACCTAGGAGTGGGAGATCTGAATAACCCACCTAGGGTTATTTCATTGAGCTAATACTCTGGAAGTGTAATGTATGAAGGGTAAAAAAAGGGATCAAAGTCCCATTTTAGCTTATTTTTGCATTGGATTCCTTATACAACGTCCCTCTAGACCATATTGCAAGTGTCTGCCCAGCTAATTCGCCAAGCCCTTTGTTACCCTGAGTCGGAGTCATATGTCCAATTCTCTGATGATTCTTTGATATCATATTATGATAGCCTTGCAGGTCAAGATTTTAATCATTTCATTCATTTTCTAAAGCCTAACATGCATCAATTTCAATTTGACAGTAAATATTTCCCTATGGAAATTTTTTATGTTGAGTTTAAGCCAGTGTTGAGCAACATTGCAAAGATTCTGGGCAAAGATGATGAAAACACAGTGGATAAATCAATTTTGGGGATGTTTGCCATGATGATGAAGCCAGGAATGGTTTTGGATATTCCATCCTATTGGCAAGAAGATGTCAATTCAAAACTCATGAGCTTATCATTAACAAGATATTTCAGGTTTCCTTCATTAATTATTTACATATTATTATATCAAAATGTAGAGGAATTTATGCATCTGGGTCTGAATATTATGGATATGAATAATAAGAGGCAATCATTATTATTCTGGACTGATATAGTGAGAAGAGAACAAAATGCAGCTGGTCTGTCTGATTTTTCCAGTTATTTCATGTCAATTGCATATAAAGTTATGAATGGAAATCCTCCCCTCTGTTTCTTACCCAAAGCTCATGAGTTCTTTCATTTAGGGGCAAACTATAAATTTGTAGATTGGTTTTTTTCTTAGGATTATTTTGAAATTAGACTTTATGGAGCTAGTGTTAAGCCTTATAGGCTTCCAGTGTTTGTACCTATGAGGTTATTTGCTTTGGTGATTTTTCAACAAAGTCTAAATGTTGATCAAATTCACTTTCTGCCCATGAAAAAGGGGCATATTTTCAAACTTCCCATGACTGTAGGTCTTTTCATAGTTAATGTGAGTCAAACATTTGAAGAAGTTACTAAAATTCTAGATGAGATGCACTTGCTGTTAGGGGAAAAGTGGGCTTATGTGTTGGAAATGTTGTCATTGACGGCAATGGAGGTAGCAAAGACAGAGACAGACAAAGGAGGCAGTAAAGAAGCGAACGAAGGAAGAAAAGGAGACAGGCAGAGGCAGAGGCAGCGAATATAGAGGCAGAGCCGTTATCAGAGACAACGAATATAGAGGCAGAGCCGTTATCAGAGGTAGAGACAGAACCGTTATCACAACAAAGACAGAGGCAGGGCCGTTATCAGAGGCAGAGGCAATGAACATAGATGCATTTTTTATGGAATGGAACCATGTGCAAACATACATAATATTCCGGGAATCTTAAACCCAAGCGGAAAATTATGTATGTATGTATGTATATATATATATATATATATATATATATATATATATATATATATATATATATATAAATTCTGAGAATCGCTTACCCCGCTGGAGGATACTCTAAAGCTGAAACATAAAACTTATATATATATGCAGTGCCTTATATATAAGTTTCATATTATTGAGCCCAAAATCAAAAGAACCAAAGGCAAAAAAGCCTTATATGGTTGGACCCTTTCCTAATCACATCGGAAAATTGATAGCGAAACAGGTTAACAACAGGTTGCGATTGTGATTCAAAGCCCAGACCCGATGGGCATATAAAATACAATTCATATATACTTGAGTTCCGGTGAATAGTGACTGATCGCATCGAAAAAGGGTGGAGTATTGGAACATGCAACTGGGAGTTGCGATTGCGATCAATCGCAATCGGAAGCAGTCGAAGGATAATACACTAATCGCATCAAAGAAAAATTGTGCAGCGTAACATATAAATAGTGAGTTACGATTGCAATTGGCAAAGCCAGATGCGATAGTCATATAAACTCCACCATATAAAACATGGTCAGGTCCGCACATATTAAATATCAATCTGGAAAAATAAAATTGCGATCTCCGATTGGGATCACACCCGTGACCAACCAAAAACTATGGCACATAATCTAGATCAGGTCTGCCTTTTGGTAGTGCAATCGGGGCATAAGCAAAAGTCCTCTCGATTAGTTATTGATTGTATTGAAATGTAGTCGTGGTCTGTGGACCTGAGCCTAAAGCGGAGGAGGAAATTGGCAATATAAAAGCGATTTGATGTGCAATGCATGTGAGACCATAAAACAAAGGTAAATGATTATATGTATTTTCTGCAGAATACCACATCAACAAGACACTTGCAATGTGTAAGGCATTTGAAATTTGCCCAAATTTGATCGCGAGTTACGAGACACACACCTATGAGATATATATATATATATATGTATATATATATATATATATATATATATATATATATATATATATATATATATATATATATATATATATATATATATATATATATAATGACTGATATAAAAAGCACAGTTACAAATGTATGGCATATGGCCATTACCCTGCGACAGTGAATAAGGAAACAAACAGAGCCGAAAGGGACAAAGACACAGTCAAAGAAAAGACAAATGCGCAGCTAGCCAAGACGTTGAATGAGTGAGCTGGAGTTCTCATTGTAATTGAATGTAAATAATTTTAATTTATATTGTTGTGATGCATTGGCAAGTCCCCGGAAGAGAACAAATATCCCACTGTAATGTTAAATTGATACCTACAGTTATATTTTCTGAATGAGCATATAAAGGGAATGAGAAGACAGAAGCCAAAGAGTCATGACTGTTCACTCAAAATTCTTTGTGAAACACAAACAGACATGTGAGGAACTCTATAAATAATATCAACTGGATATGCATAAAAGGAGAGAGAGAGATTAAATATAGAGAATGCAGAGTATAGAAGAGTGAGGCAAAGAAAATTAAGAAAAGAAGAGCAAAAAGAGATGCTACAGAACAAAGCTGATATCTGAGGTAAATCAACAAACATTCAGTTTGATAAATTGAGGAAGTTGGAGCTTCCCTATCAATTTGCATCTTGATAGCCGTCAGTTGTAGCTGACTGAGGTTGAAGCCTCCTATAGGTTGGTGCCTGCAGAAAATTGAAGGCAGTTGGTGCTTCCTTGCAAGTTGTAGCTTGCAGAATTGCGGTTGGAGCCTCCTGTAGGTTAGTTCCTGCAGAAAAATAGTGGTGAGAGGGAGTTGGAGCTTCCTTTGCATCACAACAATAATAATATGTGGCTTTATCCCTTTATGGGTTTCCACTTATATCTGGTGTCTCTGTGCATGATGTTTATGTGTTGATATGGTTTATCTAATCTTCTTAATACCTGCTGCTGTCATATTAAGTCTGTTGTTACATTATATTAATGCTTGCTGCTCACATTCTAAGATTACTCACATATTAAGTTGAACATGAAATGAAGGTGTAAATAAGTTTTCATGAAAAAGTTTTAAAAGTCCATGTATATGTTAAACTGATTCACCCCCCCCCCCCTCCTCAGTTTAACTAAGGGTTCAACATTATGACCCTTACAATGTTATTTTTAGTAGAAGAATTGATAATGGGTATTCAGCTTTCATTCATGAAAGCATGCCAGATCTAGAGAAGATGGAAATTAAAGGTGTTACGAGTTCAACAGGTTCAAATATTCAGACTCATGTCATATCAGAAAAATCAAGTAAAAGAGGCTAAGAAACAGTGGTTGATTTAGAAGATGAGGAGTAGGAAGCTGAGAAGAGAGCAAAATTTAATGAAGAACCTACATATGCTCAACCTGGTTTTTCCTTACAGTTGGGAGAGGAACAAAATGTTCCTGCTTCACCCAGGAGAAATGAGAGCACCCATGAACAAGTGCCTCTGGTCAAACAGATGTTTGCCCAAATTGTAGAGAGAAACCAGAAGATGAAGGCCAACATGGAGGCCCAAGCTAAATATCAAATTGCTCCAGACCAAGCAATACTTTTAACTGCAATGGATCTTGAAAAAGATCAATTCAAAATTTCTCTTTCTCATCCTTCTGATATGTCAATTGTTTCTTCTAACAATTTCAATACTGCAAATTTGATTGTGGATGTGAAGAAAATCCCATTGCTAGACAAGGTGAACCTACATATGCAAACAGGTCAGTTGATTGTGAATGACCCGAAAAAGACTAATGCAATGGAAATGAAGGTATAGAATATGCTTGGAAACGTGATTAAGCACTTAAAGCTAGAGAAAGCCAACTCTAGGGCTTTAATAATCCAGAATGAGGAGCTGAAGAAAATCATAGTAAAGATTGGAGTAGATCCTAATGATAGGACTGTTGTGCAAAAACTTCTGCAAAGTGCTAAATAAGAGATATATGTATTGAATAAAAAGTTAAAATTTCCTACAGGAGAGCATTCCCTGGCAGTAGAAGTTGCAGAGGTAGAGAATGAGAAAGAAAAGCTTCTACAGTAGCTCATGCAAAAGGAGGAAGAAGTCTCTAAGTTAAAGAAAACTGCACTGTCACTGTAAAATCATATTGACAATAATTCTTGTACTTTTGTTTTTCCAACAGGTAATGAAGACCCACTAGCATAGATTTTTTATTTGACTACTGAATTGCAGATGGCAGAAAGATATCAGAAAAAGGCTCAAGCAGATTTAAAGACTGCATCAAAGATTATTCAAGTTGCAGAAAATGAAGCCAGTAAATAAAAAACGAACAGTCAGAACGCTAATGTTGAGATTAAAAGTTTCAAAGAAAAACTGAAAGGGAACATATATTTAATAAAGGAAAAATATATCATTTGGAATGATATCATTTCAGAAATGAAATCAATTTGGAGCTTTTTTATGGTGGTTGCAAAAGAGAAAAGTCTCATCAAGAATTTTGAAGAACAAGCCATGACAGAGAAACAAAATACAATCAATAGGGTTGTTTGGGAAACAAGATTCATTTTCATTATCAATTCTAAAATAGATCAAGAGTTAGAATAAAATTAGATTAAAGATAGAATCCTATATGCAGTGGAGATTAATAAGATGATTGTCAAGAATGATTACATAAAGGCTATAAAAAAGAAGTTGATGGAAATTAAAGAAGCAGTAAGTCAGTTTCATAAGTTATTTGACAAAGTAACAAGATCAGGTCTGCCCTCATGTTGGGGACTTGGAATAAGTCTATTGTCATGGGTTTATTATGAAAGCTTACTAGTATTGACAAAAAGTAAAGTTGACAATATACATGAAAAAAATCAGGTGCTTAAGGGAGAAACTGTTGCACTAAAAACTGTCACCTTGACATTTTGCTGACCGTATGAGCTCATTTTCACTCATACTTACCTCCTCTACAAGTCTTACAACCTCTACTCCTCATCTCAAGCCCTAAAAATAGGAGAAAAACCCTAAAAAACTCCAAAACCCTGGGTACGTAGGTAATGTGAAGCTTGCCAGTGTTCCTGGCTGGGCTACGCAGGTAATGTGAAGCTTACCTACGTTTGAGAATGCAATTTCTCTATGTAATGCCTTCGTACCGCTGTGAAAGTCAAAAGAGTGAGAAAGTAAAGTGAAAAAGCTGATTTTTGGTCAATTCTAGAAGCTTCTGGATAGGATTTTTTGGGGGTGAGTATGCTCTTGTAAGGTTCATGCATCCCACACCTTAAGGAGATAACCCCTTGATGTGAGGAGCCTATCCCTTTGAATGAGGATTCTATCCCTTCATAGGTGGAACCCTAACCTCCTCATCTGCACTATAAAAAGAGGCATTGGGTAGCCTCAAGGGGAGTTCAAGCTTTAGTGGGTGATTGAGGTGAAGTGTTGTTGAGATTTAGACTCCTTTCTGCTAAGATTTTGTGAGGAAAGATCACATACCTCTATTTTCTCCTGGAGGAAGAGTGAAAGGCTTATAAAAGTAGAGGAAACTCCTACTTCACACCCTGGGAAGGCCTGTTCAACATCAAGGCTGAAAAGGTTGTAAGGTTCTTCTACTATTCAAAGTTAATACAAATAAATTTGTTTTTCTCGATAAGCTGTTAATTAATTGTTTATTTTATGGACTCCTTGATCACCATGATAAGCATGATTTATAATATTTATTATGTAGGTGTTATTTAATATTTTCTTGTTTGTGATTGCAGGTCTTAAAAGACAACACTTTCAAGCGACGGAAGAACTATTGTTGCGACAAAAGAACTGCTGATGCGACGGAAGAACTACAGTTGCAAATAAGCGTTTGGATCTAAGGTAGGATCAACACCTTTATAGCATTTACTTGTAAAACAAATATATTTAGAGAAAGATAAACTTATTTGTTTTTTTGTTGCTAGATTGTCTTCTGACACTAGGGAGATCAATCTTGTCCTCAAGATCAATTTATCCAGCCAACAAACAGTAATTAACTTTCTTCAAAGAAATTTTCAGTTCTTGTGGTTGTTAAAAACTCTTTTTGCAGAAAGGCCATCTTTCAACCGAATTACTGCTTTCATATTGGAGTATCACAACCTGGTACATTCACCCAAAACAAAAGTAGAGATATAGAAGAAGTGTAGAGCTTGGGCAATGGATTTACTAAAGGATCCTTTGACTTCAAAGAAAGATAAATCAGTTGATCCAGGAAATGTAGCGACATCGTTGTCAATTCACATTCAGCATATAGATTAGGATGTTAATTTTTATGTTATTGTACTCTTTTAGAGATGATGTAATTGCAATATGACATTTTGAGGGTATGTAATGGATAACTTACGTAGTCCTCAGAAGTTGATGTAGCTAGGATAAGTTATAGAAGTTTCAAACTGCTTTTTATTATATTTAATGTAATAGTTAAGGAGAAGGAAGGTTCTGAGTTTTTGGACCTTCAGACTACAATTTTTTTACTCATAGATTTCAAATGATTAATGAATGAAAAGCAAGTTTCTGGCATCTATTTATGTTGATATGTATTCAAGTTTACAATTTGTGTTTTCTATCTTTGAATAAGATGAAGTAATGAGTTGCAGGTCTCTTTTTACTTATGTAAGCAAGAGTTAAAATCCTTAATTGGTGCTCCTTCATTTTAACTATTTCCTTCATATAATTCTTCTGGAGTTTGAGGTGATATATTCTGTGTAACAGCATATCAGTTTGGGCTTCTTTATTTCATTTTCTTCTGGTCATTTCATTCAACATCAGCAACTAATAGCATTGTGAGACATTCATTATGTTTTGATATTTGAGGGTTTAATGATAAATACTTAGGGTGGCTAAACAAAGAAAAATATTTCTGTGACATAATCATATAAATTTCTTAAACACTAATTCCTTCTCACAGCTAAGGGATTATCTCTTAAGTTACAACATTTTGTGGTGTCGTTGCTGAGGACGAAGAATCAAAGTTTTTCTGTGGGTTTCGTTCATATTTCCTTTGGTTGTTCTGAGAGGAGGAGATATTAAAGTTGTGTCTTCATTTTCTAATTCTGGATTATAAGAGGCCACATACGAGGTTAGATACCTCTCAGCAGAAAGCTCTTACCCTTTCAAATCTAGAAAAGTTGGTTTCTAAAAAAGGCCAGAAATCAAGAATGCTTTCTAAAACTGATGCAACACTGCCTGCACCTGGCAGAAGTTCTCATACCATTTCATCCAAGGATATTTCCCGGAAGCTCACTTTCTCGGAACAAGAACCCTTGTCTCCATCCATACATTTCCAAGAACCAAGGTTAGAAGAGCAGTCTTTTGAGTCTGTATCATTCACATTTTTCAGAAACTCAGCCTAATACAGTTGCTAGTTCTTCTACTTTAGTTTATCAACCCCTTCCTTTATCAGTTGTTTCACCCTATTCATCGATACCTACAACTGGTACACAGATTCCCCCTACTCAAGGAGCAGTCAATCAGGGCATAAAAATGGCGGCCCCTGCTTCCTTGATGAATAGATATGCGCCATTAAATCTTCCTCAACCAATGAATGCAATGCCTCAAGAGTATCTTAAGTTTCTTCCTAGATTTACTCGTGAAGATGAAATAACTGTAGAACAACACTTGCCTTTGTTTTGCACTTTTGCTAAAAAAATTTAATGTTGAACATCTAGATGTAGTAATGAGAATTTTTGTGTAGTCTCTAAGTGGAGAGGCAAGAAAATGATTTAAAGGATTACCAAATGGCTCAATTAATGATTGCGATGAGTTAGAAAGAAAATTCATACAAAGATGGGGTGAAAAGAGAGACCATGATTATTCTTTGAAAGATTTTAATGCTATTAAGAAAAAAAAAATGAAAATATGAGTGATTTCATTAAAAGATTCAATAAATTGTACAATAGTTTTCCTATAGAAATGAAACCTCCTCCTATTGGAGAAAGAGTTGTTTTTTCTGGGGCATTTGTATCAGATTTTAGTTTTACTTTGAGAGAAATAAGGTCCCTTAATCTTGAACAAATTCAAACTGATGCTTTGGATATTGAAGCAAATATGATTGCTACTGGGAAAGCTCAAGAAAAGCAGTCAGTTCAAGATAAAGGTAAGGCTAAGGAAGAGTCATTACAAGATCAAAGGATTGATGACATGACTAAGGTCATGATGCAGGAGCATCAAGGCCAAATTTCATTTTTTAATATGTAATAAAAGGGGGTGTGGTATTTTAATTGTTTTATTAATTAAATTGTTATTTTTAAATAAAATAAGAGATAATTTAGAAAAGTGAGGACTTTGTAAATATTCTTTTATTAATTAAAAGGATATGAGAGAAAATAGGATTAGGTAGAAAAATTAGGGAGTAGGAGTGCTATGTACGGGACTTAGTTGAGTCCACACCTAAAATGAATTTAATTTAGATTTAGTTGATGATTAGGTGGAGATATTTTTGGAGTGAATTAAATTCATTATTTATGTATAAATATGAGTGGTTTTTGTGAGGAGAACACACTTGAATAGTTGAAGAGCAGAGGGGAGTGAGTGAGGAGTGATTTAAAGGGAAAAGAGCCAAGAGGCCGCCCAATGTAATATCTGGGCACAGAATTTTAATATAGTTTATGGAGTTGATTTTTTTTTATGGGTCTTTTGTTTTTGCCTTCATGTTTAATGGAGAAGAATGTTTACATGATTTTATTATAGAAACTTAGGGTATTTTTCAGAGTTTATGAAGCAGTTGTGTTTTTAGATGCGGAATCTGCTTTCTAGCAGAATTCCTGCATCATTTTTGGTATCAGAGCAGGAGAGCTATCTGGTTGAATTTTCAATTATGTATGGGTTTTGATTTTAGGAATGAGCTTGTACGCTGGTTGCATAACCAGATGTGTGGTGGTTTCCGGATTGAAGAGCGCGCATTAGTTGAGCGCAGAAGCGATGTCGAGCTGCAGGTGAATTGTGAAGCATCTTTTGAATCAATCTAAAGCATGGTCGTTGATTTAATTGAAGAGAGGCGTGGTTGAAGTTAAGTTCGGCAGTGGGAGAGGCCGCATTGTCACATGTGAAAGCCACGATGTGTGGTTGAAAGAACGGTGCGAGTAGGCGTAATTAGAATCACAAAGAAAACCTCAGCCTTTTGAACGCAGAGCAAACTCTGCGCTGAGATTATTTCATACACTTGTTAAGGGAGAACTGAAGTTGTGTTAGTTCTAGAGTGTGTGAGAGATAATTTGAAGTATAGAGGGGCATCAAACGCTTATGAGCCCATGCAATATTATTCATATATTTTTGAATGTAATTGATTTTCAAATATGTTTTGTGCAAGTGATTGACATTTTAGGTAGCGGCGCAAGGGGATACTTGTGACAGCATTTTTTTGGTTACAAATCACAAGTGGTGATTGGATGGGCCTGTAGTCACTAGAAGGAGTGCTGGAGAGGAACAAAGATCTGTGCAGGCCAAGAACTTCTGCAAGAGGAGAGCGCTGTGTGAACTTAATTCACACGTTGGAAATTGTAGCTATGTGGATCAGAAAGCTGAGATGAGCAGGGTTGAAGGTATCAAACAACGTATTGACCAATTTGAATGGTGGAATGAACTGTTAGACGCAGCAAAGGTATTGCATGCTCAGAATTTGTGAATGACTGTTGTGTTTGCAAATAGAATTGTAAATGGCATTGTTGGTTGAATGTTAGAACACTGTTGAATGTTGGATATTGCGGTAGTAATCGATTAAAGTTGGATCGATTGTTGCTGTGTTGGACAATGAGAAAAATCGATGTATATAGAGATCGATTTCCATTGTGATGGTCAAAATTAAGTTGGACTTAGTATTGTGAAGAACGATGTAAAAATCGATATAGCTGTAACCATCGATTTTACTGTGGGAATCCAGTTCGATATGAGGTTTTGGTTGGTTGCTGTGGGAATGAAATCTCAAGGGCGCAGAGTTCATTGTTTATTTTGAGCAAATCAGAAAGTGGAACGATTGATGTAGTTTATGGTCGATATCAATGTGGAGAGGCACTAATAAACAATTCAGTCGAAATTGAGCCACGTTATGGGTGGAGAAACTGTTGTGTAATTTTTATTTTTTTTACACTACGTGTCTCATATGCAAACTATGAAATTGCCCAAATGCTAGCGCAGAGTACAGATTTATAAAAAAAGGAGTTGTGATAATTTTCCAAGTCCACATGTAGTGTAGAGGCGGGATGTGGATTAACTAAAGCAAATCGCGCGGAGTTTCTTTCAGTTTGGAACCTGGTTGTGATCGAATTCTTACATAATCGCGCTGTGCATTGATAGGTTCGGTTGACTAGTGCTATCAAACGATTTGATTTCTTTTTGAGCAAAGAGTAAGTGATCCAGTTTTGAAGTTTCAGACGTCGAGTCAGGGTTTGTAAGGCGGCATTTCACATGCTGCACAAGAAATCTGTTGCTTCAATGATCAAATGGGGTAGTTGGAGCTACTGTTGGGCTCAAAATAAAACTTGTATGTGCTTATTATAAGCACTGGTGTGAATGCTGGAGGAATGGTAAGTATGTTTGTATTTACCGTAGCAGATTCTTATTACGTTGACTGAATTGGGCATAGATCGAGGACGTAAAATTTTGTAGGATTTGTGACATTGGAATGTGTAATTCCATGCGGGTTGGTTGATTAAACAATGACAAGTTTGTTGAGGAAAAAAAACAAGGGCGCACCTGAATAATGGAAACAAAGTCGATTGTTGAATTTTGGCATTTGGGCTTTACACAGTTTCAGTTTATGAATAAAGCAAATGGTTAGTTGACTAAAGGCTTCTATAAGACTTTTTTTTTTTAAATTTGTTCATAAAGTTTGAAGATTTCATGAAGCATGGTTATTAGCAATCTGTAAAAGAAAGTGGAGCTTCTGCATATTGGGTTAGAGCTATATTTTTGGGATTGGATTGAAATTTGGGTTTAATGCATGGAAAAGGTGATTATTGGTTCATAACCATAAAGTGAAAATTGAAGGAGAAAGCTTCCAATATGAAATGGCTTATTAAATTATGGTCCAATGATTTGATTATTTAAAAAGAAGCTTCCGCACGTATTTTTGTAAATTGCCCAAATTGAAGTTTATGAAATTGTATGAAATTGTCGGAATTGAAGTTTATTTGGGAAAAAATTTTGAGATGCATTTTTGTATATGCTAAGGTGTTTTTTGCCGCAATTTGTAGCAAGAGGTTGCAGGGATTGGTCCTAAGACAAAGAGAAACCAAGCACAGCAGGAAAGTTGCATGACAAGTGCGGAGGATTGCAGGGGAAGTGGCTTAAATAAAGTCCACACGTGAACAGATGCAGTTCAAAAAGGAAGGGAAGATGACTGTTGATAGTCATTTTCGGAGATCTGATGAGGAGTATGAGCTGGAGAAGGCCGAGATAACAATTCACCTGGAATTGTTAGTGAAGTTGTTGTAGGAAAACATGAGAAACCAGACACCTGGTTGGACCATGAAAAGGAAGGTGAAGTGGCAGAAGCTACACGCAAGAAGGGAAAAGCAGGTAAACATAAAGTTGATGGAGGAGCTGAGGAAGCTTGAACAGATGCTGAGTTGTGAAGAACTCAGAGAGGCTGAGTTAGAAATGGATTTTTCCATTTGTGGCCCGGAACATGGTGAAATTCTGGGTGAAAAGATCAGTGAGGAAGATCTCATGAACTATTGGGATAATTCAGAAGCATTCGAAGAGGTGATGGCGAGAGAAACAGATGAGGCTATGAAGCCATGCAATTTTTCTCACAGTTTATGTATGTTTGCAGGATGTGCGAAAGGCGGTGAACAGTCTGATAGAACTGTCACGAAGGAGAATGAATTTCTTGAGGTAAATTCTGGTAGAGAATTCCTTTCAGAGAAGGAATGTGTAGATTGGTTACAACAGGAAGAAATCACAAATGACTTCTTGGTTGGGATAAGACAGCAAGTCGAAGCTGTTACGAAATAGAAAGAAAGTGGAAATGCTGAAGGAAAATTCCAAGGAGGTAAACAAGTGTATTTGTTTAATGAGATTGTTGACAAAATTTTACAATGTAATGATGTTGAAACCAAAAAATTTCAGGAGGATTGCTAGAGGGAGAATGGAAGTAGTGATGAGACGGAAGGAAAATCTACAGAAGAACTAAATCAAATGAAGGATTCAGAACAACAAAGGGAGATGTCAACTAAAGTATTCGGTGAGATCACAAGGTCTTATGTGTTTAAGAATAATGATTTGTGTGTGATGACAGGTATATCACAGAGTGTCGAACAAAATTTGAAGTTTGTTAAGGAAGAAGGGTTGAATCTGAAATTTGTTCAGGTTGATACTGAGATAACAAGATATCAGGAGGGAATGAAGACAAAGGATTCTAATCAGAATATTGGTGCAGAGAGAGAAAGGCCATCTGATGATGAGTCAAGAGCTGGTGAAGGTATGGAAAATTGTGTGAAGTTTCCAAGTTCTACTCCTAATGAAATTGTTGAATTCTCTAGGAAACTAGATATTCAGAGAAGAAAATTGGAGAGACAGAGGAATTATGTGCAGGATAATTTGCTGAAGAAGCAAGGTAAGGAAGTTTTCATGAATGACAGTTATGAAGCAGAGGATGTAAAGAAGGAAAGACTAGCTGATATTCTCGTGATGAATGCAAATCAGCATACTGATGTGCTGACAAAGGAGTTGGAAAGGAACTCAGAGCAGCATACTGAAGTGTTGCCAGAGGAAATTGAGGGGAGAGCCAGTGAAGATTTTCTGAGTCCTGAAGAAGACTTGGAGCTGCAGAAAGAAAACTTGGTGACTGAATCAACAAGTGGGACCATTGGGTCTTGTGATTTTGAAGCTGACAATTTGATTGTGTTTACAGGTGATACAAAAGACCTTCCATCATTTGGAATTGTCTTAGAAGAAGAAGAACTGTTGCAGAAATAAGATGAGACTGTGATGTCTCATAAGCAGAAGCTTGTTACCATGGGTGACAAGAAAGAGTTGGCTTGTCTGTATAGCCAAGAGAAGACTAGTGGACAAAATTTTTGAACTGCTACAGTGATAGAAGATGAGGTTACAATGTTTGAAGAACTTGATTTGATTGCCAGAATCAATCAAGATGATGATGGACAATTACTGAAGATTGTCGAAGGGGAAGACGAAGGTTATGCTGGAGTGTTTCGGGGAAAATCACCCTAGAGGTTTGTTGGGTTTAAACCTCCACAGAGCAGGGGCATGCTACTTAAGAAAGACTCACACAACCATACATGTTCATGAAAAACTAAATAGAGTAGATCGAGGAAGTTACCCGTAGGTCCTACGGTTGAAGCAGATCCCGCGGGGTCCAAACCCCCAGCAACCCTTCTTCCTTCTTAACCTGAAAGACAAGAAGAAAAAAGCATGAAGAACTGGTTGTACAACATATATCTACTCTAAATGTTAGTGAAATCCATATGAAACATTAGATAAACCATAATGAATGCTTAAATAACAATATTCTCATATATGTAAGGAGACACTAACACGTATATTTCGGGAACAAGATGGTACTTCTGTATTATAAATAGCATGTACAGAAATAACGAGTGGAGAGATCACCTGAATCCTTCCACGATCTTCGAGCAGACCGTCGTCTGGATCCGTCCCACCCTTGCCTCGCTAAGATTCCTTCCGAATTGGTGCAAATGAGATGACATATAAAGAGATGAGCATCTCCAGGAAACAAAGGTTTTCTATAATGAACTGGGAAGTGCAGGAGGCACGGGAATTCAGACTTGGATAGGGAATACCAATAGAGTATAATATCAATAAATTCTCTCTCTCCCTTAGGCCATACACATGAGGTGCTTTTATACTCCCTCCAAGTAGTTTCAACAGTTGGAAACAGTTGGCCACGTGCTGGGGTGGTTGAACTACCAGAGTAACCATCAACCCAGCCCGAAAATAGGGATTTTTTATATATTTTTTAATGATTTTAATGGAATACGCGGAAAAGTGCATGTGGACTCACGTATACACGCGGAAAATTCTGGGCATAATCGCGTATGGGGATTTTTACACTGTTTTTTAGTGAATTTGTCCAAGTCTGTAGGAATGGGTGCCCAAAGCCATAAAAGTAATCATGAATCATATGAAGGTGAGAAATGATGCTATAACAGATGCCCCCTAATATATGAGGTCAGAAGGGGTACATGATGGCCGAAATGTATTATGTACATAGAAAGAACTTCGCAAGGACAAGAGAGGACTTCACCAGATTTCAGCCTGCCAAAAACCAATGAAAGAAAACAGAGAGTCAACTCATGCTGAGGCGGGCATACCCATGCTCAGTCCAAAAATACATCATATAGAAAGTAGTGAATAGATCCAACATGTATACAAGTATATCTGAACTGAAAGTACACAATGAATCATCTGAGCATGGCCCGGAAGTGTAAGTCTGAATCAATGTCCAAGTATCACATATAGAAAGCTGATCAAAGATGGTGCAACTGGATGTCTGATCAAATAAGTAACTGAATCTCCAAGTACCAAATCATAAGGGGTGGAACAAACGGTACTATCACGCAACTCGGGAGCCAACATATAGGATGCTGCTGTACTGAACTGCAACATATAAGTGTGGATGACATCACTGGCAGAAACTGAATGGACTGTCAAAAGTGAACCGAAAAATGCTGATGCAACCCGAGGTCTTCACCGATCACTATGGCACAATTCTACACAATGGGAATAAATGAGCTGAAGTCGACCATGTGAGAAATCGTTGGATTACCAGTCAATGATGTATACCATTAACCAATGCGAGACAACCCACCAATAATGAAAATGAGCATCAAGGTGCCCCAGTACAATCTAACAAGTGCGAATGAATGAGTTGAAGTCTAACACTTGAAAGAATCTACCAATCAGGAGGCAATGATGAATCCCCACTGTCGATAGCGAAGAGTCTGCCACTGATGACTGCAAACCCTAAGGTACTGACAAAAAGACTCTAGACCTTATTCCCAAAGCAATGAGTCGGAGTCGATGGGAAAAGATCTGCTGGAAGGAAGGCATTAAGGCATCCCACATCAGTCCAGCGCGAGTGTAACCCGCAGGCCAAGATTTGGAAGGAATCGGACGAAGTAGAGTGATGGAACCAAAACCTAAGTATGTTTCCGACATGCACAAGATGAAGCTAGCACACGGAAGAAACCCTCTGAACCAACCAATAATGAAAACTGACACAGAGGCGAGAAATCCACCGATAGGGTCAAATGGAAATCAAGGTACTGCACGAATCCCAAGTGTGATAATGTGTGCTGACGTCGAACACAGGGGAAACCACTCAGTCAAAGACCCATGATGATGATCAAATGCCGAGCACAAGGTCACCTATCAATGATGGAAATAGGCCCAGGGTACGGCTCTAGGTTTGCTCTCAGAGCAATGTGTCGTAGTCGATAAGAGACAAACCCGCCAGCAAGAAGTCAATGGGGACCTTCTCAAACCAGCACGAGCAGAAGACCAAAACATCTGATGTGATAGAACATGATACTGACAAGACCGGGAAGGCCGACTGAATAATGAGTCAAGAGACACCGCATAATGGCCGACTCTGGTTAGACTTCCCTTGAACAAAAGCACGACTCATGATGACCATGGCAGTAAAAAGTGACACTGTATAAGTCTGTTATGCAGGAGGTAGAACAAACTCTCCATATGATTGGAAGAGATAACCAACCGGGGGAGAACTGGCAAGTGAAACATGGTAAAGGCTGAACCTAGGTCAAAACTAAAACCATCCCAAATGTAGGAGATATATATAAGTATATGTGCTTTGTTCAAGGGCGACAAACTGACTCTGTACTGCCATCAAAACAACGAAGATACATCCTGTTCCCGCTCTTTTTGTTATATTTGATTTTTTTGTCTTTTTCATATAATAAGCCTGAAAAAGAATAAAAGAATGTTATGGTACAATGGATAGAACGAGTATCAAGAAATCAGATGCACTAGTTCCTGGGATTGGAACAATCCTATGCTCAATGCAAGGTGGCGAAAACTGGTCAGTGATACTCAGAGGAACGTTCCATCCATGGGTACAAAGGTGTCAAGTCGTGATAGCTAAATGCATGCAATGGTTAACTTGTACAGAAAGTCAAGGTCAAAAGTTGGCTTAAACATCGAGTCCAAATGAAGCCGGCTAAAGGCCAGGATAAACAAGTAGCCAATATGCAATGCAGTAATACAACTTAACGACACCAGGGAGCCTCTAGGGTAAAAGCCGGAAAAATGATAGTGATGAAGAAGAAGAATGAAGCTTCAACACATAAGACATGGCGGGACTAAAGAGGACTCCCGAGCCTACATAAAACGCAGCATGGGCAACAAGTGATAGCGAGGAACTAACTAGGAAGCCCATGTAAAGGAAGGCTCTACCACCAAGTCATGATTAAATAATTGACGAGTGAAATGGGTGTAATACTCATGACCTGATGGGATCGACCCTATGGCAAGTGATCAGTATGGAGGCTAGTATGCAAGATGCAGCGGAAAGTGATTTCCCTAACCTATATGCCAGTGAAGATCATATACCTGCTGTGACGAGTCGGTAATCATGGATCAAAAACGGGAAAAAATCTCAAATTCATCGAAATGTACCTGAAAACATACCAAACTGGGCACTTCCAAGCATCTGGGTTATGCAGCGTAAGATAGATCGAAAAAATGAGCATAATAAATTTTTGCGAAAATTTTCAACTTTTTAGGCATAAATAGACAAATTACCTCATATTTGGTTCATTATTGCATTGCTAATTTGGAAAAAAGTGCTCTGGAGCAAAAAAATTCTTTCGTCAATTCAGGAACAACCGACCGTCGAATCGCACCGAATTTTTCAGGTAGGCTCCTCAATCATCTTTGCAAATCATTTTGTCCATTTGGAAATTAAAATTTAGTGAATTTCACCATTAAAACCCTTGCTAAAAAACGTGGACTTGCGCATACGCGGGTTGGTAATAGGAAAGTCGCGTATACACGCGACTGTGCAAAGAAAAAGTCGCGTATGCGCAGGTCCGAATCAAAAAATGCGTGGCTAATGGATGATTTGTTGAAATTTGACAGGATGAAAATCTCATGGAGGGAGCGTGAACATAGCGCAATTGATCAAGAGGTCATGCAAGATCGAGCATCGCAAAATATCCTTCGGAATTGTGGATTGTTCAAATTTTTCAAAATGCCAAATATGAAAAGCAATGCTCGGTTGCTAGAAATGCTCGTCAATTACTGGGAACCAGACCAAGATTGTTTCGTGATAGATCAGATGCCAGTACGCATTGAAGTGGAAGACATATACTTTATTACTAGACTCTCCCGGAGGGGAGAACCAGTAGACTTGCACGGGAAGCCCCTGGGAGGGCTAACCGTGGAAGATTATGTCCACGTGTATTGCGTAGAGGGTTCCAAGAAAGTTGGAACCCAGATTGCGATTAAAGATTTACGGGATTTGCACATGAAAATCCTCCTTTTCACCATTGGCAGAGTGGCAGGATCTGCCTCTCTACATCAGGCGTCCAAGACACAAATGAGCATAGCAGTAGAATGTTTGACTCATGTGTATGATTGGTGCACAGCCCTATTACTGAACATGAAGCAACAGTTGACCTCAATCCGCCAAGAAAAGACCAAACATTTTGGGTACGGTACTATTTTGATGACATTCTTCTTTGAGAAGATACTATCATTGAGACCCAGAGTTATCTCTACCATCAGTAGCCCGCGGGACCCAAGAATTGCCCGTTGGGCGGACATGATGAAGAGATTAGGGGGAAGGGAAGTTCCCCGGACCACTTGGGATGATGAGTTCTTCCTTTGGTGGGGAGAAAAAATCATCGCAGTGGACGACTATCCCTATGCCGGGATGGACTTCCGTGGAGATCCAGATCTAGTTCTTCCACCAGGCACAGCATGGGGTACAGTCGGTAAGTTTGCAAATTTTTTTGACTTATATAATTTTTTTTGGATTTTTTCAAATATGTATGAAAAAATGAAAATAAAAATGTTTTTGATTGGATTCATAATGACTGACAATGTAAACATGATCATGATACAGATATTGGACCAGTGCGACCTGAGGGTTTCCCGCGCCACAAGCGTCGCAGGGGCGAATCAGATACAGTGGATTCTGACAGGACCCTCCAGGCTGTGTAGAGGAACTTGGAGGGGTTAACCCACCAAATACCTATGGCTGTCGTGGAAGACCTGCCGGAGGCCATCCAGAGACGGGTGGTAGGAGTGCCCCGAGACTGGGTACGACTATTCCGCCGAGTTGCCACCGCGGTCACGTTCTATAGGAACATGACTTCTGGGCAGGGACCTCAGGAGTAGACAGATATTATGTATTAGATGACTGTATATTCCTTTTTGAGACTGAACATGATCGGGCATAAGCCCAAATTTTGTATGACCTTATGGATCCAAATTTTTGTAAATTTTTTGAACACTCTGATGATATATATACAACGATATTTGATGTGATGTGATAAATGTATCAAATGTATGATGTTTTTTGATGATTAAATTTTATTGAATGGAATGATTAATATGCCAATCGATTGCTTGATTAGCTAATGAGTCTGCTAACCAATTGTCAGCTCGAGGAATATGAATGAAAGTTAAAAATTGAAATGATCTTTGTAACAAACGTACCCTCAAGAATAACCGTAATAAAAATGGGTCACGAACCCGATAAGTATTGTTAAACTGCAACACCACCAGCTGAGAGTCCAAAAAAACTACCAACGAATCAACACCCAAAGATATTGCCTCCGAGAGTAGATAAACAACTACAATGTATTCTACTATATTATTGGAAGCAGGACCAATGTAGACCCCTCTTGATACTAACAGTTGACCGGAAGGATAATGAAGCACCCAAGCCACGGAAGCTAAGTTCCGGGTGTGTCTACTAGCACCATCGGCAAAACCAAAATGACTCATGACATCCAACACAACCTGCCAAAGCAGATCAAAAACATCACCCGCTTATCAAAGATCAAAAATCAACTAGATATGTACAAAACCAAACTACTATATACAAAAGCAACATGCCAGGCCAAAGCCTAGGCATAATACTTCTTCAAATAGAGCCCATTTCGGGGCTCCGGCAACTCGTTCCCTTCAAAATCAACCAAGGTATACGCTCCTTTCTTAAGGAATTTTTTAACGATAAAGGGGCCATACCACATAGACTTAAACTTTCCTGCCCCCAGGGCATCTTTTTCTTGGGCATAGACCAAAACAAGGTCACCTTCCGAAAAAACCCTGGGTTTGACCGCCTTATTGTACTGAACTTTAACTCGGTTTTTATGCGCTTCATTCATCGTGGCGGCATCCTGACACTGCTCATCGAGATGTTCCAGATGAAGGAGCCGTTCTTCAAGACTAGAAGTGTCAGGAAGAAGTTCAACAGCTAACTTAAGAGAAGGAATCTCGCATTCAATAGGAAATACGGATTCCACCCCGTGCACTAGCTGAAACGGAGTAAAGCCGGTTGCAGTTTTCACTGACGTCCTGTATGCCCAAAGTGCAGGATATAGCATAATATGCCAGTTGGATCTAGCTTTATCAATTGTCCTTTGAAGAATTGTCTTCAAGGATTTATTCACGGCTTCCACTTGCCCATTGGCTTGAGGATAATATGGAGATGAATGCTCCTGTCGGAAACCCAATTTGAGAGCCAACTCAGCCATCATACTATTCTGAAAATGACTGCCATGATCAGTGACAATCTCTCTAGGAATACCAAAACGAGCGATAACCTGGTTGAAAAAGAAAAGAGCTGCAGTCTCACCATCATTCCCCAAAGTAGGCATAGCCTCGACCCACTTCGTAAAGTAGTCTACTGCTACAATAATGTACTTGTGACCTTTAGCTGAAGGCGGGTTACAAGTAGTATAATCAATACCCCACTTTGTAAAGGGACCGACAGTAATGACTGGAAAAAGCGGAGCTGGATGAGCGCGCATTTTTCAAGTATAGACTTGACACGGATGACACTTTTTGACCGATTCGATACAATCCTTGAAAATCAAGGGCCAAAAGTACCCAGCACGCAAGATTTTTTGGGCTGTAGCAAGCCCAGATAAATGACCCCCACAAGCTCCACTGTGGGAATCATTCAGCACAGCCTCAGCTTCTTCGAGAGTTAAGCAGTGTCTTAGGATTGAATCAACCCCTCGACGGTATAAAGCATCACCAATAATCAAATAATTCTTGGCCAAGTGACGCAGCTTATGATGCTCATCTTTCGAAAAAGTAGAGGGAAACTTCGCAGTCTGGAGATACACAATGATATCTCCGTACCAAGGATCCTGTGAAGAGATAAGAAACAAATGTTCATCCGGAAAGGATTCATCATAGATCATCTCTTCCCCACAGGGCAACTCGGAGATCAATTCCGCAAAAACCAATGATTTCTTGGACTTGGTAGACATGAACTCAAGATCAAATTCCTGTAAAATCACAATCCATCTATTATATTTGCCCCCAATCACTCGCCTACTGAGGACAAGCTGAAATGGATTGGCAGCTGCCAAAACATAAGTTTTGCAAAGAATAATGTAATGCCGGAGTCGCTTCACAGCATGAACTGCTGCTAAAGCTAACTTTTCTATCGGAGTGTACCGGAGTTCAGGTCCTTCCAAGCCTCGACTAAGGTAGTAAATAACATGCTCTGCAAGAGCATCATCCTCCTGAACCAGAACCATACCAATGGTAGATTTTGCTGCTGCCAGATACAAAAGGAAATCCCTGCTATAATCAGGTGGACTCAATAAAGGAGCAGAGGTCAATGCTTTCTTCAAAGCATCGAATGAGCGTTGAGCGTAGTCGTCCCAAAGAAAAGGAACTCCTTTCTTCAACAATCTCATAAATCCCTTTGTAACTTCAGCATAATTTACAATAAATCTCCGAAGAAAATTAGACTTCCCTTGAAGACTTTGAAGCTGACGAATTGAGGACGGGGGAGGCAACCGAAGTATTGCCTCAACCTTGAAGGGATCTACCCTTATCCCTTCCCTAGACACAATGAATCCCAATAGCCGACCGGATGTAACCGCGAAAATGCACTTGTTCGGATTCAATCTAATCTTATAGAACCGACATCGTTCAAATATTTGCCGGAGGTGACCAGGATGATCCATCCTCTTTCGAGAATGAGTAGCTAAATCATCTAAGTACGCCTCGATGATCTTTTTGATGTCATGAAAGGCATATGAGATGGCCCGCTGGAAGGTAGCCCCAGCATTTTTAAGACCAAAAGGCATCTTCTTGTATGCAAAAGTACCCCAGGGAAAAGTAAAGGCAGTCTTATGTTGATCTTCAAGACGGATAGTAATCTGATTATATCCGAAGAAACAGTCCATGAAGGAGAATATCTCATTACCGGCACACTCGTCAATGATCTGATCAATAAATGGTGTGGGGTAATTATCTTTAGGACATGCTTTATTTAGGTCTCTGAAATCAATGCACACTCGAATCGTTCCTTGCTTTTTATCTACGGGAACGAGATTTGAAACCCACTCAGTCAAAGGAACAGGGAAAATGAATCCTGCCTTAAGCAGCTTCTCAACTTCAGCTTTGATAGCTGCTGCCTTCCTAGGATTGACCGGACGAAGTTTTTGCCTCACCGGCTTAGCGTTTTCATACGTCTTGATCTCATGCTGGACAATAGATGGGTCTATTCCAGGCATTTCCTCATAAGACCAAGCGAATACATCCCTATACTCTTTAAAGAGCTCGGTGTAAATTTGAACCTCTTCACGAGAACATTAAGCTCCTATGAAGACATTCTCGATAATATTGGGATCCCTGGAAATGTTCACCAGGATAGTAGGAGAAATCACAGCCATGTTCCCTTCAGCAAAAACCTGTGTTGGTGCTAAAGGGTTCAAGACTGGGTGAACAGGACCAGGAGACGGAGGACTTGGAAAACTTGTTTCAACCTCGCTCAAGTCAGGTAAAAAATAAGACCGATGATGCAAATCATCCCACGGTCTATCTATACCAGTCATGGCTTCCAGGATGGCCTCTTCAGATGGAAGAGTGGTATCAAGGCAATGTTGGGCAGAAGAAGAACTAAGCGTCCAAGCCAGAGCCACATCTCCATCCAACTCTTCCGGTGAAAGAGGAGCTGGAATGGATTCTGCAGAGTCAAAAACAGACTAATAGGCAATCTCAGCTGCAGAAATAGGAAATGCCATTCCACCCACTTGACCTTCTGCTAATGTGGCAGTAGGGGAAGGTAAGGTCCAAGGGTCCGAAAAATAATGAGTTCTAAAGAACTCTCTTCGAAGAGGAGCTTTGGAGGATGAAATAGCATTAATATGAACCGTAGGAGGAGGAATATCGAAAGTACCCATCAAGGAAGAATACATTCCAACTCCTAAATTCTCAACAGGCACCTTAGAATTATCCAACTTAGGAATATATGAGTCAGTAGACGCATTCAGGTCTACAGAAGGACAGTCCAGTTGATCCACTGTAACAATCCTCCCTTCGTGGGGGAAACATATAATGCGAAATAATGAGGATGCAATGGCATCCATCTCATAAATCCAGTTTCTCCCCAACAGAAGGTTGTAGTCCAAGCTTGCGTCCACTACCTCAACCTCTATATTGACAGTTTTTCCCCCAACACAGATGGGAAAAGCTGGGACAATACCATGGGGTCTGTGAGAATGACCATCGAACGCAGTCAGAACAGTGCTAGATGGAACAGCTTTGGGAGATCCAAGTGTCTTCCAGCATGCGAGAGACATCACGCATGTGGAAGCACCCTCATCAACAACCATCCGAAAGATGTTACACTTCCGGTACGATGATTTAATATGAAAGGCCATGTGATGAGGAAGTCTCTTCTTAAAATTAGTCATATCAAAAGTAATCAGAAGAGAATTTTTCGGATAAATAGCCCCAATGGCAGTGAGCAAAGCACTGCGCTGAGCCAGACAAGACTGGAGTACCTCTAAAGCTGACATAGCACAAGGACTCTGCACCAGATCTTCCACAATCGAGTAGTTCTGGGCAGCCCTAGCATTCGGATCAATCGTTGATCGCTTAGAAGATGCTTTGGGCATCTGAGGCATAGAATCAACAGTAGGCTTCGTAATGTGAAGCGGCTTAGTAGCATCAGGAACATCCTTAGCTTTCGAAGACTCTTCTCCGCCATAATCACAGGATCTCGTAGCGATATCCGCGTGAGAACTCATCATGAAAATGTTCAATGGAATTTCCCCTTCCTGGGTGCCCCCAGAGGAAGCCCCAGGATTTTGGTTTGCGCCAACAACTAATTGTTGCCCTTGGGGAAAAGGGTTTGTTAACACAGCCTGGGAACTAGAAGAACCCTGCTAGGCTAACAAGCGCTGCGCATCCTAAATTTTAGGGCAAAGGTGTGTAAGATGGTCTCCAACACATAACTTGCATGGAAACTTCACTTTCCTTTTCTCCTTTGGACCCTCACCAAAATGCTCGTTGGTTTTATTTGCATTACCCTTCCCGTTCTTGCCCTTCTTATTGTTATTTCGTCCCTTCTTATTCCCATCGGATTGTTGATTTCCTTTGGGATCAGAAGCTTGGACAGCATTTATGGACAAAGACTGGGAAGGCGATGACTCAGCAGACACAGCCTGACCAGAAGGAGCAGATTGCAAAGATAACTGCTGCAGTTGAGTAAGCAGGCTGGCTGCACCACTATTGATTGATCCAACCAATCCATCACCATGAGGACCGAGCTTAGTTTTATATAAATCTAATTTGGAGAGAGGAGCATTAGGCAGATATTTTTGGAGGGCCCTAGAATGAGAATAGATCAGTTCTAGCTGCTGGGCCCTAAAAATGGCCTGCTCCTCGGAAAATACCCCAGAAAGGGATACATCTTTCGAAATATCTGACTGCAGGGATTTCAGAAACCATTCCAAAAGGAATTCACCTAGAATATGAGCTTTAATAAGCCTTTTCCTTCTCCTCCATTCCTGAATGTGATCAGAAATGTGGGTTGCTTCATCCTGCTTAAAATTGGCTAGGAGTTCAGTCCCAGCGTCATATCGGACAGGCAACTGAAAATGGTTCAGAAATGTAACAGCCAGTTCTCCAAATGTAGAAAAACTGCCCCCAGTTAGCTCAATATACCATTTGGCAGCGTTTCCAGTTAGGGTGCGTTGAAATAATCTCAACCTAATCGAATCATCAATCAGGGAGTTCGAAGAACACCATAAATGGAAAGTAGTGATGTGGTCAGCTGGATCTTCTCCATTCTTACCTTCAAACTTTGGAATGTCTGAAGGAAGTTTGGTGGGAACCGGAGGCCACCCCGGACCATAACGAATCGGATCATTAGTCAACTTCGACAGATCTGGCAAGTTTAACGTTGCCAGAAAAGGTAATCGAGGCGGAGCCTGAGGATTCCATCCTTGATGGGATGGATTCCCAACATTCTGAAAAGAATAGCCTGGATTTGATGAGGCACCAAGTTGCCAGAAAGGACTCGTAGAAAAAGGAGAAGAACCTCCTCCCAACGCAGAGTTACCAAAGCCCAGACCAGTTCCCCCCGCTGAAGTATGAAATGAAGAGGAGAGCCCCTGATAGGGGTTCCAGGCATTAGAAAGAGGAGAAAAGGTCTGATAAGCACTCGACGAAGGGAAAGAAGTATTCCCTTGATGACCTGCGTAAAATTGATTCCCTGCCCCCACTGTAGTGAATACAGGGTTCCATCCTATAAAAGTGGTCGAATTCTGACCTCCAGACCAAGGGTTGAAACTCTGGGTCTGGGATGTAAACAAAAAGGACCCTAAAGAAGGATTGGAACTAGGAATGTGCCCAGTTCCAAAGGGGAAACCCTGAAAAGAAGCTGATCCACTAGCCATGGAAGACATGGGTGTAGATCCAGCTGCAGCAGCGGAAAAGGAAAAAGAGGGATTCCCATTAGTGGGCATCCCTGAACAAAGGGACCAGAATGAGAATCATGTGCTTGGGTGAAACCAGAGACAAACACAGCAGCACTAGAAGCAATCGAAGATAAAGCAATAGTGCCCCCTCCTTCAACAGAAGCAGGGGTCTGAATGCCTGCAGCACTCACGGCAGAAGCCACGTTCCCAGTCGTGGCCATCGAAAGGTATGAATGATACGGAAGATCTTCCGGTCTCTCTGACTCAGGTCCGATGTATTTAACAACAAACGGATAATCAGGAGGAAGAGGAGATGGACCTGACGCAGGAGGCTCAGGTAGTTCTTCGATTTGAAAATCTTCTTCCTGAGGAAATAAAACTCGCGAGGTGAGCGGAACGCTCCTCTCGGAACCGACACCAGAATCAGCTATGAAACCTTCAGACCCTTGTGGAGGATCTCTCTCCACTGCGTCAGACGCCACGGGGTGGTAACCACCTGCTAAATCACTCCTACGCCTTCTCGAAGAAGGCTCTGGACTCCCGGGAGATAACCCCCGGATTCTCCTCGATCGTCGAGGCGCTTGATCAGCCACTTTTATAGATTTTAAATTAGACTCAAAAAAGTGAAAAGCTAGGCAAGCTAGGAGCAAAGAGCACTCACTATAAGAAAAATCCCTGAGATACAATCAAGCAAACAGCCTCCAAGTATTTCCACTCCGGGTCATGAGGACCGGACACCAAAATACAGGAAAGCGAAATATAGGACCTCCCGAAAGCAGTCTGGGATAATTACGGCCCAGAACAACTAGCGAAGGTATCAGAAACAGTTACGCTGACCTCCAAATGACAACCTTTGCCGGCTCAAGCACCCAAGCTTCGCAAGGGCACCCCCCAGAAGTACTGCTAAAAGTGATGTGACGTCTGCCTCAGGTACCACGGGTATTCCCCCCCGCAGTCACCTATGTGGAACCTAGGAGTGGCAACTATGGGCACCAATCCGTATCAGAAGCCGGGTGGAACGGTCTTGAGGTCAGATTCAGCTAATCGGAGAGGGGGTATCCCTCTTCTCAGCCTTCACTTCCCCTCGCGCTTGACTCTCTGGAGGAGAGCTTTCCCGGTCCACCTAACGGAGTTGGATTTCGCTCAATTAATCAACTTCTATGTTTTGTTTGAGCGGCCTTGGAGAGTTAACTCTCCAGTCACCTAATCCAACGCCCTACAACCTAGCTAGTTGGTGTATGACACTTAGAAAACTTGCTAGTTGATTTTAAATTATATTGCTTATTTTAATGGGCTGCTATGTTAAGTCACAAGGATGCGGAAATGAAACTTATGATGTTTTGACGCAGAAAGAAATTAATAAAAACCAAACTACATGCAAAATGCAGTTATTGTCTTTCGATGAAAAGCAACTTCTACACGGGTTCTACGAGATTAACAATTATATTTTTTCTTTTCAGATAGCAAACTCACACTCACAAAAACTATGAAAGTGACTAAATGTTTAAATGCACCTAATGCAAATCGCTACAAGCATGCAAATCCTAAGATGCAAATCTCCTAAAGCAGAGTGAAATTTCCCAAAAGTCCTTCAGTTTTAACTCTTCTTGGTTGTCCAGAAAGCTAGTTCCCGAAATCAAGAACTCTTAATATGAAGACACCAAAAACGCTTAAAAACAAGAGGAAGAAATGAATGACAACTCCCTTCCAATTATCAAGCCAAAATCCAAAGGCAAGAAACTTCAACCAAGCTTCAAAAGACACAAAGAAATGAAAACAAAAATGCAAAAACAAAAGCAAACAACAAAGAAAAATGTTTTTTGAGCTTTTGTGTTTTATAAAAGAGTTCGAAAAGACCAAGTAAAACTATAAAATTCCAAGCCAATCAATACTGAATTTCAAGCAAAAAACTTCCAAAATGCTCCAAATCTTATAAGGCTAACTAATAGCAAGATAAAAATGAGCAAAAGAAGACAAGAAAACTCAGCCACTCAGCCTAAAATAATAGTGCAACCTTGTCGCAAACAAAAACTCCAAAGAACCAAGAAAGACTCTTCAAAAGTTGCAACAAGACCTAGCCAACTGAACTCAAGAAAACCAATCAAGAAATGGGCAAAAATCGTAGTGCCAAGAAAAACACAAAGACAGGAAAGAGTAAATGAGCAGGAGCTCTCTGTTCTGATGAAGCAGAACAGCCAAGAATGCCCAGAAAGCGATCTTGGTACTCAAACCAGAAGGGCCAGCACAAGAAACAACACTTCGCCAAAAAGACTAGTTTTCAATCAAACGAAAGAGAGAAAAGACAAAAGACCACTTTCTTCACAATCCAGAGGGTACTAAGACACTACAGGAATAGGTCTCCACAGACAGAAAGGACTAAAAATCCAACGAATCCAAAATTTCAAAATATGCCTAGGTATACGCTACTTCACAGTTTAGCAACAAGCGTGTATATGCGACTGTGCGAAAGGAAACACGCGTCTACGTGAGTCCCTTCAGACAAACTTGCATGTATACGTAACTATGTGCAGAAAAAAGCACGTATACAAAGGTAAATAATGAAAAAAAAAAAGGATCAAGCCTGGATAAGAAACCAGGACTTCAATATGACTGAGAAAGAGTAAACTGGACTGCAAATGAAAGTTAAAACTGTTGGAAACCTATCAAACAGCTGAAACCACCCAACAGGGGAATCACAAGAATGCGATCCCCAGCGGAGTCGCCAGTTCTGTTTCGGGGAAAATCACCCTAGAGGTTTGTTGGGTTTAAACCTCCACAGAGTAGGGGCATGCTACTTAAGAAGGACTCACACAACCATACATGTTCATGAAAAACTAAATAGAGTAGATCGAGGAAGTTACCCATAGGTCCTACGGTTGAAGCAGATCCCGCGGGGTCCAAACCCCCATCAACCCTTCTTCCTTCTTAACTTGAAAGACAAGAAGAAACAAGCACGAAGAACTGGTTGTATAGCATATATCTACTCTAGATGTTAGTGAAATCCATATGAAACATTAGATAAACCATAATGAATGCTTAAATAACAATATTATCATATATGTAAGCAGACACTAACACGTATATTTCGGGAACAAGATGGTACTTTTGTATTATAAATAGCATGTACAGAAATAACGAGTGGAGAGATCACCTGAATCCTTCCACGATCTTCGAGCAGACCGTCGTCCGGATCCGTCCCGCCCTTGCCTCGCTAATATTCCTTCCAAACTGGTGCATACGAGATGACATATAGGGAGATGAGCATCTCAAGGAAATCAAAGGACCTATAATAATTTGGAAGTGGGAGAGCCTGAGGGAGTGGAGCATGGATAGGGGCCTAGCAGTATAATATCGATAAATTCTCTCTCCCTCCAGGCCACTTCCCCATGAGGTGCTTTTATATCCCTCAAATTGTTTCAACGATTGGAAGCAGTTGTACGTCTTTGGGAGTGGATTGTTACAGGTACCCATCAAACTGACCCAAAAATAGGGATTTTTTATATATTTTTTAATGATTTTAATGGCATACGCGGAAAAGTGCATGTGGACTCGCGTATACACGCGGAAAAGTCTGGGCAGAATCGCGTATGGGGATTTTTACACTATTTTTTAGTGAATTTGTCCAAGTCTGTAGGAATGGGTTCCCAAAGCCATAAAATCAATCATGAATCATATGAAGGTGAGAAATGATGCTATAACATGGAGTTAATTTTCAGCATGTTGATGAAATGATTAAGAAGAAATGGCTGAAATGTTTGCTGGAGACATTTGAACCAGAGAAAGAAGTTGCAGGCATTGAAATAAATTTTCTTGAAGGTGATGAGCAAAAGAATGTTGCAAAGGGACAGGAAGTTTGGGAGGCAGCAACATCTATGGGGGCATTGAAGCCTTATGTTTTTTATTCTAACAATTGTTTTGTGAGTACAGGTTTTATTGCAGATGCTGAAGAAAATCTATTAGACAGAGAAATTGAACTGATGAGGCGGATGATGATGAAAGAATCCCGGAAGAGGCCAGCAGCAGTAAAACAAAGAAGAAGCAGCAAAAGAAAGACAACATAAGAAAGCCTAGTCAGTGGGGTGATGCAGCATAAAGTGTGGAGACATGGAGAAGAACAACAGATAGAAGCAGCAACAAGCGATAAGTTGCAGCACAAGATATGGGATCCAAGCAGACAGAGATCCGAACACATGATCAGGAAATCTGATTAATTTCAACCTTGGGAGTCTGATGCAGGAGCATCAAGGCCAAATTTCATTTTTTAATATGTAATAAAATGGGGTGTGGTATTTTAATTGTTTTATTAATTAAATTGTTATTTTTAAATAAAATAAGAGATAATTTAGAAAAGTGAGGACTTTGTAAATATTCTTTTATTAATTAAAAGGATATGAGAGAAAATAGGATTAGGTAGAAAAATTAGGGAGTAGGAGTGCTATGTACAGGACTTAGTTGAGTCCACGCCTAAAATGAATTTAATTTAGATTTAGTTGAGGATTAGGTGGAGAGATTTTTGGAGTGAATTAAATTCATTATTTATGTATAAATATGAGTGGTTTTTGTGAGGAGAACACACTTGAATAGTTGAACAGCAGAGGGGAGTGAGTGAGGAGTGATTTAAAGGGCAAAGAGCTAAGAGGCTGCCCAATGTAATATCTGGCCACATAATTTTAATATAGTTTATCGAGTTGATTTTTTTTATGGCTCTTTTGTTTTTGCCTTCATGTTTAATGGAGCGGAATGTTTACATGATTTTATTATAGAAACTTAGGGTATTTTTCAGAGTTTATGAAGCAGTTGTGTTTTTAGATGCGGAATCTGCTTTCTAGCAGAATTCCTGCATCAGGTCATTAAAAATTTGTCAAAAAAATTAGTAAAGGTGGACTTGGATAGCAAGAAATATACACAGCAAAACAGAGGGGTTTTTAATCCACAGTTTAGGAAGCAGCCCCTGCATATTTTGCAGAGGGAAAGAATAGATCAGGATCAAGTTCAAGCACCCTTATATATAGAAGCAACACCTTCACATTCTGCTGATGATGATCAGAAAGAAGCTGAAGATCAAATTTCTGCCATATATATGGACGATGGTGCAGAAGAGGAATCTGAAAAATAATCTGAAGAAGAATGTAAAGAAGTTGATATTTCATTTTATCAGGAAGAGATTGATGATTATTAGAGACAATTCAATGATTTTATGCAAGCATAATTGCATAAAAAGTATGATTTGAGATCAAAAAAGAGGTTGCGAACTCAGGATGATGAAGAGAAAGAATCAGAGTCAGTCCCTTCTTCAATGGCAACTCCAAAATAGAGAAATTTAGTAAAACAATTAGACAAGGGGAAGTAGTCCATGAATCTAGTAAAAGAAAAAGAGAAGCAGCAAGCTAAGGCTTCCCAAAATAAGTCTAATGATTCTAATATTTTGGAGAAGATTGTCACTGTTCCTGAACAACATGCAAATCCTAACAAAAATCAGGAAGAATCTGAAAAGTTTACTAAACAAAACAAAACTTTCAGTTTTTCCAAAGAGCTAGAAAAAGTTAAAATTCAAGTACCTCTTCTTGAGTTGGCTAAAACACCTGGGTGTAAGAAAGAGATTGCAGAATTCATTAATTTATCTCAGTGTGACGAGGTGGGTGATATTGTGAATTTTCAAGAAGAATAACCAGTGGTTACTTTCGGTCCTCATGTTGAAGAGGTAGATTCTTCTATTCCACCTTTTTATATTTCAGTACTTTTACATGATTCCATTCTACATAATTTTATGCTAGATTATGGTGCATCACATAATTTTATGCCATTATCTATGATGAAAGAGCTAAATTTACAAATCACTAAGCCATATAGAGACCTCTATTCTTTCGATTCAAAAAGGGTGAAGTGTGTTGGGCTTATCAAATACATGGTTGTTTCCTTGGCGCAAATTCTAGCCAAGAGTATCATGATGGATGTAGTAGTTGCAGATATTCCGACCAGATTTGGTATGTTGTTGTCCAAATCATTAGGAGCAAAGCTTGGAGGTGTAAAAAAATTGGATTTCGCATATGCCATCATTCCCGTTTTCAATGGGGAAGAGAGAAGGTTGTACAGAAAAACCAGATTCATGAAAACTACCACCAAGAAAGATGCAGGTAATTCTGCTATTTATGGTCAAGAGAAGGATGATCTCTCTTGTTTTATACTGCATGAAGATGCAGAATTTGCTAAAGACTCACAGAAGCAGCTCCCTTCAGTAAGTGTACATAAGGAGCTGTATTCCGATAAAATTTGGAGGTGTTATTTCGATGGTGCATATTCTAAGGAGCATACTGGAGCTAGGTTCATATTTATATCTCCAAAAAATAACCTTTTACCTTTTTATTTCAAACTTGAATTTGAATCAACTAATAATGTAGTTGAGTATGAAGCATTGATTTTGAGAGCCTTCAAACTGATAAACAAATGGTAATTCAATCTATTTCCATTTTTTGTGATTCTGAATTAGTAAAAAGACAGATTAATAATTGGTGTCAGACCAAGCATCCCAGATTGAGATCTTATAGAAATGAGGTGTTGGATCTAATTGAAAATTATTTTTAAGCCTTTAATATTTAGTTTATTCCAAGTGAAGAAAATAGAATGAAAGATTCACTGGAGGTTGCAGCAAGTACATTTAAGCCACCCATTAATCCAAGACTGAGATATGCAGTTGAGTTGAGACACAAGCCTTCAATCCCTAATAATGTAAAGCATTGTCAGGTGTTCGAGGAGGATGAGCAGATCAATCAATTTTTAACAATGATTGGAAATTTTGAAGACAGTGAAATTGATCTAGAAAGTGAACAAAATGATCAAAATGATGTGCCTAGAGACCTGAAACAGACAATTGGTGATGAGAAGATAATTCAGCTGAAGGATAATATATTGCCCACGGGCCTGGTTCCTCTTGAAATATTGTTTTATTCTAATGATGTAGCAGTGAACCAGAAGAAAGTATCTTAGGATGGAGAAATGGAGGATTGTAATTTAGGAACTCAACAGGAGCCCAAAATGGTCAAGTTATTTAAATGAGTTCCTAAGGATTATAAGGAATGGTATGCAGATATTTTCAAAAAGTTCATGGATGTGTTTGCATGGTCGTATGAAGATTTAAAGACTTATGAATTAAATATTATTTAGCATAAAATATCACTGAAAGATGGGGTTAAGCCACACATGCATAAGCTAAGACAAATTAATCCACTATTACTTTCCCTGATCGAAAAAGAGGTAAAGAAACATTTAGAAGCAAAAATCATAGTCCCACTCAGATACTCATATTGGGTTTCAAATCTAGTGCCAGTCAGGAAGAAAAATGGAGAGATAAGATTATGTGTAGATTTTAGGAACTTGAACAGAGCCTCCTTGAAAGATAATTTTCCTTTGCCAGAGATGGACTATGTCTTAGAGAAAGTGACTGGGGCTTATAGGTTGTCCATGGTTGATGGTTTCTCTGGGTACAGCCAAGTAGCTGTTGAGAAGGAAGATCAAAAGAAAACAGATTTCACCATGCCCTCGGGAACATTCATGTATGCCAAGATGCCATTCGGCCTCATGAATGCAAGAGCTGCTTTCCAGGGGGCCATGGATATAGCTTTTATGGGTGACAAATTTGTAGTCATATATTTGGAAGATGTGACTATTTTTTCAGGTTATGATGATGAACACTTGGAACACCTACAGAAGGCTTTCTTGAAATGCGGGAAATTTGGGTTATCATTGAATCCTAAGAAATCTTTGTTTGCTTTGGAGGAAGGTAAGTTGCTGGGACATATAGTTTCAAAAGAAGGAATAAAAATTGATCCAGCAAGAGTTGAGGCTATATAAACTATTCCATTACCTAGAAGTAAGAAATATATCCAAAGATTTCTAGGGAAAATTAATTTTCTGAGAATATTTGTTCCAAACTATGCTAAGATTGTCAAAAAAATAACAAATATGTTAAAGAAAAATGTTGAAGTAAAATGGGACAAAGATGCGAGAGAATATTTTACCAGAATTAAAGAGGCTCTTTAATATGCTCCAGTTTTGATCAGCCTAGATTATCTGAAGCATTTCCAAATCTTTTCATTTGCGTCACCTTCCACTATTGTTGTTGTGTTGTTATAGAAGAACGAAGAAGGGAAAGAGCAACCAGTAGCATTTTTCATTAAAGTCCTCAGAGATGCAAAACTCAAATATAATATCCTGGAGAAGCAGATATATGCTTTAGTTAAATCATTGAAAGCCTTCAGGACGTATGTACTTCATTCTAAAATAGTAGCATATGTACCTAATTCTGTTGTAAAAGATGTGCTGGTTCAGAGTGATTTAGAGGGGAAAAGAGGAAAATGGATTGCCAAAATACAAGAGTATGATTTAGACATTAAGCCTACTAAGTTAGTCAAGGGACATGGATTAGCTAAATTGCTAACATAATCTAATTTCCAAACTCTCGGAATTAATTTTCTTGCACCATTAGATGAAGTGGTTGAGGAGACAAATCATATTAAAAAAAAGTCAGCAATCAATTACAAATTTCTCTACTCAGACTGGTATAAGGATATTATTCACTATTTGTGTTTTTTCTCTTGCCCTCAATCAATAGAGCAAAGTATAGAGCTCTAAAAATTCAAGCTCAACCTTATGTTATATTTGGTGCTAAATTATATTGGAAAGATCCTGCTGGTGTCTTATTATTGTGCTTGACAGAATGATAATCAATGGATGTTATCAAAGAGTACCATGAATGTTTGTGTGGAGGTCATTGCAGTTGGAAAGTAACTGCTCGTAAGATTCTTAAATCATGTTTTTACTGGCCTTCTTTATTTTTTTATGTGTATAAAGTTGTTAGAAGTTGTTAGAAACTCCAATTGTTTGTAGAAAAGAAAAGGTTAGCCCCTTTACCCCTTCTCCCTGTGTTTATAGAAGAACCCTTCAGAAAATGGGTATTGGATTTTATTGGAGAAATTAATCCACCATCAAGCGGGTAGTTTAAGTGGATTCTTACTCCCACTGATTATTTTTAAAAATGGGTGGAGGCAATTCCTACCAGAAAAGTAAATGATCTGGTAGTAATGAAGTTTTTGGAAGAGAATATTTTCAGCAGGTTTGGATGTGTAATGAAAATTGTAACAGACAATGCTCAAGTATTCAACTCAGTCAGATTCATAAATTTTTTTCAAACTTATAATGTGATCTTGTCTCATTCCACAACATATCATCCTCAAGGGAATGGATTAGCAGAATCATCTAACAAGACATTGGTCAGGATCTTGAAGAAAACAATCAATGAGAACCAGAAGAATTGGGACTCAAAGCTGATATTTTCTCTTTGGGCAGTGAGAATGACTACTAGAAGATCTACTGCTAAGTCCCCTTATGAGTTAGTATATGGTACTCAAGCTTTGTTTCCCACTCAGTTAGCAAGACCAGTAATTTATTTTCTTCAAGAAGCGCAAGAGGAACCTAATGCATTGATAAGAAGGCTAAATAAGGTAATAGAATTGAGTGAAAGAAGGAATAAAGTCAGGGAAAATTTGGTCACATATCAGGAGAAAATGAAGTCCAGTTTTGACAGGAAGGCAAAGGAGATTATGTTCCAAACTGGAGATTTGTTATTAAGATGGTATACCAGAATAGATGTAAAGGGGAAGCATGGTAAGTTTGATCCTCTGTGGTATGGCGCTTATAAAATCATTGAAGCTAGATCAAATAACACTTTATGCTGGAAAATATTGATGGAGAAGTAGTAGTACTGCCTGTGAATGGGCAGTATCTGAAACATTATTTTCAGCATTGAAAATATTTGGTTCATCATTGTACATATTCGGTTTTCCTCACTATCTATTTTTCATTAGATATTATTTGACTCCATGCCCGAAGTGAAGGCACTAATATGTAGGTTCTTAGTGTTTCCTGGGAAAAAAAACTATCCCTAGGCGGAGCCAGATGTTGTGGACCATGAGCAATATCCTTTTATTTTCAATTTTGAAAATACAAAAAAATAAAATAAAAAATTATTAAAAATATGTTAAAGCATTAAAGTTCTTATACGTTAGCATAAAAATATTTCTGCTTCTTGTATTAGAGTTAAAAGTTTAAATACTTTTTGACTTTATGAAAGTGGGTCCCGACTTAAAGTTTAAATGTCAATTATTTCATCAAGAGGGATGCGATGATTTATTGAACACTAAAAAAAAGGCTCAACCCGCGGGCACTACTAGCGCATGAATTAATATGGAGGGTGCCTCCACAGTTGACTATGTTGACTGCGGGAGTAACATAGATGAGCGAAGGAGATTTATTGAGGGGTCAAAAGCCAAAATAATCCTTCGTACTTCGAGACCCCCCATAGTGATGTAAGATGTTGCGTTGGTTACAATTGTCTTCCACATCAGCAGTGCTTAACGGTCTGTTGGCGCATCTTATCAGCATTTAAGTTTGAAGCCGTGCCACCTATTTAAATGCAATTCTCATTCTTTTCTAAATCATTTGCGATTAATTTGATGTTTTAAATTTGTCTGTGTTGTGCCCGGTTTAGTTTTATGTCACCCTATCAAGAATCAGTTTCCCTGTAAGTCGTCCATTGTCATAACTCTGAATCATGGCTAAAAACTCATCCCTGTCAGGTTTTGATAGTCATATCCTGCTCATGGATACCGAGAGGGATATTCAAGACACCAATTTTTTCTTGGTTCACCTTCCATTTTACTAGCAAGTCCTCTTAAAGGATAAAGCTTAACCAATTTATACTACCATGGAAAAGACTGGTGTGATGTCTGCATGTATCCCTAAAACCCATATTTTTCCTGAATTCATATATTGGTTAGTATCTGTTATGTATCCTGGGAAATGTTTTGTGATGAATTTTCAGGGGGAGAATGTTTTGCAAGTGTCTGCCCGGCTAATTCACCAAGCCCTTTGTTACCCTGAGTCAGAGTCATATGTCCAATTCTATGATGATCCTTTGGTAGCATATTATGATAGCCTTGCAGGTAAAGATTTTAATCAGTTCATTCTTTTTCTAAAACCTAACATGAAGCAATTTTAGTCTGACAGTAAAGATTTCCCTATGGAAATTTTTGATGTTGAGGTTAAGCCAATGTTGAGCAACATTGCAAATATTCTGGGCAAAGATGACGAAAAAACAGTGGATAAATCGATCTTGGGGATGTTTTCCATGATGATGAAGCCAGGAATGGTGTTGGATATTCCATCCTATTGGCAAGAATATGTCAATTCACAACTCATGAGCTTATCATTAACAAGTTCTTTCATGTCTCCTTCATTAATTATTTACTTATTCTTATATCAAAATGTAGAGGAATTCATGCATCTGGGTCTGAATATTATGGATATGAATAAGAAGAGGCAATCAGTAGTATTCTGGACAGATATAATGAGAAGAGAACAAAATGAAGCTGTTATGTTCGATTTTTCTAGTTATTTCATGTCAATTGCATATAAAGTTTTGAATGGAAATCCTCCCCCCTGTTTCTTACCCAAAGCTCAAGAGTTCTTGCATTTATGGGAAAACTGTAAATTTGGATATTGGTTTTTTGTTTTAGGATTATTCCGAAATTAGAATGTCTAGAGCTAGTGTTGAGCCTTATAGGCTTCCAATGTCTGTACCTATGAGGTTATTTGCTTTGGAGTTTTTTCGGCAAAGTCTAAATGTTGATCAAATTCACTTTGTGCCCATGAAAAAGGGGCATATGTTCAAACTGCCCATGACTGTAGGTCCTTTCATAGTTAATATGAGACAAGCATTTGAATAAGTTACTAGAATGCTAGATGAGATGCACTTGTTGTTAGGGGAAAAGTGGGCTTATGACCCTCAAAGTGTTATTTCTAGTAGAAGAATTGATAATGGGTATTCAACTTTCATTCATGAAAGCATGCCAGATCTAGAGAAGATGGCAATTAAAGGTGTTATGAGTTCAACAGGTTCAAATATTCAGACTCCTGTCATATCATAAAAATCAAGTAAAAGAGGCTAAGAAACAGTGGTTGATTTAGAAGATGAGGAGCAGGAAGCTGAGAAGAGAGCAAAATTTAATGAAGAACCTGCATATACTCAACCTAGTTTTTCCTTACAGGTGGAAGAGGAAAAAAATGTTCCTGCATCACCCAGGAGAAATGAGAGCACCCATGAACAAGTGCCTTTGATCAAATAGATGTTTGCCCAAATTCCAGAGAGAAAGCAGAAGATGAAGACCAGCATGGAGGCCCAAGATTAATATCAAATTTCTACAGACCAAGCAACACTTTTAACTGCAATGGATCTTGATAAATATCAATTCAAAATTTCTCTTTCTCATCCTTTTGATATGTCAATTTTTTCTTCTAAAAATTTCAATACTGTGAATTTGATTGTCGATGTGAAGAAAATCCCATTACTAGACAAGGTGAACCTACATATGCAAATTGGTTAGTTGATTGTGAATTACCTGACAAAGACTAATGCAATGGCAATGAAGGCAGAGAATATTCTTGGAAAAGTGATTAAGCACTTAAAGTTAGAGAAACCCAACTCTAGGGCTTTAACAATCCAGAATGAGGAGCTGAAGAAAATCATAGTAAAGATTGGAGTAGATCCTAATGATAGGAATGTTGTGCAGAAACTTCTGGAAAGTGCTGAAGCAGACATATATGTATTGAATAAAAAGTTAAAATTGCCTATAGGAGAGCATTCTCTAGCAACAGAAGTTGCAGAGGTAGAGAACGAGAAAGAAAAGCTTCTACAAAAGCTCATGCAAAAGGAGGAAGAAGTCTCTAAGTTAAAGCAAACTGCACTGTCACTACAAAATCATATTAACAATAATTCTTGTACTTTTCTTTTTCCAACAGGTAATGAAGACCCACTAGCAAATATTTCTTAGTTGACTACTGAATTGCAGATGGAAGAAATATATCAAAAAAAGGCTCAAGCATATTTAGAGATTGCATCAAACATTATTCAAGCTGTTGAAAATGAAGCCAGTAAATACAAAATGGACAGTCAAAACGCTAATGCTGAGATTAAAAGTCTCAAAGAAAAACTGAAAGGGAACATATCTTTTATACAGGAAAAATATATCATTTGGAATGATATCATTTCAGAAATGAAATCAATTTGGAGCTTTTCAATGGTGGTTGCAGAAGAGAAAAGTCTCATCAAGAATTTTGAAGAACAAGTCATGACAGAGAAACAAAAGACAATCAATAGGGCTCTTTGGGCAAGAAGATTCATTATCTTTATCAATTATAAAATAGATCAAGAGTTAGAAGAAAATGAGATTAAAGATAGAATCCTATATGCAGTGGATATTAATAAGATGATTATCAAGAATGATTACAGAAAGGATACATAAAAGAATTTGATGGAAATTAAAGAAGCAGTAAGTTAGTTTCATAAGTTATTTGACAAAGTAACAATAGCAGGTCTGCCCTCATGTTGGGGACTTGGAGGAAGTCTATTTTCATGGGATTCTTATGAAAGCTTACTAGTATTGACAAAAGGTAAAGTTGACAATACAAATGAAAAAACTTAGGTGCTTAAGGGAGCAATAGTAATCAACTTTCTTCAGAGAAATTTTCAGCTACCGTGGTTGGTAAAAACTCTATTTGTAGAAAGGCCATCTTTCAACTGAATTACTGCTTTCATATTGGAGTATCACAACCTGGTACATTCACCCAAAGAAAAAGTAGAGATATTGAAGAAGTGCAGAGCTTAGGCGACGGATTTGCTAAGGGATCCTTTGACTTCGAAGAAAGACAAATCAGCTCATCTAGGAAATGTAGCCACATCGTTGTCAATTCACATTCATCATATATATTAGGATGTTAATTTTTATGTTATTATACTTTTTCAAATATGATGTAATTGAAATATAACGTTTTGAGGGTATGTAATGGATAGCTTATGTAGTCCATAGAAGTTGATGTATTTAGGATCAGTTATAGTAGTTTCAAACTAATTTTTATTGTATTTAATGTAATAGTCAAGGAGAAGGAAGGTTCCGAGTTTTTGGACCTTCAGACTACAATTTTTTTATTCAAATATTTCAAATGATTAATGGATGAAAATAAAGTTTTTGGCATCTGTTTATGTTGATATGTATTCAAGTTTACTTTCTGTGTTTTCTATCTTTGAATAAGATGAAGTAATGAGCTGCAAGTCTCTTTTTATGTATGTAAGCAAGAGTTAAAATCCTTAATTGGCACACCTTCGTTTTAACTATTTCCTTCATATAATTCTTCTGGAGTTTTAGGTGATATATTCTGTGTAACAGCATATTAGTTTGGGCTTCTTTCTTTCATTTTCTTCTGGTCATTTCATTAAACATCAGCAAATAATAGCATTTTGAGACATTCATTATATTTGATATTTGAGGGTTTAATGATAAATACTTGAGGGTGAATATTTCTGTGACATAATCATATAAATGCCTTAAGAACTAATTCCTTATCATAGCTAAGGGATTATCTCTTAAGGTACAACATTTTTTTACGTCATTGCTGGGGAAAAAGAATCAAAATTTTTCCCTGGGTTTCGTTCATATTTCCTTTGGTTGTTCTGAGAGGATGAGATATTAAAGATTTGTCTTCATTTTCTAATTTTTTCTTATAAGAGGCCACATACGAGGTCAGATACCTCTTAGCAGAAAGCTCTTACCCTTTCAAATCCAAAAAATTTGGTTTCTAAAAATGGCCAAAAATCAAGAACGATTTCTACACCTGATGCCACATAGCCTGCACCTGGCAGCAGTTCTCATACCCTTTCATCCAAGGATATTTCCCGGAAGCTCACTTTCTCGGAACAAGGACCCTTTTCTCCATCCATACATTTCCAAGAACCAAGGTTAGAAGAACAGTCTTTTGAGTCTGTATCATTCACATTTTCAGAAACTGAGCCTAATACAGTTGCTAGTTCTTCTGCTTTAGTTTATCAACCCCTTCCTTTATCAGTTGTTTCACCCCATTCATCGATACCTACAACTGGTACACATATTCCCCCTACTCAAGGAGAAATCAATCAGGGAAAAAACATGGCGGCCCTTGCTTCCTTGATGAACAGATATGCACCATTAAATCTTCCTCAACTAATGAATGCAATGCCTCAAGAGTATCTTAAGTTGCTTCCTAAATTTACTGGTGAAGATGAAATAACTGCAGAACAACACTTGCCTTTTTTTTTCACTTTTTCTAAAAAATTTAATGTTGAACATCTAGATGTAGTAATGAGACTTTTTGTGTAGTCTCTAAGTGGAGAGGCAAGAAAATGGTTTAAAGGATTACCAAATGGCTTAATTAATGATTGCGATGAGTTAGAAAGAAAATTCATCCAAAGATGGGGTGAAAAGAGAGACCATGGTTATTATTTGACAGAGTTTAATGCTATTAAGAAAAAAACAAATGAAAATACGAGTGATTTCATTAAAAGATTCAATAAATTGTACAGTAGTTTGCCTACAAAAATGAAACCTCCTCCTATTGGAGAAAGAGTTGTTTTTTTGGGGCATTTGTATAAGATTTTATTTTTACTTTGAGCGAAATAAGATCTCCTACTCTTGAACAAATTCAAACTGATGCTTTGGATATTGAAGCAAATATGACTGCTACTGGGAAAGCTCAAGAAAATAAGTCAATTCAAGATAAAGGTAAAGCTAAGGAAGAGTCATTACAAGATCAAAGGATTGATGACATGACTAAGGTCATTAAAAAATTTTCAAAAAAATTAGTAAAGGTGGAATTGAATAGAAAGAAATATACACAGCAAAACAGAGGGGTTTTTAATCCCCAGTTCAGGAAGCAGCTCCTGCAGATTTTCAAGAGGGAAAGAAGAGATCAGGATCAAGTTCAGGCACCCTTATATATAGAAGCAGCACCTTCACATTGTACTGATGATGATCAGAAAGAAGCTTAAGATCAAATTTCTGCCATATATATGGAGGATGGTGCAGAAGAGGAATCTGAAAAAGAATGTGAAGAAGAATGTAAAGAAGTTGATATTTCATTTTATCAGGAAGAGATGGATGATTATTAGAGACAATTCAATGATTTTATGCAAGCATAATTGCATAAAAAGTATGATTTGAGATCAAAAAAGAGGTTGAGAACTCAGGATGATGAAGAGAAAGAATCAGAGTCAGTCCCTTCTCCAATGGTGACTCCAAAATAGAAAAATTCAGTAAAACAATCAGACAAGGGGGAGTAGCCCATGAATCCAGTAAAAGAAAAAGAGAAGTAGCAAGCTGAGGCTTCCCAAAATAATTCTAATGATTCTAATATTTTAGAGAAGATTGTCACTGTTCCTGAGCAACATGCAAATCCTAACAAAAATCAAGAAGAATCTGAAAAGTTTACTAAACCAAACAAAACTTTCAGTTTTTCCAAAGAGTTAGAAAAAGTTAAAATTCAAGTACCTCTTCTTGAGTTGGCTAAAACACCTGGGTATAAGAAAGAGATTGCAGAATTCATTAATTTATCTCAGTGTGACGAGGTGGGTGATATTGTGAATTTTCAAGAAGAATAACCAGTGGTTACTTTCGGTCCTCATGTTGAAGAGGTAGATTCCTATATTCCACATTTTTATATTTTAGTACTTTTACATGATTCCATTCTACATAATTTCATGCTAGATTCTGGTGCATCGCATAATCTTATGCCATTATCTGTGATGAAAGAGCTAAATTTACAAATCACTAAGCCATATAGAGACCTCTATTCTTTTGATTAAAAAAGGGTGAAGTGCGTTGGGCTTATCAAAGACATGGTTGTTTCCTTGGCTCAAATTCCAGCCAAGAGTATCATGATGGATGTAGTAGTTGCAGATATTTTGGCCAAATTTGGTATGTTGTTGTCTAGATCTTGGGGAGCAAAGCTTGGAGATGTCTTAAAATTGGATTTTTCATATGCCATCATTCCTGTTTTCAATGGGGAAGAGAGAAGGTTGTACAGAGAAACCAGATTCATGAAAACTGCCACTAAGAAAGATGCAGGTAATTCCATTATTTATGGTCAAGAGAAGGAGGATCTCTCTTGTTTTATGCTACATGAAGATGCAGAATTTTCTGAAGACTCACAAAAACAGCTCCCTTCAGAAAGTGTACATAAGGAGCTATATTCCGATAAAATTTGGAGGTGTTATTTTGATGGTGCATATTCTAAGGAGGGTACCAGAGCTGGGTTGATATTTGTATCTCCAAAAGGTAACTTTTTAACTTTTATTTCAAACATGAATTTGAATCAACTAATAATGTAGTTGAGTATGAAGCATTTATTTTGAGCCTTCAAAATGATAAAAAAATGGGAATTAAATCTATTTCCATTTTTTGTGATTCTGAATTAGTAATAAGACAGATTAAGAATTGGTGTCAGACCAAGCATCCCAGATTGAGATATTATATAAATGAGGTGTGGGATCTAATTGAAAATTATTTTGAAGCCATTAATATTCAATTTATTCCAAGAGAAGAAAATACAATGGTAGATTAACTAGCTGTTGCAGCCAGTACATTTAAGCCACCCATTAATTCAAGACTGGGATATGCAATTGAGTTGAGACACAAGCCTTCAATCCTTGATAATGTAAAGCATTGGCAGGTGTTCGAGGATGATGAGCTAATCAATCAATTTTTAACAATGATTGGAAATTTTGAAGACAGTGAAATTGATCTAGAAAGTGAACAAAATGATCAAAATGATGTGCTTAGAGACCTAAAACAGACAATTGGTGATCAGAAGATAATTCAGTTGAAGGATAATATATTGCCTAGAGGCATGTTTCCTCTTGAAAGATTGTTTGATTCTAATGATGTAGCAGTGAACCAGAAATGGAGGAATGTAATTTGGGAACTCAACAGGAGCCCAAAATGGTCAAGTTATTTAAAGGAGTTCCTAAGGATTATAAGGAAAAGTATGTAGAGCTTTTCGAAAAGTTCATGGATGTGTTTGAATGGTCGTATGAAGATTTAATGACTTATGATTTAATTATTATTCAGCATAAAATACCACTGAAAAGTGGGGTTAAGCCACATAGGCAGAAGCTTAGACAGATTAATCCATTGATACTTTCCCTGATTGAAAAAGAGGTAAAGAAACATTTACAAGAAAAGATCATAGTCCCACTCAAATACTCAGATTGGGTTTCAAATCTAGTGCCAGTTAGGAAGAAAAATGGAGAGATAAGATTATGTGTATATTTCAGGAACTTGAACAGAGCCTCCTTGAAATATAATTATCCTTTGCCAGAGATGGACTATGTCTTACAGAAAGTTACTAGGGCTTATAGGTTGTCCATGGTTGATGGTTTCTCTGGGTACAACCAAGTAGCTATTGAGAAGGAAGATCAAAAGAAAACAACTTTCACCATGCCCTCGGGAACATTCATGTATGCCAGGATGCCATTCGGACACATGAATGTAGGAGCTACTTTCCAGAGGGAAATGGATATAGCTTTTATGGGTGAAAAATTTGTAGTCATATATTTGGATGATGTGACTACTTTTTTAGGTTCTGATGATGAACACTTGGAACACTTGCAGAAGGCTTTCTTGAAATGCAGGAAAATTAGGTTATATTTGAATCCTAAGAAATCTTTGTCTGCTTTAGAGGAAGGTAAGTTGCTGGGACATATAGTTTCAAAAGAAGAATTAAAAATTGATCCAGCAAGAGTTGAGGTTATAAAAACTCTCCCATTACCTAGAATTAAGAAACATATCCAAAGATTTCTAGGGAAAATTAATTTTCTGAGAAGATTTGTTCCAAACTAAATTGAGATTATCAAAATAATAACAGATATATTAAAGAAAAATTCTGAAGTAAAATGGGACAAAGATATGAGAGAATCCTTTACTAGAATTAAAGAGGCTCTTTAAGATGCTCCAATTTTGATCAGCCCAAATTATCTGAAGCCATTCCAAATATTTTCATTTGCATCACCTTCCACTATTGCTACTGTGTTGTTACAGAAGAACGAAGAAGGGAAAGAGCAACCAGTATAATTTTTAAGTAAAGTCCTCAGTGATGCAAAACTCAAATATAATATCCTAGAGAAGTAGGTATATGCTTTAGTTAAATCATTGAAAGCCTTCAGGACATATGTACTTCATTCTCAAATAGTAGCATATATACCTAATTCTGTTGTAAAAGATGTGCTGGTTTAGAGTGATGTAGGGGGAAAAGAGGAAAATGGATTGCCAAAATCCAAGAGTATGATTTAGACATTAAGCCTACTAAGTTAGTCAAGGTACATGGATTAGCTAAATTGCTAATAGATTCTAATTTCCAAACTATGGGAATTATTTTTCTTGCACCATTAGATGAAGGGGTTGAGGAGACAAATCAGATTAAAAAAAAGTCAGCAATCAAGTACAAATTTATCTGCTCAGACTGGTATAAGGATATTATTCACTATATGCGATTTTTCTCTTGCCCCCTCAATCAATAGAGAAAAGTATAGAGCTCGAAAACTTAATGCTCAACATTATGTTATAATTGATACTAAATTATATTGGAAATATCCTGTTGGTGTCTTATTATTATGTTTGACAGAAGGAGAATCAATGGAATTTATCAAAGAGTACCATGAATGTTTGTGTGGAGGTCATTACAGTTGGAAATTAACTTCTCATAAGATTCTTAAATCAGGTTTTTATTGGCCTTCTTTATTTTCTGTTGTGTATAAATTTGTTAGAAGTTGTCAGAAATGCCAATTTTTTTGTAGAAAAGAAAAGGTTAGCTCCTTTACCCCTTCTCCTTGTGTTTACAGAAGAACCCTTCAGACAATGGGGATTGGATTTTATTAGAGAAATTAATCCACCATCAAGCAGGCAGTTTAAGTGGATTCTAACTGCCACTGATTATTTTACAAAATGGGTGGAGGAAATTCCTACCAGAAAATAAAATGATCTGGTAGTAATGAAGTTTTTGGAAGAGAATATTTTCAGCAGGTTGGGATGTCGAGTGAAAATTGTAACAGACAATGCTCAGTTGTTCAACTTAGTCAGATTCATAAATTTTTGTCAAAATTATAATGTGATATTGTCTCATTCCACATCATATCATACTCAAGGGAATGGATTAGCAGAATCATCTAACAAGACATTGGTCAGGGTCTCGAAGAAAACAATCAATGAGAACCAAAAGAATTGGGACTCAAAACTGATATTTGGTCTCTGGGCAGTGAGAATGACTGCTAGAAGATCTACTAGTAAGTCCCCTTATGAGTTAGTATATCGTACTCAAGCTTTGTTTCCCACTCAGTTAGCAAGACCAATAATTTATTTTCTTCAAGAAGCATAAGAGGAACCTAATGCATTGATAAGAAGGCTAAATAAGGTAATAGAATTGAGTGAAAGTAGGAATAAAGTCAGGGACAATTTGGTCACATATTAGGAGAAAATGAAGTTCAGTTTTGATAGGAAGGCAAAGGAGATTATGTTCCAAACTGGAGATCTGGTATTAACATGGGATACCAGAAGAGAGGAAAAGGGGAAGCATGGTAAGTTTGATCCTCTGTGGTATGGCCCTTATAAAATCATTGAAGCTAGATCAAATAACACTTTTATGCTGGAAAATCTTGATGGAGAAGTAGTAGGACTGCCCGTGAAAGGGCAGTATCTGAAACATAATTTTCAGCACTGAAAATAGTTGGTTCATCATTGTACATATTCGGTTTTCCTCATTGTATATTTTTCATCAGACATTATTTGACTCCAAGCCTGAAGTGAAGTCACTAATCTGTAGGTTCTTAGTGTTTCGTGGAAAAAACACTATCCCCAGGTGAAGCCAGATGTTGTGGATCATTAGCAATATCCTTTTATTTTCAATTTTTAAAATACAAAAAAATAGAATAAAAAATTGTTAAAAATATTTTAAAGTATTAAAGTTCTGATACTTTAGCATAAAAATATTTCTGCTCGTTGTATTAGAGTTAAAAGTTTATATACTTTTTGACTTTATGAAATTGGGTCCCAACTTAAAGTTTAAATGTCGATTATTTCATCGAGCGGGATGCAATGATTTATTGAACACTAGAAAAAAGGCTCAACCTGCGAGCACTACTAGCACACGAATTAATATGGAGGGTGCCTCCTCAGTTGACTATGTTGACTGTGGGAGTAACATAGATAAGCGGTGGAGATTTATTGTGGGGGCACAAGCCAAAATAATTCTCCATACTTCGAGATCCCCCGTAGTGACATAAGATGCTGAGTTGGTTACAATTGTCTTCCACATTACCAGTGCTTAACGGTCTATTGGCATGTCTTATCAGAATTTAAGTTTGAAGCCGCGCCACCTATTTAAATGAAATTATCATTCCTTTCTAAATCATTTGCGATTAAGTTGATGTTTGAAATTTGTTTTTGCTGCGCCCGGTTCAGTTTTTTGTCACCCTATCAAGAATTGGTTTCCCTGTAAGTCGTCCATTGTCATAACTCTAAATCATGGCTAAATTCTCATCCCTGTCAAGTTCTGTTAGTCACATCCCTCTCATGGATACCGAGAGGGATATTCAAGACACCAATTGTTCCTTGGTTCACCTTCCGTTTTACCAGCAAGTCCTCTTAAAGGATAAAGCTTCCCCAGTTTATACTTCCATGGAAAAGACTAGTGTGTTGTCTGCATGTATCCCTAAAACCCATATTTTTCCTGAATCCATATATTGGTTAGTATATGTTATGTATCCTGGGAAATGTTTTGTGATGAATTGTCAGGGGGAGAATGTTTTGCAAGTGTCTGCATAGCTAATTCGCCAAGCCCTATATTACCCTGAGTCAGAGTCATATGTCCAATTCTCTGATGATTATTTGGTAGCATATTATGAAAGCCTTGTAGGTCAAGATTTTAATCAATTCATTCATTTTCTAAAGCCTAACACACAGCAATTTCAGCTTGACAGTAAATATTTCCCTATGGAAATTTTTGATGTTGAGGTTAAGCCAGTGCTGAGCAGCATTACAAAGATTCTGGGCAAAGATGACAACAACATAGTGGATAAATCAATCTTGGGGATGTTTTCCATGATGATGAAGCTAGGAATGGTGTTGGATATTCCATCCTATTGGAAAGAAGATGTCAATTCACAACTCATGAGCTTATCATTAACAAGTTCTTTCAGGTTTCCTTCATTAAATATTTACTTATTCTTATATCAAAATGTAGAGGAATTCATGCATCTGGGCATGAATATTATGGATATGAATAAGAAGAGGCAATCAGTAGTATTATGGACAGATATAGTGAGAAGAGAACAAAATGAAGCTGGTATGTTTGATTTTTCCAGTTATTTCATGTCAATTGCATATAAAGTTTTGAATGGAAATCCTCCCCCCTGTTTCTTACCTAAAGCTCAGGAGTTCTCACATTTAGGGGCAAACTGTAAATTTGGAGATTTGTTTTTTTTTTTTAGGATTATTTTGAAAATAGACTTTATGGACCTAGTGTTGAGCCTTATAGGCTTCCAGTGTTTGTACCTATGAGGTTATTCTCTTTGGACTTTGTTCGACAAAGTCTAAATGTTGATCAAATTCACTTTGTGCCCATGAAAAAGGGGCATATCTTCAAACTACCCATGACTGTAGGTCCTTTCATAGTTAATATGAGACAAGCATTTGAAGAAGTTACTAGAATGCTAGATGAGATGCACTTGCTGTTAGCAGAAAAGTGGGCTTATGATGTTCATAATGTTATTTCTAGTAGAAGAATTGATAATGGGTATTCAACTTTAATTCATGAAAGCAGGCCAGATCTAGAGAACATGGAAAGTAAAGGTGTTATCAGTTCAACAGGTTCAAATATTCAGACTCCTGTCATATCAAAAAAATCAAGTAAAAGAGGCAAAGAAACAATGGTTGATTTAGAAGATGAGGAGCAGGAAGCTGAGAAGAGAGAAAAATTTAATGAAGAACCTACATATACTCAACCTGGTTTTTCCTTACAGTTGGGAGAGGAAGAAAATGTTCCTGCTTCACCGAGGAGAAATGAAAGCACCCATGAGAAAGTGCCTCTGATCAAATAGATGTTTGCCCAAATTGCAAAGAGAGACCAGAAGATGAACGCCAACATGGAGGTCGAAGCTGAATATCAAATTTCTCTAGACCAAACAAGACTTTTAACTACAATGGATCTTGAGAAAGATCAATTCAAAATTTCTCTTTCTCATCCTTCTGATATGTCAATTGGTTCTTCTAAAAATTTCAATACTGTGAATTTGACTGTGGATGTGAAGAAAATCCCATTGCTAGAAAAGGTGAACCTACATATGCAAACAGGTGAGTTGATTGTGAATGACCGGACAAAGACCAATGCAATGGCAATGAGGGCAGAGAATATGCTTGGAAAATTGATTAAGAACTTAAAGTTAGAGAAAGCCAATTCTAGTGCTTTAACAATCCAGAATGAGGAGCTGAAGAAAATCATAGTAAAGAATGGAGTAGATCCTCATGATAGGGCTGTTGTGCAAAAACTTCTACAAAGTGCTAGAGCAGAGATATATGTATTGACGAAAAAGTTAAAAATTGCCTACAGGAAAGCATTCCCTGGTAGCAGAAGTTGCAGAGGTAGAGAACGAGAAAGAAAAGCTTCTACAACAGCTCATGCAAACGGAGGAAGAAGTCACTAAGTTAAAGAAAACTACACTGTCACTGCAAAATCATATTGACAATAATTCTGATACTTTTGTTTTTCCAACTGGTAATGAAGACCCACTAGCATATATTTCTCAGTTGAATACTGAATTGCAGATGGCAGAAAGAGATCGGAAAAAAACTTAGGCAGATTTAGAGACTGCATCAAAGATTATTCAAGCTGCAGAAAATGAAGCCAGTAAATACAAAATCGACAGTCAGAATGCTAATGCTGAAATTAAAAGTCTCAAAGAAAACATGAAATGGAACATATCTTTAATACATGAAAAAGATATCGTTTGGAATGATATCATTTCACAAATGACATCAATTTGGAGCATTTTGATGGTGGTTGCAGAAGAGAAAAGTCTCATCAAGAATTTTGAAGAACAAGTGATGACAGAGAAACAAAAGATAATCAATAGGGTTGTTTTGGCAAGAAGATTCATTGACTTTATCAGTTCTAAAATAGATCAAGATTCTGAAGAAAATGAGATTAAAGATAGAATCCTATATGTAGTGGAGATTAATAAGATGATTTTCAAGAATGATTACAGAAAGGCTATAGAAAAGAGGTTGATGGAAATTAAAGAAGCAGTAAGTCAGTTTCATAAGTTATTTGACAAAGTAAAAGGAGCAGGTCTGCGCTCATGTTGGGGACTTGGAGGAAGTCTGTTGTCATGGGATTCTTATGAAAGCTTATTAGTATTGAAAAAATTAAAGTTGACAATACACATGAAAATACTCGGGCGCTTAAGGGAGCAATAGTAATCAACTTTCTTCAGAGACATTCTCAACTACTATGGTTGGTAAAACCTCTATTTGCAGAAAGGCCATCTTTCAACCAAATTACTTCTTTCATATTGGAGTATCACAACCTGGTACATTCACCCAGAACAAAAGTAGATATATGGAAGAAGTGCAAAGCTTGGGTGACGGATTTTCCAAAGGATCCTTTGACTTTGAAGAAAGACAATTCAGATGTTCCAGGAAATGTAGCCACATCGTCATCAATTCGCATTCATCATATATATTAGGATGTTAATTTTTATGTTATTGTACTCTTTCCAAGACAATGTAATTGCAATAATACATTTTGAGGGTATGTATTGGATAGCTTACGTAGTCCTCAGAATTTGAGGTAGTTAGGATTAGTTATAGCAGTTTCAAACTGATTTTTATTGTATTTAATATAATAGTCAAGGAGAAGGAAGGTTCCAAGTTTTTGGACCTTCAGACTACAATTTTTGTACTAAGAGATTTCAAATTCTTAATGAATGAAAAGCAAGTTTCTGGCATCTGTTTATGTTGGTATGTATTCAAGTTTACATTCTGTGTTTTCTATCTTTGAATAAGATGAAGTAATGAGTTGTAGGTCTCTTTTTACTTATGTAAGCAAGAGTTAAAATCCTTAATTGGCGCTCATTCATTTTAAATATTTCCTTCATATAATTCTTTTGGAGTTTGAGGTGATATATTCTGTGTAACAACATATCATTTTGGGCTTATTTCTTTCATTTTCTTCTGGTCATTTCATTCAACATCAGCAAATATTAGCATTGTGAGACATTCATTATATTTTATATTTGAGGGTTTAATGATAAATAATTGAGGGTGATTAAACAAAGACAAATATTTCTATGACATAATAATATAAATGCCTTAAGCACTGATTCCTTATCATAGCTAAAGGATTGTCTCTTAAGGTACAACAATGATCATGCTATTCATTTGATTCCAAGAAGTGTTCCTCCAAACATCTGGCCTTGCAGATATCCTTATGTCCAAAAGAGTGAAATTGAACGTATGATTGCAGAAATTTTAGAGGCTGGTATAATTCAACCTGGAAAAGTTATTTCTCTGCTCCAGTGGTATTGGTGCAGAAGAAGGATGGATCATGGCGCATGTGTCCAGATCATAGGGAGCTCAATAAGCTCACTATTAAAGATAAATTTCCCATTCCTGTGATTGATGAATTATTGGATGAATTACATGGAGAAATTTATTTTACCAAGTTGGATCTTCATTCAAGATATCATCAAATTAGAATGAAGACTGAAGATATTTGGAAAATAGCATTTCGAAATCATGAGGGTCATTATGAATTTTTTTTCATGCTTTTTGGCCTTACTAATGCACCTTCTACATTTCGAGGGTTGATGAATTCCATTTTCAAACCCTTCCTTAGAAAATTTGTGCTAGTATTTTTTGATGACATACTAATCTATAGCATGTCTTGGAAGGATCATGTTCAACATGTTGATAGGGTGCTCAAACTATTGGAGGAGAAACAATTATATGAAAAAACATCCAAATGTTTCTTTGGAGTACAAGAGGTGGAATATATGTGTCTTATTGTATCTTACGAGGGTGTTAAGGTAGACCCTAACAAAATTCAAGCCATTAATGAATAGAAAGTCCCCACAACCATAAAGCAGTTGCGAGGATTTCTCGAGTTAATGGGGTATTATCGCAAGTTTGTTAAGAATTATGGGAGAATAACAACACCTCTAACAACATTATTGAAGAAAGATGCATTTTCATGGACTCCTGAAGCAACTAAGGCCTTTGAACATCTTAAAGAGGCAATGTGCCTAGCACTAGTATTAGCTATGCCAGACTTCACAAAAACCTTTATTGTGGAATGTGATGCCTTGGGAAATGGAATTGGCATTGTTTTAATGCAAGAAGGAATACCCATTGCTTTAAATTCATCCAATCAAAGGAAAGTATTTACGGAAAGCTATTTACGAGAAGGAAATGTTGGAAATACTACATGCACTAAAGAAATTATGACCTTACCTAATGGGAAGACACTTCAAGGTAAAAACTGATGATGATAGTCTTAAAATTTTTTTGGAACAAAGAATATCTCCAAAAGAGCAACAAAAATGGGTCACAAATATGTTGGGTTATGACTTTGAAATCATCTACAAAAAAGGGAAGCTAAATTTTGTTGCAGATGCACTCTCAATAAAAGATGAAGAGGTGGAAGCATTGCTTTGTGCCATTTCTACTATCCAACCAGATTTGATAATAGAAGCAAGGGATGAATGGAAGAAGGACGAAGAAGTGTGGACACACATTCAAAAGTTGTAGTGAGATCCTAGTACATCTGATACATTTAGTTGGAAAAATGATTCCTTATGGTACAAAGATCATTTATATATTTGCAAGAATTCCTAACTAAAACAAAATATTCTTTTCAAATTGCACACTTATCCTTTAGGAGGACACTCTGGATTTTAAAAAACTTACCATAGGGTGAGGAAAGAATTTTTTTTGGATGACCTTAAATATGATATTCAAAATTTTGTGGCAAAATGTTTGGTTTGCCAGCAAAATAAAGTTGATACAATTAAGACCCCGGGTCTTATACAACCTTTATCCATTCCAAGTAAATGTTGGGAGGATATTTCAATGGATTTTATCACAAGTTTACTAAGTCTGAAGGAAAGAGTGTCATCATGGTGGTAGTTGATAGAGTTACCAAGTATGCACACTTTTGTGAATTGTCTCATCCATTTAAAGCAAGTATAGTTGCTACTGCATTTATGGAAACAATTCAAAAGCTACATGGAAACCCAAGATTATTGTTTGGGTACTCAACTAGCTCATAGCTCATCTTATCATCCTCAATCCGATGGTCAAATTGAGATAGTGAATAAATGTTTGGAAGGATATATTCGTTGTTTTGTATCTGATAAGAAAACACAATGGGTCAAGTGGTTACCTCTTACTGAATGGTGGTATAACACTTCGTTTCATACTGCAGGAAAAATGACCCATTTATGGAACTTTATGGATATCATCCACCGTCCATCACATCTTCTTTAAGAGAAAATTCTAAGGTTCAAGCAGTGGAAGATCACATCGAGCATCAACAAGAAGTTCTCCAACTCTTAAAGGACAACTTAAATTTGGCACAAAATCGAATGAAACAACATGTAGATCAACATCGCATTGAGAGAAGTTTTGATGTAGGAGACTGGGTATTTTTACAGCTACAACCATACAAACAAATTTCCCTCAAGCAAGCTAAGAAGGATAAAAAATTATCGCCAAAGTACTATGGTCCCTATAAGGTGCTGCAAAAGATTGGTACTATGGCATACAAATTGGAGCTTCCTAATTCTTTACGAGTGCATCCAGTTTTCCATGTTTCATGCTTAAAGAAGGTTATAGGGGAAAAACTTCCAGTTCAAACAGTATTTCCAGAACTTGATGAGGAAAGAAAAATCATATTGGAACCTAAAGCAGTCATGGAAACAAGAACTTGACAGCTACAAAATCAATCAATTTCAGAGTATCTCATCAAATGGAAGAACTTACCCACTGAAGATTCTACATGGGAGGATGATAATTTTATACAGAAGCATCCAGAACTACTCAAGCTTTGAGGACAACACTTTTTTGAAAGAGAGGGGCATGTTAGGTCCCTATATTACTAGTATAGTCCCTTATTGTTGTTAGTGTAACCCCCTTATTGTTATTTTTACACCCCTGTAACCCCAATATTGTTATTATTGTGTCCTTACATTATTATTGTTAGGTCGACGAGGATTATATTGTGACCCCATGGACTCCTATATATATAAGGAGGTTTGGTCATTTGGATCATCCAAGAATTTTGTTTCCCCCTCGAAGTGGCTTATTTCTAAGTCATTTATCTCTCCTTTCTTCTATTTTTGGAGCTAGTTTCATAACAACGGAGCATCATTTCAAACAGGTACATGAGATTTATTAGTGCATTTTGGACTACACTGTGGGAGAATATGGACACAAAGTTGAATGGGTCTATGGAATTCCATCACTAGATGGGGAGAAAAAAGTATTCAATAGGAATTTGGTAAAACTTTCAATGGGTTACAATTAGAAGCATCCAAAGACTTAGTATGAAAATATAGTATATATATATATATATATATATATATATATATATATATATATATATATATATATATATATATATATATATATATATATATATATATATATAATAGAGAAGTCCACACTTCTACTCGTAAGTTCCCATTTGATTTTTTTTGGATATTTTCCACCTTCACCTTTGGATATGACATATGGATAACAAGGAGGATGAGGGAGGACCTTATAGGGGATGCCATGAGGGCTAATATTTTTTTGAGAAGATCAGGTAGATCCATATATAGGTACAAGAGACACTACAAAATTCATGGGAATAATATAAGGCTAGGCATGACTAAAATAGAACATAGAATGCATTCAACGCGGGAGATAAAGTATGGTTACAATTTAACAAGGTGAGGCTACAAGGTGATCGTATGAAAATAAAGTATTTGTGGTATCATCCCTTTGAGATAATAGAAACGGTGGGAGATAATTCATATAGGTTTATTCTACCTCCATACATGAACATTTTCTCAATTGTGAATGTAGAAAATATGAAACTATATGAGTCTTCAATGCTAGATGACTAAAAGGAAAAAGTCCTACCTTTTGTAGAGGATCTGGCACCAGATTCTTAGGAAAACTTGAAAAAATACACAATTTTTTAAAATAATTCTAGAACTATGAGATAGGGGAAAAATTACCATTGAAAAATTAGGTTGAAGGGATGACTTCTAGGAAAAGCTAAATGGTACACCTGAGAGAAGGTGGAGGAAAAATTTACTCGCATCATTCAATAAAAAAAATTTGGGGATGAAAAGCCTCTAAAAGTGGGGATCTATGATCTAGATTGAATCACTATATTTTTTTCATCCATGTCGATGCTTTTAGACTAGAAAAGGTGGAGACATCAACTCACAGGACCATGTTTATTGATAGGATGTAGTTTGGAAAACTCAGGTATGAAACATTTTAGGAGAATTTTCAGGAATCAAACGACATTTTATGGGGCTAAAAATTTACCTATTTAATGTGAAACATTTTTTCCTATTTTACAAATAGATACCTTTCCAACAACATAAGAATTTCCTCAATTGTAGTGTGTATGCAAAAGTTATGCCACTTGAAAGTTAACCTTCTTGTTTTTTCCACCATAATTCAAGAGGATGCCATGTTAACCACCATTATTCATGGACAATGGGATATGAAGATGATAATTATGAAAAATACTCTAGAAGAGTGACCCATTTTTTAAAAAAGGAGTCATACCTAACCACTAGCAGGCTATCATGTCGTGTTATGCCACTAGGTTACATTATTTTCGAGTGTATCTTCTTCCATATATGAGCGAAGTAGTTGAGAGGGATATGGAGGGAGAACATAGATATTTTTACACACTATAGTATCCCATAGGACAAATACCTTACTTATTTTTACTTCCAACCATTTTCTACTCAGAGAAAGAGAGCGAAATGCCCTCACCTTCCAGTTGGGTTTTATCCCGAAAGGGTTTCCCAAGATTTACTTTGTGTCAATCATGGTTCGTGATTTTTTAGTTCCTTGTTCTCTGTTTTATACATAATTATAATTTTCATGCATATTAAATCAATATTGATTTATAGATCTAGAAATATAAATAGAAATAAACCCTCATAGTGTATATTTTGGACTTTTAAGAATAATTTATCTAATTTGTTGTAAAGAATTGTCCAATGGAATATCCATAGAATTTTATGGAATATTTTTATCAAATTAGGTTTCTTTTTGCATCTTATAGATATTTGTGGCAGAACTAGATCAAAGAAGAAAAAAATCATAAAATTGTAGTTATGGTTGACAAATCCATGAATAAACTTCATGATCCTACAAAGGAGATATTTTTTGTAAATGGAAGCACAAGTTGCAATTATAAGAAGTAATGTGAATCTCCTATGAATCTCCTCATATTGGAAGCCCTGGACAATAAGCTTAGGATATTTAGAGAAGCTGGGTTTTCTAATGCATAGGTTCAATTAAAGGAGATATCAGGAGATTGAGAAGAAACACGGAATGAGTCAAAGAAAGGACTTGAAGAAAATCAAACTAGTTCGAGTGTCATGAACCATTAATAGTCCCTATTAAAAAATGGAAGCGAAGGAACATATTAATTCATACCAAGGCGATATTAATGCTTTGAATCTAAATCAATAGTTGAAAAAATTATAAGTTTATTGCAGTGTTCATCATAAAGAGGAAGAATAGAAGATTCCATTTGCACAACTAAAATCAGAGGGCCATGCCATGAGCTGGTGGGAAATCCATAAAAATTCATTGAGATTGGAGGGATATCCTCCAATGAATAAGTGGGATGACTTTAAAACCCTCATAAATTCATAATTTTACCCTATCAGGTATGTAGATGACTAGTGGATTTGGTGGCACTACATCAGGAAAAATTAAGGACAAATTCTACAAGAGTACACCCGAGATTTTACAAATATGGCCATAATGTTGGTTATATCCCCAGAGGATCCAAATGTACTCCTCCAGTATATGGGGGTTCTGCACAACCGTTTATAGAAGAAAGTAATTTTCTTTAAGCCCGAATCAGTGGACGAGGCTTATGTACAATCACAATAATTAGAGAACATAGAAAAAATGAAAGGGAAATAAAGTGGATGAAAGAAGAAGGAACACCGTCATCCCTCCAAGGAGGGGAAGAGGAAGTGGAAAGGGGGGGAATATAAAAATATCTAAACCATAACACACCAATTCAAGGATCCAAGCAACCACTACACCCATTATAATATAGATGGTCATACTGTGAAGAAGCGTTGGAAGTTGCATCTAGAGATTAACCTAAAGAACAAAAATAAATATAATAAGAAGAAGAATCAGACTCATAGCCACTAATCCAAGTTGAGAGAATCTCAAATGTAGATGAAAATAATTTTCTTACATTAGTGTAGAAGGAGATGAATCCCAGTATCCTTTAGTAACAGGAAGATAAATAAATGACCAAAATCTTCCACATAAAGATACATGTCAAGAAGAAAAGTATTGATGCTTTATTTGACTCAAGATTACATAAGAGTCTCATTGCCAAAAATCTAGTCAACAAATTGGGATGGTAAGTTCATGATCATCCAATCACATATCCATTGGGATGACTAAATAAGGATCCAATGTTAAAGGTAAAAAAATAGTGAAAATTTAGATTTTCTATGAGCATTGGTTTTATTGATGAATTAGAACTAGATGTAGTTCCATTAATGTATTTGGAGTAGCATTTGTAAGTCCCTATGTGTATATGTGATATGCACAAGTCCAATCATTATCAATTCATTACGGATGGAAAATCATTCACCATCAATGCACATAAAGGAAAGTAAAAAAAATCGTTGGTAAGATCCAACCAGGCCAAAAAATTGACCATCTCTAGCAAGAAGTTTTTTTTACTAGTTTTTAGAGAGAATCAATCTGAAAAAGACTTAGTAAGAGCAATGGAATCCTTGGATAGGTGTAATAAAATACATAAATAAGAACTAGAAGAGTTGCAACAAACATACAAGGATGCGTTCTGTGAGACTAAATGTTTACCACCCAAGAGGGAACTGGAATATGAGATACAACTATTAATATACTCCTCATTTCCAAAAATTGGGGTTATATAGGAAATCTATTATATAATTTTATGGTCATCCAAGCACATATCCATTGGGATGGGAAAATAAGGATCTAGAGTTAAAGGTAAAAAAGTAGCACAAAAAAAGATTTTCTCTTAGTGTTGATTTTATTGATGAAGTAGAACTACATGTAGTTCCATTGATGTATGTGGAGTGGTGTTTGGAAGTCCCTACATGTAGATGTGATATTTAATATTCATGAAGAGGGCCAACCATTATCAACTCGTTAAGGATGGAAAATCATTCACCGTCAACGTGTGTAAAGGAAAGAAAAAAATCTCGCTAGTAAGTTCTACCTAGGCCAAAATATTAATCAAGTCTACCAAGAAGTTTTTTTTACTATTTTAAAGAGAGAATAAATCTATAGAAGATTCAATAAGAGCAGAGGAATCCCTATATGGGTGTAATAATATAAAAAAACAACAATTATAAGAGTTGTGATAGACATATAGGGATGTGCTCAGTGAGACTAAAGGGTTATCACCTAAGAGGGAAATGGAACACAAGATCCAACTATTACCATATTCCAAAATGCCAAACATTGGATTATATAGGAAATATATTATATAATTTCATGATCAAAGATGCACATATCCAATGGATGGGTAAATAATGATTTAGAGTTAGAGGTAAAAAATTAGTGCAAAATTAAATTTCCTATTAGTTTTTATTTTATTGATGAAGTAGAGCTATATGTAGTTCCCTTGATGTATGTGGAGTGGCCTTTGCAAGCCCCACATGTAGATGTGAGATGCAATATTCATGCAGAGGGTAAACCATTATCAACTCGTTAATGATGTAAAATCATTCACCGATGCACATAAAGGAAAGTCAAAAATTTCACTAGTAAGTTCCAACTAGGCAAAAAATTGATTAGCTCTAGCAAGAAGTTTGTTTTATAATTTTAAAGAGAGAACCAATCTAAACAAGCATCGTTAAGAGAAAATGCATCATTGTATGGGTGTAATAAGATACAAAAACCACAACTGGAAGAGTTGTGATAGACATATAGGAAAGTTTTTTATGAGTATAAAGGGTTACCACCCAAGGTAGAAGTGGAAAATGAGATCCATCTAGAACAAAGAAACAATTGAATCATCTAGTACTAGAACAGGGTGTCATTAAATTGCGTACATCACCATGCGGGTCACTCATCATCACTATGTTAAATAAGGACGAGAGTTGGCAAATGTGTATATATTACAAGGTGTTGAACAAGATTACACTTAAGAAAAGGTACCCCTCGCATATAATAGATTATTTGTTAGATCAATTACATCAAGAAAAATACTTCATCAAAGTAGACTTAAAGTTTGGATATCACCAGGTTTGAGTCATACAATAAGACACATGGAATATTGTCTTCAAAACCAGGCAAGGTTTGTACGAGTCGTTAGACATGCCATTTAGCCTATGTAATGCACTGGTTACATTTATGAGGTTAATAAATGATATATTGCACCATTTTATAGATTCATTTGTTATTGTCTATTTAGATGATATACTAGTATATAGTGCTACTTTAGAGGAGAAAATATCACATTTGATGCAAGTGTTGGATATAATGAAGTAGCACTAGTTGCTAATGAATATCAAGAAGTGTGCATTTGCATAACAATATATCATACATTTGGGGTATGTGATAGGTGGAGGACAGTTGAATATAGATCTTTCTAAGATGCAGACTACCTTGAAATGTTGGGTGCCTACTAATGCTTTTGATGTTAGTAGTTTCAGTGGGGTAGGAAAGTAACTGAAGAAATTCCTAGACTTATTTTCAGTGGTAGCAACATCACTCCACACCATAACAATAGGTGGAAAGAGTTTCCAATTGGGAAAGATACAATGGAGGGACATTGAGGTGTTAAAGAAGAAGATAAGTTAAGCACCAATTATGGAATTACCAAACTTGGAACATCCCTTCAAAGTGGATACATATGTGAGTGGTTATGTCATGGGGACAGTCCTAATGTAGGGATGAAGGTTTATATGCTATCATTCTGAAGTATTTCATGGGGTTGTTCTTAACTACACTACATAATAAAAGGAGATCTATTCTTTGTTGCAAAATATCAAGAAGTGGAAAAACTATCTAATGGTAAAGGAGATAGTAATCCATACAAATCACCAGCCACTATATTACCTACAAGCCAAGAGTAAACTATGGCATACTAATAATTACAAGTGGATTGGGTTTCTACAACAGTTTCATTCAGTAATCAAGTACAAGAAAGGAAACATGAATAAGATGACCGACATTATTTCAAGGCCACCCACATCAAATATCATAGCTTTTAGAACTCTGCTGCACATGGAACCATTCACTCATGATGCATACAAAGAGGCATATTTAGAGCATGAGGAATTCAAGGAGGCTTTCAGTGGTTGCAGAACCAAATTCATGTGCATGATGGTCATAACATAGTTGAAAACCATCTCACAACATGTTACTTTATATAATAGATAAGTTATGTGTTCCTAAAGATGAGTCATTGTAGTTGATCAAAGAGTCTCACTCCTCCAAGGTTGCAAGTAATTTTGGTGTAGGGAAGACAGTGGCCAACTTGTAGAGGTATGTGTATTTCCCCAAGATGTAAGAAAATGTAGCTAGGTTCATAAGAAGGTGCATGCTTTGTTGTACTGACACGACTAGTAACAAGAAAAAGGGTCTATATCATCCCTTACTTGTACCCACTTATCCTTCAGAATGTGTTTTGATGGGAGTTATGGGAGGCTTACCAACAATCAGCAAGGGACGTCACTAGCTATTCATGATAGTTGATAGGTTTAGAAATATGTGTGTTTTTATGCCATGTAGAAAGACCATGAATGTGAAAGAAGTAACAAACTTGTTCTTTGGACAAGTTTGGGTGCACTTTGGTATACCAAGAATAATTGTTTCATATAGGGACACAATATTTCTCAATGCATTTTTGAATACATTATGGGAAAATTTGTACATAAAGTTGAAGAGGTCTTCAACATTCCATCCTCAAACTGATGGGTAGACATATGTAGTCAACAAGAATTTGGTACAACTTTTGAGGGGTTACAATCAGAGGCATATGAAGACTTGGGATGAAAATATGGTATATATAAAACACTCTTATAATATAGAAACCCACATTTCTACAAGTAAGTCCCCATTTGAAATTTGTTTATGATATTTTTCATCCTCACCTTTGGATATTGCATATGGGAAGAAAGTAGGAGTGAGGCAGGATCTTATAGGCCACACCTTGAGGGTTTAAAATTTTGTTGCGAAAATTTGGAAGATCCATATACAGGTACATGAGACATTGTATAAGTCATAGGAAAAATATAAGGGTAGGCATGATCAATGCAGAACATATAATTTGTTGAAGGTGGGAGACATAGTTGAAAAAGCTAAGGCTACAGGGTTCTAGTAAGAAAATCAAGTCCATGCAACATGGTCCCTTTGATATGGTGGAAAAGGTGGGAGCTAATGCCTATAAACTTTGTATATCCCCATACATGTGCATTTACTGAGTTGTGAATGTAGAGAATATGAAACTCTACGATCTTTCCATGTTAGATGAGGAAGAGGAACAAGACTACATTTTATAGAGGATTTGGAACTAGATGACTAGATAGAGTTGACATAGGATATAATATTGTAGAATTGGTTCAAAACTATGAGAAAATGGAAGCATGACCTCTGAAAATTTGGTTGAAAGGACAACTTCCAAGCAAAGATAAATGATACACCCTAGAGAAGGTGGAGGAAACATTTCCTCACCTCATTCAATAGAATATTTTGGTGACCAAAAACTTCCCAAAATAGAGAGGTGTCATCTGGATTAGATCATTATATTTTTTTTCATCCATATTAATTCTTTTAGAGTAGGAAAAGTGGATGAATAATCTCACGGGACATTTTTTATTAGTGTGACACAATTTGACAAATTCGAGTTTGAAACCTTTCAAGAGCATTTTTAGGCATTAAATGATGTTTTTCGGGGGTAAAAATTTTATTCTTTAGCATAAAACCTTTTTTTTCCTATTATACACATAGATACCTTTCCAACAAAACAAGGATCACCTAAATCAAAGTCTGTATGCAAAAATGTATACCACTCAGAAGTTGACCTTCCTGTTTTCGCCACCATAATTCGAGAGGATTCCATGCCAACCCAAATTATTCATCGAAAATGGGTTAGCCACATGATCATGATGAAGAAGAATTTAGAAGATTCCATTTTGTAACTACAGCTAAGAGAATAAAAGGTAAAACCTAACCACTTGTAGGCTATTGGGTTGTGTTATAACCGGGTCTTTGGGAGGAAAAGGGGTTCCATTCTTTTAGAGTATCACTATGTTTCATAAATGAGAAAAGTAGCAAAGAGGGATAGGGAGAGAGAACACAAAGAATATTTGTGCACTAGAGTATTCCATAGGCCACACACATTACTTCCTTGTACTCACAACCATTTTCTATTTAGAGAAGAACATAGTGACCTCACCTTCCAGCTGGATTTCTCCTAAAATGGTTTCCCAAGATATATCTTGTTTCAATTGTGGTTTGTAAGTTTTTATTTCATTTTTATCTCTTTTTTGCATCATTGTAATTTGCATTCATATGCAATAAAAAGTAGTTTACAGATCCAGAAATCTAATGAGAAATAATTCCTCATAGTGTAGATTGTGTATTTTAAGTATAATTTATGAGTTATGTTGTGACTAAATATCCAGTGGAATATCCATGGTGGTTTACAAATCAAAAAATTTCATCATAAATTAAGTGAAATGTACTTATCTAACAAAGGTCTAAGACCAAATTTTTTAAGTATTATAGCATGTAGGAGCTTGAGATATTATAGACATTATAGGATCAACCATACTTTTCTCTTTATTTAGAACAAGTGTAATTGTCAACTCAAGTTCACAAACTAATGGATGGTAGAATTAAGTAACTAAGGGAGTTTTATCTAAAGTAAGAGTATAATATACACTCATTGGGCACTAGTCTCTATATAAGTTGATGAAAGGTGAAGCAGCTTTGAATGAAGGTATAATAGAAAAAATGAAAGTAGGAAGTGAGAGAGGTATTTAGATTTCAAATATTCTAAGGACACAAGGAGTTGGAAATGAAACCCATACACATATAATATGGCCATAAATCTAGCATTGTGTACTAGATAAATAGGTATAGAGTAAGCTAAAAAAAAATCTCATAGGGTATTGGTACTAAGGAGATGATATTAGGACTAATAACTATTCAATTCTCGATAAAATATTAAGTTCATGTAGGATGATGAGGCTTTTGATATTCAACAAGAAGATTCAGCACCCACACCTAGTGCATTAAGCACCTAGTTGCATTAAGCACCCAGACTAGGGTGGGATCCACAGTGCTATTTTTTGGTGCATGTCTATTTTGATTATCCCTTAATTAAGATGGGAATTAAACTATAATCTCTTCTCAATATGGACTTGAATGAGTTAATTGAAAGTGATAAGTTCAGTTAGCTAGTGAATTTCAAGGTAGAGGTTGTTGGTGAGGTATGCAGAGTAATTGTATTTGTAATAGAGTTCGAAGTGTATTGGTGCCTGAGTTGGTGCAAGTTGTAAATAAGTTTAACTTAGTTAAATGAGTTAAACTCAGTCGTGGTAGTTGTAACTGAAGATAAAATAGTGAGAGATCTATTGAATTAAATATTAATTAATTCATAATTAGTGATATCACATGAAATTGAGGATTTACTATTATTAATTGCATGCATGTCAAATCCAGTGGAGACCCAATTGAGTTCTAGGTGAAAGGGAAGTTGACTATCAGTTGTAGGATTATTGGCTTGCACACTTGAAACCAAACACCCATTGGATTTCCCATGATACTTGCGCAGTCAAGGCAGGTAAGAATTCCTATATTTTAGGGATATTTACCATCAGGGATTGCGCAAGCAAGGCAGGCTATCTGGAGGCTGAGAATTGGTTATATGTTGTTTAGTTTTGCATATGACAGTGTGAGACAATTAGCTGAGTATTGGAGGGATCTTATGAGAAGATTTTTGCATGTAATTGTTTCATGATCCATGCTTAATATATAATATAAGATATTGGGGTTTTTAGTTGTAAGCTTTCCTCACGAAATTATCTGTGTTGTGTGTGATTTATCTTTCTTCATGTTCATGAGATTAGCGATTGTGTTTTTAATTTCGTAAAATATTTGTAAAAGCGATTCAATATTTAACTATAGTACATTGTTAGATCAGGTGAATCCAAGATATACATGCATGTTGTATAATTTCTACATGGTATCATACCACAAGAAATTACAGAAGTGAAGTAGGAGTTGATTTTGTGACTGGATAGAATTCGAATTTTCAGAAATACTTTCTTGGTGCAACAATTGATTCAATATCGAAACGGATTTCAATGGATTGATGTTAGAGTATGCACTCGAGGGAATCTCGAACTAAATTTCTTGGAAGGAAAAGATGGAGGCAGTACTCGAAGACGATGGTTTGAAGGAATTCATTGACAAAGGTGTTCCTAAACCTGATGTTGCAGATGTTGCAAATATTGATGCATGGCAAAATAAAGTGGAAAATGTGAGGAGGATCCTGTTGGAGGGAGTACGAGACCAAATTGTCTCAAGCCTCCATGGGAAAGCCACACCATATGAAATGTGGAAGGCTTTGACGGATCTATTCCAAAGCAACAACGACCATAGGAAATTGGCGCTCAAAGATAAACTCAGGAAGATCAAGATGGAAAAGGGTGACACCATTCCAAAATATCTAACAAAGTTTGTCCAATGTTAGGATGAACTGGGGAGTGTTGGAATAACAGTTGTTGATGATGCTTTGGTGAGATTAGCTCTCCTAGGACTTGTTAAGAGTTGGTGCAATTATCAAGACTCTGTCAATGGAAGGGAAGAATTTCCAAATTGGGAACAATTGTGGTCGGATTTGGTGTAAGAGAAGTTCAGACGAAACACCAGAGATGGATCTTCTTCTAAGAATGAGGATGAAGAGGATTGTGCTTTGGCTGCCAAGGCGAGGAAGGGGAAGGGGAAGAAATTACATTCTAAAAACGAGTCCAAGAATGACAAGAAGCAGGACATGTCCAAGGTGAAGTGTTTTCACTGTCATGAGCATGCGCATTTTGTTGCTAATTGTCCACAAAATAAGAAGAACAAGAAGGTTGTTGGATCTACAGCTGGTGAGGCCCTTGCCTCACAATTTGAGCTTGACTTTTCATTGACCACATGCATGGTGTCCAGTGCATTGGGAACTATGTGGTATTTGGATAGTGGAACTTCCTTTCACATGATGAGAGATAGGGAACTTTTCAGTGACTTGCAGGAGAAAGATCTCCAGATGAATATTGAAATGGGTGACAGCAGACGGTATAGTGCTACCGCAATTGGTACCATTACCTTTCATAGGGATTCAGGTAAACCATTTCAATTAAAATATGTGATGCATGTACCAGGTCTAAAGAAAAATTTGGTCTCAGTCGCAATGTTGAAGGATAGATGCTATGGCGTTGTTTTTAGTGATGGAAAAGATTTCATGCAACATAAAACAATGGGTCAAGCCAAGAGGATAAGGATTCGAATTAAGAATCTCTACAATATGGAGGTAGATGGATGTACAACAATGATGGGCAAGGCAGATCAAGTGGTGAGCCGTGATGAGGGTGAATTATGGCATAGGCGATTAGGCCATCTTCACCAAGGAGCCTTGAAAGTCATGCAACAGATTTCTATTAGTCTTCCCAGGGGTACACTTCCATAGTCAGACACATGCAAGGGATGTACTATGGGAAAATATTTAAATGCCACCTTTCATGAGAAGGAAAACCGAGCTTCGAGGATCCTTGAGAGAGTTCACACAGATGTGTGTGGTCCTTTCTCAGTTGCTTCAACAGTAAAACATAATTACTATGTAATATTTGATGATGAATTTTCTCATAAGTGCTGGATATTCTTCATGCAGAAGAAAGATCAAACATTCTCTAAGTTCTGTGAGTTTAAGGCACTGGTGGAGAAAGAGTCGAGGAAGCAAGTGAAGGATCTTAGGAGTGATAATGGTGGAGAATACATCTCCAACGAATTCAAGAAATTTTTCATAAAATAATGAATTTGAAGAGAACTCATAGGGCCTCATAACCCACAACATATTGGGGTCGCGGAGAGGAAAAAAATAACTATTGTGGGTGCAGCACGAGCGATGTTACATGATCAAGGCATACTAATGCATCTGTGGGTGGAAGCATGCAATACAATGGTACATGTGAAAAACCATTGTCCTCATAGAGTATTTGGCATGAGTACACCTGAAGAGGCTTTCACTGGTAAGAATCCTAATGTTTCACACTTTAATATTTTTGGCTCATCAGTTTATGTGCATGGGACCAAGGATGCCAGGAAGAAGCTGCAACCAACAACTGAGGTTGGGATTTTTGTGGGGTACACTGAAACACCCCATAATTATCATGTGTATTTCCCAAATAGCAGAGTGAATTTTGTGGGACGGGATATTAAATTTGATGAGGAGAAAGCCATGCATCTGTCCCTTGAGAGGGAGATGGACTTGCATGCAGAGGAGGAACTGTTGGTTCCCAAGGATGAGTCTCAATATGTGGATCAGCCACATGAGGAGGTTCATGTAGTGGAGGGAAACATTCATCCAGAGCCATCCATCAGAAATGGTAGAAGGCGCACCATGGAAGCTGATAGGTTGAGACTTGATGCTGCACAGAATGTAGGAGCCCCTACTTCACAACATAGAAAAAGACAATCTCATGACTAATTTACTAGATACATGGCTGTTATGAGCAAATGTATTATGATTGAACCATATTCCTTTCAGGAAGCAGTGCAAAAACCTACTTGGGTTGATGTAATGGTGGAGTATGACTCCATTATCAAGAATAGTGCATGGGAGATAGTCCCAAGACCAGTCGACAAATCAGGGTTGGATCCAGATGGATCCACAAGGTAAAGCAAGCTGTTGATGGGAGTGTGGAGAAACACAAGGCCATATTTTTCGCCCATGGATTCTCACAGATTGAGGGGATAGATTACGATGAGACTTTTACACCTATTGCAAGGTACTTTTCCATAAGATCTGTCATTGTGCTCTCAACGGAGATGGGCTGGCGCATTCATCAGATGGATCTGAAAACTGCATTTCTCAATGGGATCATTGAGGAAGAGGTGTACATAGAGAAGCCTGAAGGTTTCAAGATCTTCAATAGTGAGTCGCATGTGTGCAGGCTCAAAAGAGCACTGTATGGTCTGAAGCAAGCACCCTGTGCTTGGTACACATGGATAGACAAATATTTCAATGGAATGGGCTTCACCAAAAGTGAAGTAGATGCAAACTTTTACCAAATTGTGGTTGAGGGTAAGCTATTGATCATTGTTCTTTATGTTGATGATCTAATTTTGACTGGTGATGAGCAATTGATACACTCATGCAAGGAGGATCTTGCAAGGGAGTTCAAAATGAAGGACATGGGACTCCTTCATTATTTCCTTGGATTGGAAATATAGCAACGGGATGGTGAAACTTTTGTGTCTCAAGGCAAGTATGCAAAGGAGATACTGGGTAAGTTTAACATGGAGAGCTGCGAACCCGTTGATACTCCTCTTCCAAGAAATTGGAGGAAAGAGGATGCTACTTATGGAGATGTAGTGGATTCTACTACCTATCCATAGTTAGTAGGTTTGCTAATGTATTTGGTGAACACAAGATCAGACATTTGCTATGCAGTTAAACAACTGAGTCAAGCTATGGTTAAGCCTACCAAGATCTTTTGGAA